>JAFBJS010000808.1:115346-157747 GCA_016785265.1 Paraplagusia blochii
GCCTCACCATTGGCCTTCCTCAACCTGTCTCTTTGTATCCTTGACCAGAAGACACACTTAAACACTTTTGCTGTAGTCTCCCAATCCTGTGGGAATTCCTCAACCTGGGAGTTCCCCAGAACTGTCCTTACTTCTATAATCTCCACAGGGATTAATAGAGTTCTATCATCCATCCATCGATCTCTATCATCTTGCACACTACCATCCTACGCTGTTTGACCTGCCACCACCTTTAAGTCTCTAATCCTTCAGATTACCTCTTTTACACAGAATATAATCTACCTGTGTGGACCTGCCTCCACTCTTGTATGTCACCCCGTGTCTCTCTCTCATTTTGGAAATAGGAGTTTACCAAGGTCATTTCCATTCCTTGCAAAATCTACCACTGCCTGTCCTTCCAACTTTCTAACCCTAACTCCAATCACTTTTATTCCCTTTGTCTACATAATGATTTAAGTCATACTGGAATTTGTTGAATTCACCTATGTTCTGTTTGTAAAGCAGACACGCTAACCACTGAACCATAGAACCACTTGTGATGCCAAAACCTTATTGCTGAGTTTCTTTCCTCAAAAAAAAAAAAAAAAAAAAGCTCCTTCAGTTTGTTTCTCAATCTGGAAGGTAATCAAAGTCCCTGTAGTCAAGATGGGAAAACTGATATTCCCACTTGGACGCTTGTTATTATTCACTCCAACTATAAATGAGAACAGGAAGACTGAGTGGAGAAATTTCCCAAAACAGTCAAAGCTGCTAATAGTTAATCCGAGCACTTTGCTTTCATCTAAAAATCAGGGCCATTTCTCTCCTGATCAAACAGCGGGGTTACATAATGTCCCCCAGTAATGGTTTGTTTTGCTCATGGGAACTTCTGAAACCTGTGGGATGAAAACAAGTGCCATGTTGATGCATGTGACTGGACATGAGAGGGCAATGTGCTCCAGAATATCATCAATCACTGATGGCTGAATTTTCAGATACCAGACTGCAGAGATAGTCTGAGTTAGAATGGATCAACATCTGTTATCACTCTGAGCCACGACACTGTCTGCCGTATGGAGACTGGGTGTGTTCTATAAATCCAGACACACACAAAAACCTTTGGCATCAGGAACAATCGGATCAGACAACACATGACTGTGAAAGAACGAAGGAATAAGTCAGAACCACACATTTTAAACTTTTTTAATATGTATTTATTAATTTGCTTGAAAAGTGAAAACCTTTCAGCCTGGGAATAGACTCTTTCATTATGACAAATGCACAAAAATGTGCTATTTCAAGCCATAACAACTTTTGCTGCCAGATTTTCTAAAGAACAAAACGTGTAAAGAAAAGTCATGAGTCTTGACTGATACTATGTACCATTTGCAGTTACATCCTTTTTCTGTAAATAAGTTGCTAATGATAATTATGTATTGCCTTGTCTGTTAAACAGCCTCCAGATAGAATAGTACATTCCTTTTATTTAAACTAAAAGAGCTGCAAATTAATGTAACTTTTTATTGTAAGTTTAAGCTAATATTTCAGTCTCACGTCTGCTCCCTAGTGGTGATTCTAGGATCACCTTATAGTGAATGATAAATGAAAACCGTTAATGTATCGCGTATTTTTTTATATATATTAAAACTTACTTTATTATGATATAAGTTAAAGATGTATATTAAAAATATTTTGATTATTTCCTAGATCAGATGAATTAATAAACCTTAAAAAGTTAATTTTAATGCATACATTTTTTTAAATGTCTAAATATAATTGCAATTAGTTAAAAAATAATAATTTGATGAAAATTAAGTTACTTTACTAATAATTATAACCAGATCTGTAATCTGTAAACAACTTGGCCACTAGATGTCAGTCTTGAACGGTGAATTATTTTTTATTTGCGCCGTACGATAAAGCACAACCGAACCAAATACATTCGTTTGTACCTAATGGTGAGAAAAGCAGTGTTCCTCCTGCCGACGGAAAAACAAAAGCTATAAAATATACAGGAGAAAATAACGCATGAATACTTCAGAACTCTGAGCTCCCCTGTCATGTGACTCATTAAAACATTTTTTTTATCTACAATTTTATTTACACGAAGCATTCTTGCTTAACTGTGTTGTTTTCTACAGTTTCTTCTCTCTGGTTGCTTCAATTTACTGACTTTAAAGGGTCAGTTATTAAAGGGGAGGATTTACAGCATATAAAGGGGAGTTTTTTTATCAGAGTTTAAATAAACTCATTTTTTACGATTCTTATGAAAACAAATATTCAGCGAGACGTAACTTTTCAGGGAAACGTGAGGATTTCTTAGAAGAAAAGGAACCTTTTTAAAATTCGCGGGCTGTGACGTCACACGCCCACATGGCTCGCCAGGTGCTTTAAAAGCCAGGTGCAGGACATTAGGCCTAATAATGGCGGCTCGGCCTGGTCCGGATAAACACTTGGGAAAGAACGGTAAAACACATTTATTTTTGACGTTTATTCACTACTTTAAGTGTTTTGTCTGTGTTTTATTTGAAGAAAGCCTTTATTCGTTGAGTTTTTGCTCTACAGGAGCTAATTTAGTAATAGTTGAGCCATGTAAAAATGTGTTTTGAGTGTGTTTTTGCTCTGTCGGGTTTTTCCTTCGTCATTTTTGGTCTAGAACATATTTTAACTTGTTTGATGTTCAGTTAGGTTTGTGAAGGAAACCATTTATATTCCATTGAATATGAAACACAATTGTTTTAACTGATCAGATTTGGAGGGACCTCCTTGCAGGAGACCAGGCCTAGCTGTCTGGTGTCAGAGTACACACGTGGAAACTAAATGGTAAGGTAAGTTATCTGTGTAATCAAACTAATTTATTTGTAAAAATCTAATAGTAATTATTTACAAATGTTGTGTTGCTACCAATCTTCAGTATTTGTCATGACTTCTCTGACTAGAAGTTACTAGTCACTTACTGACTTATTTTTCAGACTGATCATCATGAAGATCTTCAACACAGTAGGCACCATGGTTTTCTTTTTTTGTGGACGCCGTGCCACGCTAATGGGGTGAACGTGTAACATGGCAGTACGGACAGAAAATGGCTGCCTGTCCTTTGCGATGTTGGTTTACCTTCTGAGTTTAGTCTGAATCTTAGTCCAGTAGCAGATTTTCTATTAGTTTTCTTTCTACCCCAGTTCTTTCTACTCCAGTGGTCCCAGTTTGTCTGGGACCACTTGTTGAACCACGGCTAGGTTCCTATGACATGATTTGTCCCCTTAGTTTCTGAGGCTGCACCTAGCATTTTCCTTTAAGTTATGTACAAGTTAAAAAGATCTACAATTTTCACAATTTGACGTTGCGATCTCCGATTTCCGTCTTCTTTGCAACAATTTTGGACATTGCCGTCTCCAATATGCGCCTTGTTTGCAACGATTTTGAAGATTGCGATCTCCAATTTGCACACGCCTCAACAATTTTGGATGTTGTGATCTTCGAATTGCGTCCCCCCTCAACGATTTTGTACGTTGTGATGCCCATTTTGTGTCCCGTCACAATTTTGGAAGCTACTATTTACCGCCTCCTGTTGCCGTCCGAAGTGACCCTGCACGAATTCAAGCTGCATCTATCAACACGGCCCTGTCGTTCATACAACAAGCCTTGTAACTAGCTGTTTGTATTACTTCTCGTTGTAACTCTTGTCAATTTATACCTGTGTAATTCTTGCCTCTGTAAACATTGCCAATGTCTTCATGTGTATCCCTATGCCTTTGTAACTGCGGCATAGTTTGCCTTTGACCTTGACTATGTATACTTTTTGCCTCTGTAATATTGCCAATGTATATAATGTGTAAGTTGCAATGTAGTTTTGACTGTATGTATATGTATTTCTTGCCTTTTTCAATGTATACTTGTATATGGTTTGATTCTATGTATTCACTGTCACTACGGTGTATTCATGTATATCCTGTGCCTTGCAACTTGTATATTTCACATTCTAACTTCACACTGTTTAAGTATATTTGCTTGACTTAAATTTTATTATACATGATTATTTGACTTACTGATACCCTATGGCTCATAAGAACCTAGTTTTTGGTGCGGAGACCGACTTGTTCAGTGCAGTTTTGGTTTTGAACTTGTCATGTCAATCATTGTATTGTACTGCTCTTTTTGTCTGTGTGCACCCTGACTGTGGCCTTTATCTGATTGTTTCACTGTGTGTGTGTGGGTGTGTAGATTGTAGTGGGTGTCAGTTAATCTGCTGGTCACTGTTTCAACCATTAACATTTGGCGCAGCTTTCTGTGCTGTTAGATATGTACCTGACATTGTCAGATGCTCAAATTTTGAGCTTGCTTGAAGTTACTTTTAAGCTCAAAATTTGACATTTAAAATGTTACACTTAACAAATCTCAATTTTGCCCCTTGTGTCAAACTGAGGTTACTTGGCCATTTTTTTTTTTTTAGAAAGAAGGAAAAACATGGCTGGTTATTTCCCTGTTTGCCAAGTCCGTTTGCTATTGATGACTTTTTTTTTGCCACTTATGGTATTTAGGCGACGTGTTGGGAGGCCTCCCAGCTGGGAAATCTTTATTTCCTTGCAGAATGACTCGTTCTATAAGATGCTTGCAGGGCTAGGATGGTAAATTTTTAAATATGGTAGCTGAAATCTGGTAGGGAAACATGTTAGGTTGCGCGTTTAGTCTTTAATAGAAAATTGACTTGGCAAATAAGGGAACCAAAAGGTATGAACATTTGCAGCTGCAGCATTCACAAGTTGTGGGCTGAGTAGCAGAAGACTGATGTGGACCTTGTGGGTTAATTTGAAACTTGGTGAACCTTGGTGAATTTTCTTAATTGGCAGTGCACTGGGAGAAGGGGTTCACATGTAAACTTTATTTGCTGCTGTTGGGTGCTTTATTTAAAGTGTTGTCTGGTGGGTGGTGTGTAGGTGTTACCTAAACTGACCAGATTGACTAGGTTTGGTAAGATCAGTCAACTAAAACAGGTAAGACCTTAATATCCAGTCCCAGAGGCGTTGATGTTAGATCCTGTTCTGGAAGGCTGGGGTCCTGGACTCCAGTGTGAACGTGAGCTGTGTGGACACTAAATCAGAAGCAAGATCTTCCAGCACCAAGTGGACTTCAGGTTTGATATTCACATTGAATATTCACAACTTTGTTTACTTCAAAATACATGGTGACTGATCTGATTTGACTGCCTAGGTCAAGTATGGAGAAGTTGGATCGCTAAAGGTGTTCACCTGGATGACCGTTGTGACCTCTGATGGACCCTCACTGTAAGTCTTCATGGATGGTGTTCTATTTTCTAATTTCACACAAATCCCTTTTTCAAACTTTTTTTTTTTTTTTGCTCCACAGCGTTTGACTGGCAAGAACACAGGTACAAGACGACTAAATTAAGAAGCAGCAAGAGTAATCTTCCAGTCAAACGCAGGTAGGTCTGTGCCGCCATTCATGTGTCTGTCATTTGTTTGTGATTCTGTTTCTTATTCTTCTTTGACCCATTAGGTTGCAATTTTCAAACTTGAAGATTGTACATCATGGTCAAGGTAACTGCTGCCAAGATGATCTGGACCTGCCTCTTTCTGACTGTCTTCCCTTAAGGTTGGTACTGAATCTTAACTTTTGTTTAGTTTGTTGTGTGGGAAATTGACTTGACTCATTCACATCCAGGTACCTGACCCCTGAGGTCCAACACTCGCCACAGCTGCCAGAAGAAGTTTCCATTGCAATCTCTCCTTTGCTTGGCTTTATATGAATTTGTATTTATTTGTGTGTATATTTTCTTGTAAGGATACCTGAAAGTTTTATATTTATGTATTATTTACAAGTCATGGTGTGTATTATTTGCTTACTGTATGGGTGACCATTGAAGGTCAGCATGGCATTTCGTACGTTTTGGTCTTTGGTCAGTGAGTAAAACTCCAAGCTTGTTCTACATAGGTTTGATTTACCCTAACTTCAGTCAGAATTTCATGAGCTGGATTTTCTTCACACTAACTCTCTACCCCCCCTCGTCCCCCCCACCACCACCACCACCACCCCTACTACTAACCACATCACTGCTCTTCCCCTTCTTTTTGGTGCTTAAATCCAGTCATGAATTCTTACTGATAGTTTTACCTAAGTGCAGTATTCAAAATCAGACATGGATCCATCTGATTTTGACCTGCCCTCCTCATGGCACAACATTATCCTTCTGATATGTTGCCAACGAATCAATATAAAAATGTGCTTTTGATCAAGCATTTCAAGTTATTTTTAGTGGACCTTTGGTCAATTCAGGGATTCTGCATGAGATGCCTTGCTGATTCAATTGATGGTTGCTTTGTTAGTCTGTGTCTGTGGCACAACTTAGCTCTTATTTTGGTTGGCTTTATTTTTGATCTCCTGGAATATAACATTGGTAACAATGATCAGTTCAGTAGTGTAGCAATTGAAGTGAAGCATTTACACTTTAGACCAATTGCAGCTCAATGGTGTTATTGATGGTTTCATAAAAACTGTCACTTTGTCCAGAACCCATATTTCTTAAGTGTAATTTAAGTTTGTAATAAACCAGTGGCTTAAGGTTCTTGACACTGTATGTGGTGGTTACCTACATGTCAAACAATATTCAGCAGTGTTTGTATGTAATGTACATTTTTATGGGTAATACAGTTTTCCCTTTGTGCTGCTAAGATTAAGATTTGCTTTAGTTTTGAAACACTAGCATTTTTCTGATTCCACTGCACCGTCATCTGTGACTTGACTTTTTTGGGAGTTGTTCCTCAGCCGGTGTGAGGGTCTATAAGGGCAGGGGGCTTTTTCCTGTTGTGTTTAATGCAGTGTATTAGTTTTGTTTATTTTATATAAATGTTTGAAGTGACAACGGTTGTTGTGATATGGCACTTTTTGTTTGAAGTTGACAAGGTTTGTTAAACAATTTACAATATGAAGATATGTATTAACAATGTTAAAGTTTAACAGTTATTAGCAGATTAAACCTACAGTGCTTTGAAACATTTTTTTTTTTTACATCACTTTTTTTAACTCAAAATAAAATGTTTACTTTCTAAAAATTGTTTAAATCTGGTTCTTCTGTTTTTAATCGAGAGGTTAACATATTTCACATTTATCAAAACCACAACATTGATAAACTGGTTAGAAATCTATGTAGTATGTATTTGTGACCATATTTTTAATATAGAGCCACATATCAATATATAGACATTTAAAAATATCCCTTATTAAATAATGCTTCTGGCCAACTCCTGCTTTCCTTTTTATCTGAAAGGAGTGAAAGGTCTTTTACCTTGTTGAAGTAAAATCAAAAGGTTTGTTCCGTTGTAAAAGAGCAAAATCGCATTAATGCACAATGTCTTCTAAAGGTTAACATAGAAGACTTTAAAGGTCACACCTGTATCTGAGTGTGGGAGCGGTTTGACATGAGTCTAAATTTATGTCTCTGTGTGTGCTCGTGTCATCTTAATGCCAGAAAACATTTTTAAGGCGATCCTGTGGTCTGTCATTTTATTTCCTGAGGAAAGGGAATAATTTCCATACATCCTCAAAACAAATTTCAATACACTCAACAAGGTAAGATACTTTCATTCTAAGAAGTTATTTAAATTTGCTGGTTCAGTGCTTTTTATTAGCTACAATGAACTCATCTTATATGTAGTTGTTCATTAGAGGGTTGAGCCTAATTTGATTGATAGTTGATTTTGTGGAGATATTTAACTCAATTAACACAATATGGGATTGTTACACTAAAATTTGACTCTAACATAATTGAAAGCTTAAGTAGTATTTACAGTCATCCTCATTTTGGTCTTTTGGGCAAAATCAGGCTCTGGGTTCTAAGCACTCGTTGACCATATAATTTTTTTTTATTCTTTAAACTTACAGCAGAAAATAGTAAAAACAGCCGTTGTACTTTGAGTTTGTGGACAACCATTTAATAAAACTGACGGAATAGTTTGAGGATATTAGTGGTCCCATGTGTTAGGTGCTTCTGGTTACTTGCTTCATGCTAGAGTGGTGTCTGTCTGTCAGTGATAACAGATGAACAGGGTCTCAGGGCAGCAGCTGAGCTGTAGGAGAAGTGGTTATTTATTTTTTTATTTTTTATTATAGCTTTGATAGAGTGAGCTGAGTCTACGCTGCACCTTTGAGGAGGGGAAGCAGGTGGTTCAATGTTACAGTGGGGCCAGAGGTCATCATGATGGGAACCTGGTTTGTCAGTTCCACCATTTCAGGCTTGACAAGATGTGGGTGGTGTTGAAGACTGATCAAGATAAAGGAGAGGGAAGGGACTGAGAGACGGTAAGCTGTAGGTGAGATTCCTGTTCAGGCTGATTCTGAGAGTAACCCAATATATTTGGAGAATTCTTTTTTTTTCATGTATAAATCATGGAGATGGCTGGCCCTGTGAGCCAGCAACGGTTAATGGGATGAAGATGAATTAATGAATATTGTAAACAGGTCATCAACCTCTTTCAGTACGTCCTGTGAGACTCTAGTGGTCACATCACTGTTTGGCAGAACCGCTACACTAGTGGTAGATTAGCAAAGATTAAAACATTATGCTGACATTGACCACACGTGTCTTGGAATATTTTTTTTTTTTCCCCTCCCAGCCTTTGTCCACGGTTACAATTTAGACAAGTACCCGAGCTTGGACAGAAGCAGTAGGAATCAGCTCAAATTTCGCTTCATTTTCGGTTTTCTCCACTGCTTGTACATCTGTAATGACACAGACAGATGTTTCTGTTCGGCCTTTTTTTTTGTGTGTATTATGTGAGAATATGTTATCTAACGGCAGGAAGAGCACCAGTAGCTGTGAAGAAAGATAAGACGACTGCCTTACAAACCAAGTCACCATGAACAGGCTTTTGGACAAGCATTTTGCATTGGCACAGTGGTTTCCAAGCAGTGGTAACATCTTTAGGAATGAAACCATGTTGATGTGAGTATATAAATGAGTATTCAGGATTTGTTGTTGGACCTGTTGCAGTTAGAAACCCCTGAGACAGAGAGGTGTGTCCTAATTTGAAGAAGCAGCCTGTTGTTGATGATCATCCTCTGCTATAGTGGAGATTAAACATTCCATCTTTTCCATTGTGCATTTCCATAACATTGGTTGGCTGGTACGACACAGTTCTCTTCTCTCGCTGGGAATACTGTGTTGTCTTTTGTTTTTTGACCCACTTGACCTGAACCAGAATCCATTCCGTGCCTCTTTAGAGCCCTGGGACATTCCACTTTATGAACAGGATCCTCAGTGAACACGATTTTAACGTCTCCTTGTTCTTCTGAGTGTACAGTAATGAACTGTGATACTACAGTGGTTGACCCCCATTTATACTCTTTCCAACTGTCTTTTCTGTGCACCAGAGAGAAAGGAAGCGCAGCACAGGGAGTGGGACTGAAGTACGTACTGGCAGGAAAATTATAGACACAGAGATTGAAGCCCTTGGACTCTACTTGCCCTGTGCTAGTTTTAATAATGGACGAGGTGAAGGCACAAGTGGGAGAAGAATGAAGGAAAATGTCTCTCTTCAGGTTCCCCGGCTCCACCCTAGCATTGATCCACATCTGGAGAGAGCAGAGCTTATTATCTTGAAGATTACTTTCCAAGCTTTCTCCCCCACCCTCCCATCACCCTTTAGCAAAACCACCATAAAAATGGACTGAATGCCTCGCAGCCTTGAGTCAAACCAGTGTAGATGTTGGCTTCAACCAAGCACATCATCTTACCTCCACTAAATCTCCTTCAGCTGACCTCCATTGTCCCTGTATTTTAACTCCATCATAGAGACCCCTCCTCTCTGTAACTGAGGCAGATTTGTTTCCTGTTTACCTTAATTCAAATACCAGTAAAAAAAAAAAAAAAGGTAATGGAACACAAGAACAAGAAAGCTGTTTGAGTAACAATGAAGCAAATGTTTCATTAATGTTTCAGTAGCCTCAGTAATTATGCACAGTTATATTCCTACTCCTGGGATGGCATGCACATCCTGCTCATTACCTGCCATTGAATTCACAGTTTATTTACATTCATTATGGTCAATTACATTGTTACTTTGGCCCATAGGCAATCTCTGTGTCTTTGGTGTAAAAACTCCAGGTTTCACCTCCTGGGCAACTTCCAATCCTGGTTAGTGCTGTGGGGCCACCACCAAGCAGGGGTGTATGGTTCCATGCAATGTGATTTGGGTGGCGGTTGTGGAGACTGCTGTGCCTGCGACCCTTAACTGATCAGCGGCTGAAAATGTATGCGTGGATGGATAAATAAATCACAACTGTTGGTATCTAATATTTACACATTTGTCCTTGTTTTCCAACTACAATACATTGTCTATGTAATCGCAATAGATTGTTTCTGGTTCTAATGAGTTCTACTCTGTAGAGGTGGAATAAAATAGTGGCAATGATTTGCTCTAGTATTTTGCATCCTTTATATCTGTAAAAGCAGGAGTTGCCTCTTTACATTTCTTACATTTTCTAGTCTGTTATGTTTTATTTTGTATTTTTTGCTCTGCCCCAAATGTACACAGATATCTTAAATGATGGGTTTTACTCAAACCTACTGTAAAAGATAGGTTTTGGTCATAAACCTGAAATCTTATGATCATCGTGTCTGGAAATGCATAAACTTCACAGTAGCAATTGGGACCTGAGATGTTTGTGATGCAATTTCATTGGCAGACCATATGGTGAGTAAGGAATCATTCCTGTATTTTTAACTTTTGTGATCAATCATTGTAGGGTGTGAAAATACTTTTACTTTAGATTCTCTATTCTTGCTGCGAGACATTATGGTGGTTGGGTTCAAACTGAACCACATTAGTTGTGGTCCAGGAAGTCGACTGATCTGTCATCAACCTTCGCTAGCTTTTAGTTTTGCTTTCATGGCTCCTGATTTTTTTAATCTGCATTTTCTAATTGCATTTAAAACGGTATTGCAACTCGGCAGTGGCAAGAATGACATGAGCTCTGTCGTCTGTAAGCTGGGCCTATTGATTCATGGCCAGGCTTATATTCCTTTGGAGATACTAATCAATGAATCATGATTGATCTCCAATTGACTGAGGCCCAGTTTGCAAGAACAACCTTTATCATTGACCTTGTCTTAAACAACCCTTAAAGTCTTTTAATACTCTTTAAGAAGAAAAATAAATGAAGTGTTACCTTGTTAAAAGCTAAGGAAATTACTCTTGAAATTGAATAACGCTTAAGATGCTTTCAGAGGAAGCCTACATCTGTATGGAGGTAAAAAATGCCTCAGACTTCAATAATAATTTCAACCATCTGACTATTTTTTTTTTACTTATTCATAATACTGAAAGATACATCTAATCCAGCACATGTCTCAGTGATGAGTCTGTGCCTTTTCTTTGGTTAGTGCCTGCACTGCAGGGTTGGACAAACTAATGCTGCAGGCCAGATCCGGTCGGTTCAGCTTTGTAATCTGGTCCACCATACTTGGTCATTCTTTCTCTAAAGATAGCAGCGAAATACTGTATGAACTTTAGCCAGGTCCGGTTCAAGGAACAAACTCCGGACACGTTTGGTATTTTGCTTGGAAAGGATAAACAGATACATTTTATTTTATTTTTATTTATAATACGAATATATATATATTTGTTTTTATAGAAATGCTTATCTAAAAATAAAGGAAATGCCATGGTTATTCTTGGTTTTATTTCAATCTTCAAAACTCCTGTTTCCTACAATCACAGTCATTGTTCTCCCAGTCTAGTCTATTGTAGTCTACAATGACCTGATGAGGTTGACTTCCTGTGACGTTCACTGACTGAATGGAGAGAGTGGGTGGACCGCTTCCTTAACCACTTGGCCGCCAACTGCCCCAAAAAGTGCAAACAAAGAAACAAACGAGTCTAAATATAACGTTGAGGACTGTGGGCATATGTATGTACCTATATCTATAATTCTTGTTAAACAACTGATAGGGGATGTAATTAATCAAAATTTATGGTATAACCCAAAACCAGATTTTTTTTAGATACCATTTCTGTTATGAACAAATCGACTGGCAAAAAAAAAATCTGTTTCAAATCCCTGTTTCGAGCCTTGAAATTTTACCTGGCATTTATCATATTTCTCATGTGTCCAATTTTAGGACACTTGTGGTGCACAAGTCAAAAAGTTAGCCCAAGCCCGCCTTATTGGCTGAATGAGATTATGAATTGATCTGAGCTCAGCCTTGTCCTTCAGCAGTAGCCTGGTCATTGGTCATGAAAGTAAGGTGTTTTTAGTCTGTCAACAGACTAAGGACACACTGGCATGACAGAAAGGCACTTAATGGTTGCGAAGTAGACAGAAGTGAAGTGGAAGATCAGAGAGAGATTTGTTTCTTCTGCCGTGCTCTCAACTTCAAATGGCCTTGAGCATAAGACCCTGACAGCCGTCGACTCACAATCCTTCTATGTTGGCTTCTTCTTTATTCTTTGGGACCACAAAACCACTTAGGAGAGTAAGAACACAACAATATTAACTTTCAGCTCATGAAGACCTGAACCCGGGCCTCTGTAACAAAACCAGTTTGCAATTTCTTGTTGTTGTTATCTTTTATTTGTATCATTTTGGTCTCAAAAACAGACAATAGCAACAATGATAACAGTAATAATAAAACAAAATGTTCTTAACTCTTAAGGCTAAAGATTAATTATTTGTCTTGGACTATTTATTTGACCTTAATTTCATTCTAAAATTGTGACGTGATATATACGTGATTCCTTTTTTAAAACTGATTATATCAATACCCATTTTTTTTGTACCATTGAGCACGAGCAACAACATCATTGGAGTAGTCTTTCCCTGTTGTGTTCTTATCCACCTCTGCGTAGGAGGACCCCACCCTTAAAGGCCCACAATTATAGGCAGCAATTCCTCCTGCGAAGTCAGAGATTTAAAAGGAAAAAGATGTGTGAGAAAAAAAAAACAGTGAAAAGTGGCCAGATTATAATGTTAATTATAACTGAGACAAACCTTTGAGTTTTTGCGCTGTGGTCCAGGGCTTGTCATTCATCATTTTGATGAAATCAACCAAGACCCCTGTGGCATATTCCATGTGTTCTCGGCTATTCCATTCACCTATTTTAGGATGCCTGCCTCCATCTGGACTGGTATCCACCTATAGATGTCATTTAATGAAGGTTAATCACATGTTATGATAGTTTAACAGTCGAAATAGTCAGTAGCTAGTTGTTGCACATGGACAAAAGATTGTCTAACAACCTGCATCAATCCGAAGGCCTTTCCGCCATCGCCTTCTCCCTTTGAATCAAGACCACTCCCAGCCCTGGACTCTCGGGAGATGATGGCAGCAATCAGGGCTGGCTCAATTTTACATTTCCTTCCCACTGCCAATATATCCGACTTAAATGCCTTCATTTTATTACAATCATGTTCAGCCATCTGGTGTGACGCTGCAACACCTGTGTCAGTGAACGTCAGCAAAGTAAACTTTCTTTAGTTGACATGTAACACATTCATTGAGCATGACTACAGACCTCAGCAAATGTCTTTTAATTAAATCTTGACACCTGACATAATTTAGTTTTATTATATATATATATATATTTTTTTTTTTCTTCTACAAAGAACTAAACCAAATTTTTGTTTCTCTACCATGTATTGCCAGACCAAATACCTCTGTATGTGTGTAATAGGACTGAAAAAACTTTAACAGTAACAAACACTGTCTTTGTTACTGTTAAATACTTTAGTAGATTTTTATTTTATATGTGAAAGATAAGGCCTGAACGATATCGCATGTCAAACAAACATACAGATATATAAATAATCATTAATAATAACGATGATTAAACAATAGAACAATATTAACAGATAAATAACAATTGAGGACAACTGTTGTTTAACACACATGGTTTTGATTTGTGACTGTTACTTAAGGCAAACTTCTTTCCATGCTCCAGTACCTACCAGCCGACAGTCCGTTTGCCCCAGCAGTCAGTGCAGAGGCTCCAGTAGTATCCACATCTGAAACACTTCCATAACCTGATGAAAAACATAATGGAGATTTACATATATTCTTGGAACCATCTCAAGTCGACACGGACACAAATAAGCAGAACAAACAAGAGAAAAAGGGAGATTTAACGCAGTTCTCTCTCCAGTACAGTATATAAAGGACATAAGAGTTAAACAGTACTCATGTAGATGTTAAACCATAGCTGAGATAACCTACCCATTGCAGCGATTCTTTTATTGCCTGTGGAAATCAGAAGGTTGCAGTTCTCAAAACAAATGCGGTCTCAGTTGTGCAGAGCCTCTTTTTATACTATTGGTTTCACTTTCACTTTCAGCTTGACTGCAGTAGGAGGGGGCTCTGTGTCCTGTTCAGCACCTGATTTCTAGGAAGTGCCATTCAAACATATGTGGGTTTTTTTTTTCTGCATAATTAGGATAATGTTAAAATGGTATTAGCGGGCAACAACACCCAGATGTATTTGTGAACATATTAATGTAATTAATAGTGAAACTGTCAGTGCTAGACAATGTTATTTAACTGTTTACACTAAGTTCAAACATTTGAGTTCACTTTGTTGCAGCATAGGTTTTTATTCCAATAAAGAAAATTAAAGTGACTATAAAATTAAATACTATTCTAGCTGCAAATGCCTTTGTAAGGAAAATCTTAGGTGTAGGAACCGTCACTCCATTGTTTTATGGTACATTGCGTTTGCTATTAGTGTCAAAAGCCTAAAGCACAAAGAAAAGAAACATGTGTAATTGAGTCGAGTATTATTAGAGTTGGGTATTTGGAGCATGACATTTGTTATACCTTACAGTCCATTATTACTTATAGAAATTAAGGCTATTTCATGTGACAGATGACAAATATATGTTTGCTTTATGGAAAATGTCTTAGTCTAAAGAGTTTACACACTTAGACCAACACATTCAGATGGTCTTTCTCTTTATGTGATAATATCTGTTTCTCCTGTACAGCCATTGACCTTTGTAGTCATAATATTTATTCACAGCAACGTGTCATAATTATATCAGTTCTTTATACAGATGGTGTGCTGAAGCAGAGCAAAGGAAAAAGTCAGAATGAAACAGAAAGTTGAAAAAAAAAGAAAAAAAAAAGGCTGATGCGGTCACTGTTATACTGTAGGAATCATTAACAGTGAAGGTTGCTTTCTTTTATCCTATCAGGTTATTCCATTCAGTGAAGTACACAAATTGACTAATAGGTGCTTCAGTAGATGCCTTTTTTTTTGTCATCATTAAATTAGCTTTTACCATTTACCATTGCATCGCCCGACACAGGAGGGCTAACTCCACAGGTCAGGACTCAGTCGTCCACCTATACTTGAAGGCTACTAATCACTCTTCTGAGGGCCAAGACGTTCGGATCTCGGCGAGGAAAGACAGATGGTTTGAGAGAGGTATAAAAGAAGCCATTTTTGTCAACATAAAAAACATCTCTCAACAGAGGTGGTGGTTTGAAACACAACCTTTCACCCACTTTAAAAGCTTAAGTGTTGGAGGAACGCCACCCAAATGATTACCCCCTCGACAACTGGTTTCACACCTCTTTGAGGTTTCACACCTCATAGAGGTGACCTAGCACAGGTGAAATCAGGTCCACCCAACAGGAAGACCCTGGACAACCTTTTCTCCTCACTCACAGGATATAACTTCTGTTACTCCACAATGACAGTTAGAACTGAAGAAGGCTCTTGGATGACAGGAGAAACGTTTTCCACAAAACTGAATGTCCAGTTGCCTAACTCAACCCTTTAACCTTGACCACGATCTGGACGAAAGAGAACCCTTGTTGACTTTTACCATTTTGTTTGCCTTTTTTGATGATTTTAATGAACCTGGCCTGACATTACAGAATGAGAATGATAATGAAGGAAGGCTACTTATAAACCTTTATGTTAATTTCAAAACCGTTCATTAAGTAATGAGCTATCTAGAAAGACAATTGCTTAGTCAGAGAAACAAAATTTGGAAATCAGGGTAAATATATGAATTCTGATATCTATCTTTAAACGTCCCATTTTTACTCTAAAATGTATGGCACAGATCATATTTGCAGTGGATGAGCAGAACTGAGAGGGGAGTGTTGATGCGTCCATCTCTGTTTGTCAGTGGAACAGGTTCGGAGGACAGAAGAGACGACACAGCACAGGCAGGAAGACAGTGGAACCCATAAAAAATGCATGCTTCTTTCATTTCCCGGGGGACTTCCAGTAAATGCTCAGCTCAGCCTCCACGAATTAGAGACTAATTGAGGCCCTTGTAATTATGAGGGCTCATACATAGTGAGCAGAGGCAGACAATTCCAGCGTGCATCTGCGGCGACTGAATGTCTTCTGACAGTCTAAGCGTCTCTATTGAGACAGCTGGAGAGGAGGACTCCTTCAGTCAGCCTTACCGCCGTGAGCTTGACAGGCCTTATCTTTCCTGAAACTACATGTGGCACCTTGGCTATTGAAATGCAAATTTGAAAAACACCCCAGGGGTGGCAAACATCAGCATGTTTCTCATAAAAGATCTTGGATCTTGGAGGCTGAAGGATCATGATATTATCTCAACTAACTGTGCTCGGCCCAGGGAGGGATGGATTTAATCTTATTCAGTGGACCAACACTTTAAAAGGCAAATCAGTGTGAATGTCCTAGAGGCCTGAAAACAAACACACAAACAAACAAAAATAGGAAATATTTTCATTGTGGCCCTCAGCTATTGGAAATTACTGTTAGGATGAATCAAAGTGGCTTTTATACAGGTGCAGATGCTTGCTCCTCTGCTCTGGAATATTATGCAATTATGCAGACTGACAATTAACAAGTACAACCATCTGAAGAAACTCTGCAGTGATATCACCCTGCCTCGCCATCTCCACAAGATTGGTGCGTGATGAATAATTCAGGATGTGTGAGTGTGTGTATGTGCATGCCTAAATTATAGGAGGTGGAGATGATGACTGAATAAAGGCAGGGAACCGTCATTGTAATCTACCTGATGCGAGAGGCGGGACAAACGCTGGCACAAGCTAACATATTCATACGCTCCATTTTGTAATTCAGCCTTATATTGAGTGCACATTTGCAAGAAAACATAGTGATGATTGATTGCATTCTTGGATCTACTTTGGCACGGATGCCAACGGACTGGCTGTTTATCACTGATGTACACGAGCACCTGTGAAGGGCTTCTAGTGTGATTTTGTGACCAACCAGAGATGTGACAGTGACAGAGAGCGGGAGTGAGTGTGTCTATGTGTAATAAGGATTTCTTGTTATTGTGGCACTCATATCGACCTTCACGTCGTCCCCGGTGAAGGATGCAGAGGGTGGAGGCGAACAGGAGGAAATCGGTTTCTAGGGAAAGGACAAGGCAACAGATTCTTTAGGCTGCACCTCCTCACATGACAAGCAGCAGGGTGATACACAAAGATATAAATATGGTTTCAATGTTAAGGTTGTAGTGACAGGAAATGGACATGCTTATGACAGTTTTTACTTTATTGACAAAGGTCTGGTACATTACTGAAAAAAAAGTAAGACATATATTATACAGACCTAATTACTAAGACAGAGACATAAATGATGGCAATGTTTGCAATGATTGACATCATTCTGTCCATCAAAGAAAAATGACACGTAACAGATGAGATGTGATTCAAAATAAAATGTAATTTGCAAGTATTTTTTCAGTTTTCCATATGTGTTTAACAATTGGTACATTTTAAGATTTTACTTCCAGAAATGAGGTTCACATCTTATCTGTGCAGAAATGTGTGATTGGTTGTATGAAGGGTGTGCTGCTCCCATCATTTCAAAAAATATTTCTCTACTTACACTAATAATTCTTATTAATATTCTCAAAACACACTTTCGTCTCAGTATGTCAGAACTGTCACATCTTCATGATCACGTAAATGCACAAGTGACAGTAAGTCAAGGTCACAAGAAATTTGTCATTTCAAACCTCACAAGCCAAAAAGGATGGAACCACTGACCTACACATTCAGTCTCAGCGGTTATTAAAGTAACAATACTGTTTAACAACTAAAATATAAAAATACTGTTTAATAATTAAAAAAATGTTGCTGATACGATATGTGAGCCAAAACAACTCCAATAAGCCTTAGCTATGAAAGCCAAAACCAATACTGTAGACCAGTGGTCCCCAACCTCTGGACCTCAGACCCTATCTGGTCCGTGGGTCAATTGGTACCAGCCTACAGAGAGATAATGCTCAACTCACACTGTTTCCGTTTAGTTTAATAATTGACACTGTAAAGTGTTTTAATTTGAAAAATGACAGGTTCCCCTGGTGTTCGTCTATTCCTTCCAGATCCAATATGGTAAATTACCAACAACTGGCTGCCACCTTGTTTTGCCAATCACAATGTACACATATTCTGATTAAGGACGTCCTCGACTTAGTGGCTCTTTAAGCGCCACTTGGAAGGAAGAGTTCTACATTAAGACAAACCTAATTGCATACAAAGGTGATTATTATTATTATACTTTTAGTTTTATGGCAGAAATTTCATTTTAATTATAGGAATTCACCCGTTGCACCTTAAAGACCATTGCATGAGAAAATGCACCAGACTTCTAATTGGTCCATGGCACAAAACAGGTTGGGGAACACTGCTGTAGACCACACCGACACCAAATCAATGTCCACATTGGTTTGGTTTGTGTGCAGTCTTTAAACTCCAGCTATAGGGGGTTGGAATGATTCCAGGGATGTAGGATGGAGGCTACAGTGAGCTGCCTCTCAGGGGAGTGTTGCCAAATCCCTCCATATTGATTGGCTGTAGGATCTTCTAGACACGTGTCCAAACTGATATCCCCAAAGCCCGGGTGAAGGGCTACAAGACGACGAGCAAGAAGAGACGTCAGGGGTAGAAAATGTTGTGACACAGACTCATGTACTGCACAGAGAGCAAATGTGCTGTTGCCACAGTACACTGCAATGTGCAGTATGGCATGACCGATTGCAACGTGTGAGCTGATGGCTGTTGCAAGTGGGTTATTTATATGTGTGCGTCAGTTTTTGAGTGTGTGCAGTGGGGTGAGTTTTTCCTCGGTGCGATCAGGTTTGGAGGTTAATCTTTTATTTGTGATATTTGTGAAGGTTAAGGCTATTTTGTAAAGGTGAGGGGACATATGATACAATTGCCTCCCTATGAGGAGAGAAGCGGGCATGACGTCGTGCCTCCCATTTATCCAGTGTGGAATAGAGGTTTCTCAGTATTGACCTAACAAAAAAAAAATGCATCTTCGTCAGCAGTACTCAGGCAGACAGTCAATCACTAATGATGACCTGGATGCTTTCTTTTTTCTAACAGGCTGGATGCACAGACACGCAACCTTAAATACAGACTATAAATAATGAAAAAACTATAAACCATGCTTGACCAATGATATTAGGAGGAAAGATGAACGTAACATTTTTTTTGAAAACAAAGTCTTTTATATCTGTATTGAACCATCTGGTAAATTCAGCTATAAAAATTATGCAAAAAATATTTTGCTACATTTTTTGGATATTGTTAATGTTACCAAAGAAACCAAAGTGTCTCTGCTGTGTCCTAATCCAGCTTGGGTGGATTTGAGGTGAACTCATTCAGCTGCATTGTGTTAGTTCAACCGTTAGGTGGTACTGTTTTCCTTGCTCAGTATTGAGAGGGATTTGGTGTTTCCAGTTTTGTGTGTGTGTGTGCGTGTGTGTGTGTGTGTGTCGTCATCCATACATTACCGAGTGCACAGGCCAATAGCTCTGTGCCTATAGGCTGAGACAACAAAGGAAAAGCAGTTGTAGACTCTGTGTAATGGCTGCAGGGACAGGACAAAGACAGGTCAGTTGCAATGATTCAAAATAAGATGGAACCCGGAATGTTTGTAAGACACAATTGATTAAAAAAATATATATAATGAAAAACGTCCCAATGCATGGAGCCTGTAGTCAATATTAATACTGTATGTGTTATTATTGTTCTTGCTGTCCCCTTAATAACATTACGTTCTGTGATTCAGTTAGTCTTACAGTCTTCATAGTAATAGATCCCTATGGTGAGCTCACTGCCATTTCATGGTCACCTATTGATCCTACAATTAGCGGTCCAGTGGGGTCCACCCACTTCATGTCCAGTTTGGAATAATGGTTATTGAGTGAGCTGTCAGTGGTAGAGGACATTGACCAGGGTGTGTTGGTTTTGGTCTTTGGTTCAGTGAATGGGGGTTGGAGCAGCAGCCTACTTGATCTTCACCTTGCCTTCACGGTGACCTGATGATTTGATAAGAAAGCCCAGCGGCAGCTGTGACCTCCACCCTTGACCAAAACTCCGCCCCTGCTCTCTACCTTTAGTTGATCGTCTTTCGTTTGAAGCCTGGATATACGTTCGTGGTTAAGTGCAGAAATGAGTCCATCCATCCAACAGGGCCATCCATCCTTAAGGTGATGATGCAATTGAGAGCAAGCATCATTTCTCCTAATCCAATCTTGGAGATCTACCATGGGATTAAAGGGGACCCCCAGGCCAGTTGTCTCTCCCTCTTCCCTTTTCACTGTCGTTATATGTCATTTCTGTTGCCAGTGGCTCAGGTTTTGTAGCTTTATATTCTTAGATTTTATTTAAAGCATTAATTCAAACTCTGCTAACTTGGTTTTTGCAGGATTTCACCTCAATCCAACAGGATTAAAACTAATTGTTTGAATGTGAAAAATGGGAACATAACAGTTCCTACAGCTGGATGTCCACCCTTTTATTATAGGCTCGGAAATAACAATAAAACAAATAAGATGAAGGTGACAATCTTAAGAATTGAACTGTATTCACTAAAATATATATGTTACACAGTGGATTTGATAAGGCCAACCCCTGAGGCTGAGGGCATTGGAGGTCAGCCCTGACAGGATTATAGGGACTGAAAAGGTATGAAGAGATGGGAAATTAGATCAGAAGTAACACACATATACACGACGCACACATCTGACGGTGCTTTTTTGTAACAAAATTGGAATTTTGTGGTGTCCTTGTATGGCAAAATGTACATAGAATGTAGAATTTCTTAGAAATCAACCCCATTTTTGGTTAAACAAATATTTGTTTCCCTCATATTTAGAAACTATTGGTAAATATTGTTATATTATTGTATTTTTAAAAACTTTTTGCCACTGATTAAATTCATCTAAACAGTAGAAAAATTAAAGTTAAAATTTATATAAAATTAAAGTTACATTTAGCCACAAATAATTTATATTTTAAATTACATCGCTAATTACATATTATTACTAAAGATTTTCAGTCATAATCAGTTCTAGCCTGCTGTGAACATCTCATTTGTCCAGAAGTTTTCAAATATTGTTGTATTGTTATTCCCATACCAAAATATACAAACATTTCAGCATGTGTTCCTTTTTCTTTTTCTTTACCTTTTTAGAACGGCTCCCTAATACGTCCCAGAGCTGGCCCCTCCAGTTCTTGTGGCCGACATCAGCAGCTTAGCAACATGACCTCATGCTCACCCATGGCTGCCGTCCAGGGTGGGAACAAATAGTGAGAAAAGGACTAGGTTTAGGACCGTATACTGTAGATGGTGCATCTTTGTAAACTAAGATTAATGACATGCATACAGGCTAGAATGCCTAAAGGCCTTTAGTCTCATATATGCCCTCTAAAACATAGGTACTGCAAGGACATTAGAAAAAGACATAAAATCACATTTCAACCCAATTATATCATTTGGACTTGTTTGGTGGCCTAAATCACAAAGCAGAACGGGCCACATACAGTCCCCGGGCCTTAGTTTTAGTTCCAATGCCTGCCCTAGAACACTACTCCTTACTTTCTTTTTCAAACATGTTGCAAGAATGGTATGCGTGAACCAATGAAATGATCTGAAAGAGTCTTGTTAACGTGCTGGGGATCCATCAAGTGTTACCTTCCCTGTTGGCCAATATACACTATATTGTGATTGTTTAAAGTGTTTAAAGTTTAAAGTAATGTCACAGTGATTTGTGTGGCAGTTGTGGAGACTGCTGCCCCAACGACCTGGTAATGGATAAGCGAATGAAAATGGATGAAAGTTGAACAAGATCCACATAACAATATTGTGCCCACATTAATAAAATGGCTTTACATTTCCAAACTTTAGCTTTTCCCCATGTGAAAAAGCTAAAGTTGCAACTTTATTTCCTCATGATAAAAACCTCCTTTTCTCGCCCTTACATCTTGTCTATTCTTACACTGTGCAGAGAGAGGAAGACTTCAGCCTCCAGCATAGCAACCGGTAGAGTCACTCCAGTCCCATGTCTGTGGCCACGCCCAGGGGTCTAATTAATACGACACACCAAGCATCCATATGGCTGAGTGTGATTAAACAGAAAGGGGGCTCTTAAACAGAGAGGGAGAGAGAAAGTGAGGGAGACAGAGGGTTAGGGTTGTATAGTGAAGAAGAGCACAGACAGGATATTGCCTCTGTTTACATCACTGATGAATTCAACCCTGGGCTGCGTTTTCAGGTGGTGATGCAGAGGAGACAATACAACAACACTTTGTGCTGTGATTAGACTCTGAAGAATCAATACTGAAATGTGCCAGACAACAAACATGACCCCGGACACAAATGTGTTCTTTTTCCAAGTAGTTTGGGATAAAGAAATGCTTCCTCCAGGCCAGTTACATGTGTCTTTGATCATCATGTTAGAACAAAGCCCTGTTTGCTGACCACAATTCCCGGGTGATTTCTTAGACAGTATGGATTAGATAATGCTGGGGGTAATGGGTAGAGACAGGCCCAGAGCAACAGGCAATTCCGTGTAGACCCCAGTGAAATAGAAAAAGAGGAAGAGAAAATTGGGAAAAGAAAGTGAGAGTTGACCCTCGATCTAATGTAAAATACGCCCGTCTGTCCTTTTCTTACACAGGGATGATTGGTTTACTTAAGACACCGCTTAGCAGGTGGGGAAATACTGGAGGTTAGAAACGCCACCATGGAGATGAAAAACAGTGGCTGATGTTGTACTGCTCATAATGTCGTGACTTATGCCATGAACATTAATGTCAACTGAATAACTGAAAGAATGGTGTATTTATTTGACAGCGTCGTACACAGATAAACACAGAAATAATACAGACGTAATTCCTCCACAGAACTATATGGATTTTTAATAATTTCTTGTCAATCACTAGGAAAAATAACTTGAGCTTGGTTTTCTAAAATAACCATTAACCACAAATGAAAATGTTTTTTTTAACCTTATTCATGGTAGAAACCTCTCCTGCCACTCGGATTAAATCTGTATGAATGCATTAACGCCTTCAACCATGGAACCTTGTCTGATTGGCTGCTCAGAAAACAGTGCCCAGCACAATGTGAAGTACCTATGTGTGATTACCAGCTAGATGCTCTCAAGCACAGGTGTCAAACTAAGGCCGGGGGGGCCAAATCTGGCCCGCAGTGTAATTATATTTCGCCCGCAAGATCATATCAAATATGTACTAGAGTTGGCTCACTAGTATAAAGCTGTTATATACTGATAGGATTTGAAATATTAGTGATGCATGGTCTTTGTTATAGCACAGACATTTAGTTTTTCTGTTGTAGGTCTGAAAGGATCTGGAAAGGCTACAGATAAAGGCAAAAACCACTGATGTGTGTTTTATTTATTTATTTTAGTTTTTACTTGCTAATGTTTAGTTCGCCCACCTGTCCGTCCTGGGTGAGGATCCCCTCCACTGTCCATCACCCTGAGGTTTCTTATTTATTTATTTTTTTTCCCTTTTCTGGGTTTTTGGGAGTTGTTCCTCAGCCGGTGTGAGGGTCTACAAGGGCAGGGGCTATCTCTATATAGTCTTTTCTATATAGATATCTATATCTATATAGTCTATTCTTGTTTTCATGCAGGCTTGTTTGTAAAGTGCCTTGAGAACAGTTGTTATGATCTGGCACTGCAGTATAAACAAATAAAAGTTGAAGTTATTTCAGATTTAATTTTACATGTTTTGATAATATAAGGAGGCTGATCCAGATTCAATGTTTCAAAAAGAATCAACATTTAATCAGCGGCGACACTTAAAAACAGGCAAATCATGCAGTGGCTTAGGGCTCTGGCCACTAGAGGGGCCTTTTTTTTATGTTGCAGGTACTGATAGGGTGTGGACCCCACTTGCTAGGAGCCCTAAGACCCTAGCACCCTGCATTTAATATCTGGAAAAGAGGAAATATTTACAGTATATTTTTCAATAAATATTCACTCTGGCCCGTGACTTCATGCCAGTTTTTAATCGTGGCCAACTGTGAAATTGAGTTCGACATCCCTGCTCTAAAGTAAGCAAAGCCGCTATTGATTTTTGTTGACCAAATATGTCGTTTATCACAGTCCACGGTCGTAACAAATACTTAGGACAGTTTTCATACAGTGTTCCTCTTACAAATAAATAGCCTGCACAAAAACCACTGACACAGCATCCACAGCTGTCCCCATGTGAAATTGCCGTAAACGCTCAAGGACCCTCCTGTGGCGTACAGAACCATTTTTGAAAACCCCCGTTAATGCTACAGTTCAGGAGACTCCTACAGGGATTAATCCTCCATTTACTGCCGAGAGTGTTCCGTTTGGACGTGTGCATATAACCTCAGCTGAAACCTCAGCAGAATACCTCAAAATGTTCAGAGTTTTTATCCCTTGCCTCTTTATTTATTTTACACCTGCACGCTCTTAATATTATTCTCTCATTTTATGCCTGCTTCCCTGGAGCCCCCCGCCCCTCATCCTTCCATCCACCTCTTTAGCCCACCCTATCTGATTTCTTTGTCCTGCTGCACACATCACTGGCGATGTGCACACGGGAGATCTCTCCACGAGGCCCCTCCCCCCACACTTGATCCTCCTTTCCCTCATGTTTCTTCCTTGAGGGCGCATGGGTGCGTTGTACACGCTGACCTGTGAGTAGGTGCTCAAACATTAAGTGTGTCCACGCATGTGGGTTTGATGGATAAATTAAAGAAAACTTGAGGAAAGGGGTCAGTGGTGAGGTTGGACATGTTGGGTGGGACGGAGCAGTGGGGGAACAGGGGGGCCGGGCACATTTAACATGCACTTTACTGCCTCTGGAAAGGCCACCCAATATATATGGGAGATAGGTATAAGTGTGCTACAAGGGCAGCGCTGCCTACAGCCTGCATGGCCGGCTCCTGCAGAATGATTCCCCTGACGCACATCGCAATCACATCAGCTCTCTTTTTCTTAGAAACAGTCACTCCATTAATGCTTTCAGTGCCACGTCTCCTGTGGCTTCAGCATGTTAATGCTCGCATTCTCCATCAGTCAACCTCCACCACATGACACTTCATCTCAAACCAGAGCCACGGGCAACAGCACGAGGGAAGGAGAAGGCATGAATTTTATTGTCTTTATCTGAAGCAGCCTCCAAGCACAGAAATACAGCAGCGGAGTATTGACTCTTCCTCCGTCTGGTGTTACTAGTAATTAACTTCAAATCAAATTAGGGACTGTCAGTCAAAAAAAGTCTGAATAATCACATTGTTAGTGTGGATTATTCATGATAAATTATGACCTGAATTTATCGTGACAAATAATTCCTGATTACGTAGGTAGATCTGTCCCAAACCTGCTACAGTACATCATACTACAATGTGGAATATTATGCAAAAATATAACAAAATATATTGTCATGAATTAAACCAAAACGTATGTATAAAGAAAATAAAATCCTTTCCTTATCGCTCTCAGTCTGGACATATTGAGGTAGGAAAATTCTGCTTTCAAAGTGAGGCTTACACACAAACTCAGTTGTCAATTCAGGAAAAAAGGATTGTGCATAGGAACGATAAAGTTTTTTCCTTTCAGTTGTCTTCAGTCCAAAACTCACCAATGTACCGTCTGCTAAACGTAATTAGAACAACTGTCAAATTAAGTAATAAATAATAGTACAATTGTGGATATATGTTTATACATTTTTATCAACACGTTTAAGCAATCAATTTCAACAGTCATGATGATAATAATAATAATAATAATAATAATAATAATAATAATAGGGACAGTGGATACATTGGTAGAAGAATGATCTTAGAGATGGAGCTACCAGGTAGGAGACAAAGAGAAGATTGATGGATGCAGTGATGGAGGACATGGAGGTAGTTGGAGTCAGAGTAGCACATACAGAGGACAGGGGGAGATGGAAAATGTGATGTGGCAACCCCTGAAAAATGGACAAACGAGTAGAAGAAGAACATAATCAAAGTAAAGTTTTGTTAAAAACTCAAGTGTGTTACATATGGCTGGAGGTATGGTGGTTTTTCACATATACAATCAAAAATTGCTGTCCTTACGTTGTTGCTGTGCTATAAGTTGTGAAAAAAGGATCAAACTAAAACAACAGTAAATCAACAAATGGCTTCAAGCATAGGAAGGAAGGGTGTGACCTTTACGAGAGACCTCAGAAAAAGTAAAAATGTGGGGGGAAACGATGGAAAATGGAAACATTTCAAATAGGACGGGTTCAAAGTTGTTGCTGTGACCTGTGATCTTCCTCTGTTGGTACCTACCCCCTCTGAGCCTCTTAAGGCCTGTGGTGTGAGGAGTGAGGAGACAGCTGCACCCCTGCTCTCCCTGGGAAACCCAGTTCCTCTTTCTCTGTTTGCCTTAATTCAAGGGAGGTCAGTAGGATCTGGGGCCTGGTCCTGACCAAGGTAGAGTGTCAGTTTCTGTGAGAGTCTATTGTAAATGTGTGCATCAGTGCATGACACTGAGAGAGAGAGAGACAAAAGAGGAAGAAGCTCCTTATGGATCTCAACTCTAATGTTGCTACACTACTCATCACAGTGAGGACAGACCGGCGGGAAGAGACAAAAGACTGGAACAGTCTTGGTGTTATAACTGAACCAGATTGGCAATCTAAGAGAAAATTCAGATCATAGTCTAGATCACAGGTGTCAAACTCTGGCCCGGGGCCCAAAACCTGCCCACAGTGTAATTACATCAGGCCGCAAGATAAATTCAAATGTGTACTAGAGTTGGCCCACCAGTATGGAGACCTCACATACTGTCAGAATTTCTTATATTAATATTGCATGTTCTTTTGTTATAGCACATACATGTGGTCAGTAAAGTAAGATCTCCATTAAAAATGATCAGGAAAGACTCTGAAGAGAATAAGAAACAAATAACAGTGATGTGTGAATTATTTCTATTATAATTTTTTATGTGTTGATACCAATAATCTTTGGCTGTTCCAGATTTGATGTTTTTGCATGATAAACAATATTTAATATCTGGAGAGAAGGGAAAACGTGTACATTTATAGTTTCTTAATATATATATATTAATTTTGGCCTGTGACTTTATGGCAGTTTTCAATTCTGGTCTGCTGTGAAATTGAGTTTGAGTTTTGAGTTTCTAGATCATCTTCTGAACTTACAATTTTACCAGTTGCTGCAGAGAGTGTAACTGTGAGCGTGTCTGCCTTGGGAGCAGAGAGCAGAGAGTCTCAGGTTAGATTGCAAGAGGATTGCAAGAAGCTTAATAATGTTGATCGGCCTCTGTAAGTCACTTTTGATAAACATGAAAAAAAGAAATACACTAATGCAGCTGACAGTTTGAAGTCAAACGCAGATCAGGAGCCATGTCCATCCCTTTGACCATCATTGCTGTTAATTAAATGTCAAAATATTGTGTAATGTACTACAGTGTGAAGAGTGCATGAAATACAAATTCAAGGCTCTTACTTTGAAAACTACATTGGTTTTTAATGTAAGTTGACACCTGTCAAATCAGTGTGTCTATACTCTTCCACTGACAGTATGTCAGCGAATGTGAGGAGCTTTCCAACATCCCACCCACCTGTAAGAAACAGTAAGACACTTCGACGGCAGGTTTGTCAAAGAATGTTAGGTGGACTCCACACTGTGATGTGATGCAAATGTGTCCCTCTCCAGGTGAATTGTTAGACATGGGTGGAGGACATTGCTGAGCTTCAGCTGGGCGGAAGAACGTGCACTGTATATCCAATCATTTCAACACTCAAAGACATTCAACTCACACCTTTTTCTTTACTCCTTAAGCTGCAGGAGATTCCGATACCACTGGGTGTTGGTCTTATATTTGCATGTTCCTTTGACATTTTCCCATATAAATATTTCCATAATATGGATATATAGGACAAAACTATATATTATCCAACCCTCTATAACCATTCCAATTTTCCTTGTGGCCCCTTAGGAAATAGTTTTGCCCACCTTTGCTATGCAGCTTTGCAGCTTCTAGTGCTCAAGCACCTGAGGGGAGAGAATAGTCCTAAACAATTAACTATAAGCCTTGGAGAGGAGTGACATGGATTTATGGAAAGACTCATACAATGGTGCACTCATTTTGAAGGGTTGTTACTGTACATCAGCGTTTGTCAACCCCTGGGCTGCAGACCAGGACTGCTCTGTCCATACCAGGGTGTATAAAAAGTATGCATAATTTACATTATTTCCATTTATATTTATTTTCTGATAAGAAAAAGATTGGGAAGCACTGCACTAGAGGCCAAGTTGCGACTGAGGTAGTCCAAGTATAGCAACGCCCAACCCACGACCTGAGGAAGGCTCACAGTATGGTGCAGTGTGATTTGGGTGTCGGTTGTGGAGACTGCTACCTGTGTGACCTGGAATTGAAGATGAATAATTGTATTTATCCGTCACACTCTAAAGTCTGTCCTTGGGAGTTTTGTTGTCATTTCACTGGTCTGTGTCAAAAACAGGTTGGGGGACCCCTGCTGGTCATAAAATAGAAATCAACCCAAAATTGCTAGATGTGCTATAGAACCACATCACTTCTACTCCTACTACTACTAATTCTGATAACAATCATGATGATGATAATAATCCCTTTAATTTAACTTCTTATATATTCCTAAATAAGTAAAGAAACACCTTTTGGCCTTCAGTCTTCATGTTCTCAAGCGTTGACATCTTCACGCAGGAGACTTCCTGAACAGGTTATACACTGGCTATAAAGCAGAGAAAGCACAGTTTGCTATAGAGCAAAAACACCTTTATATCCCAAAAGGTTAAATTTAGACTGAAGCAACACAAGATCTTCTGTGCTACCACAACTAAAATCTTGTGATTTCTTTGAAAACACTAAATTACGCTCATATTCCATTTCATCATGCTGCTTCCATGTTGAAGTCTTAAATCAATGCAGAAGATGACAGATAATCAGCACTCACAGCGGTATTAGGTCAGCGTACTGATCAGTCAATTGGAGCCAATAATAAAAAAATCAGCACATCAAGTGTCACTGGAGTGAAACTAGAGTGTAGTAAGTAACAATGATAATTCCCTCATGTTTTATTTCAAAAAGTAGACAGAAAAGCAAAGGCTGATCCATTGTGGACCCCTTGTCTTGAAGTTCAATCACACCTTGGGCTCACAGTGATTAGAAGTCCAGCTCAGACCTTCATCGACCTTGGAGCTCTGGGCTTTGAGCTCAATATTCTTTGTCTGGCCAGCAGGCCTGAGTCAATGTGCTGAATGGTGGAACAGTAAAGGACAGTAAAGTGTGCGAGGAGATGAGCGGCTGCCTCGGATTGATCCACGGTGTCTCAGTGGACTGAAGGCAGCAAACAAACAAACATGTGCAGTAAATTATGCTTCTTTATGTAGTTTGTTCTAGTGCACACACACCTCACACACACACACGCACAACCAATGAAACAGACAATAAAGACAGAGTTCATGTCTAGAGCTATTTTATTGTTTGTTTTTCTTTTTTTTAAATTGATGTTGCACAATGAACCCTAAAACAATACAAACCACAAAATGTTGCTTTTTACACATATACATAAACACATACAGTACATTCAGTATATGTGGATATGTATAATTGCACGCTCTTTGTCAAACGTTGCTTTCGTGTAAACATATACAGAGGTAATTCCTGACGACGCTCTGAGATTCTTTGAGCTTAAATGTTCAATGATTCACCTGAATTTGTCACCAAGGGGGGAAGAGACGGGAAAGATAAAAGCAGGAAGGAGTGACTCGACACACAATCGGACAGATAACATGAATGAATGTGCCTGTAAAACAGAGCTTTGTGCACATTTATTCATTCCAACTTTTTGGTTTCATATTGGCCTCAACCTTGCAATTACAGCAACCTGCAAATAAAACTCTGCATTTACAAAAATGACAAATAAAATGCCTCATTTGACTGAGGAATGTTCGTGATTTAGGCTGTGAAATCCAGTGGATGAAATCCTGTATAATTGACAGAAAACAAAAATAGCCGAAACACAATTTCTAGCTTATCTGCCAATTTTAAAGATTATTTTGTAATATTTTTTTTATTTGTGGAACCACTGTTTCTTACAGCAAGTAATATTAAAAATGTCTGATATTTAAGCAGTTACCAGTTATCAGTGTTGTCAAAGACATCAAAATGCAGTAAACACCCTGATGATCTGTGTTGTGCTTCATCCCGCGGTTTCCACTCAGTGAGAACTGTGTGCCATTGTATAAGAACAGGAAACAGCTAAATCAGACTACATCATAACACATGCTAATATGACTGTAATAAATTATCACTGTAATGGTTAATATTATTAATAAATTCAATATTGGCCTAGAATGTCAAACCATCAAGGACACCACATTGTTTTGCCATTATTTGGCCCAATATCACAGTGTTACCATCACAAGTCCAATAATGATTAACTAACACTTTTCACTTTTAGACTGAAATTACACATTTGATTTCCTGCCATGCAGACCTTTAGTAGGACTGACTCAGCCTACTAGGTAACAGTGGTCTATAAATTTTACTACTGATTTCCAACTTTTCAACATTTTATACACAATATGACAAGAATGTTTAATCACAGGAAAATTGTCATGTCAGATGGTCATTTCGTGGCACAATGGCCAATACAACATCATGTAATGACCAATAAAGAAGTGACCAGTGTCCCTGAGTCATTGAAAGAACCTTGGGTCACTGACCGTGGTGCTGGAGCTCGTAACCAATGTTAGAAAGACCTTCAGCAGTGTGTCTCTAGAACAGGATGTCTTCTCTGTATGAACCCAGGAATATCAGACTGAGCAGTGATCAGTTACCACAGCCAATCAATACCATTCAAAACATTTTAATTGATGACAAACGTCTAAGGCAACACAAACATGTATGGCAGTTAATGTTAAGGGACAGTGATTTAATCAAATTACTACATTAAGTTAGATTTCACTGGTGGCCTAGGTGTTAAGAAGGCGGACTTGGGTCTGCAAGGCTTCAGGTTGGAAACCACCAGCTGCCATCTTGCCACTGCGGGGCTCTGAGCAAAGCACCATCCTGCCCCACTGAACCTCCAACCAGAGGAAGGAAAGTATGGAGCAGTGTGATTTGGGTCGCTGTTGTGGAGACTACTGCTCCCAGCAATGATAAGCAGTTGAATGAATAAATATTGCATATATATATATATATGTGTGTGTGTGTGTGTGTGTGTGTGTGTGTGTGTGTGTGTGTGTGTGTGTGTGTGTGTGTGTGTGTGTGTAACTATATAACAATAGTTAATTAAATCTGCGATAATTATGTGTCAAGGTTTTTAGATAAAAAATAAAGATGGATAAAATATTTTTATTGAACTGTTAGATCTGTGAATTGTTAATTGCCTTATGTGAGTTGCATTAAGTGAATAATTTTAGACCTATTGTGCATATTTATAATTTATAAATGGTGCATATTTATAATTAATAATTCCCCACATATATTTTATAACTGACTTCTTTCTTTTCAAGCCCACCTTACTGCCCAATTATATTTGTTACAAACTGGCAGAGAAAACATGGATAATGAAAATAAATGTTCTTTTTGAGGCCGACAGAGAGGACATCCTTCACATTACAGGCAGTAAAAATGTCCAGGAAACGTGTTCTCTGAGGTGAACATTGTGTGAAAACACAGAAAACAGAAGGAATTTTGATATACACAGGAGATGAGGATCAGAGAGTCCCTGAGCACACTCTCCCTGTCCAGAGGTCAGGCTTCAGGAAGGAGGAAAGGAAGAGGTTGGTTAGTGACAGGAGCAGAGTTTGGTGATGTAGCACAGGAAATGCCCGTTTTCCCACTGTGTCTGTAAAAAAAAAAAATAAAAAATCATCCCACATCCCCTTTGATGATGAAGCGTCAGGCAGTGGGAACAGAACCCAGAGGCTCCAGTTTATCACACAGGGCTGTATATTACACATGCAGCGATTGGGGGGAAAAAACCTGACCTATCGTCTAGTCACGTAAACATAATCATCTTCTTTGCACCTCACGCCCAGCGAAACAGGCTTTAAGTGTATGGCAAAACCCCTCGTATTCACCGTGAAGATGTAGGCAATTTCCTGAAGCAGATTAACCCTCAATTACAATGAGGGACAGACCAGCAGGGAGAAAAACACACCGCACATTTTCCTCGGAGCGGTGTTACCCACGGCTGAGGTAACAGACACTGAGCAGGGCTGAAGGAAGCCCAGAAGGTTGATGTTACACAGGGAATAAATACAGTAAATTTACAAAGAGGAGGAACTGGAGTGGACTTTTGTTTCGCTTGGTTGATCATCACTGTTTACATGTGAATAGAACAATGGAGGGAAACAAATACTGAGAAATTCCTACAACCTCAGCTTTGCATAAGGACTGTTTGCTTTTGACACTCATGTGGGGACACATAGAACTCACAGGTGTGGAAAAAAAATAACAACAATAGTCAAATTACATATAATTTTAAATTAAAAATAGAATAATGATGTTATACTGCTTTTTTAAGACAGCTGAATGGGAAAAGGTGTGTTAAACCATCAGTTTGCCAGTAAAAAAGACTATATCACAAAATGTCCAGTTAAAGGTTGATGTAGGACCAGCTTTGTGTTAATGGACGTATAATTTAATGAGACATATTAGGCATTAACACACAACTGGTCTGAACTTGTCCTGGCAGATAAAACAGCTCTATTTCCCTAAAATTATAACCATTATAGATTTCATGTCATTTCATGTGTTTTATTTTTTTTACAATTTAGTTATTTATAGCTAAAAGTTTGCTTGGATTTAACATTAAAGTCAATATCATATCTCATGATACACCTGCTGGCAACATTAAACTGAAAAATGTAATATTATTTTAAGTAATTATTATTACTATTTTCCTTGTTTGACCTGGTGCTCCAGTTTATAAAAATGATGAAGATATTTTTTTCATCATTTCTTTGCAATTTACCATCAAAATTCCATTAATTGACTAACGTTGGGTTGATTTAATGCTGTGCTCAGAGCGAATTTGTACACATTTAAGGTCGACTCCATCCAATGATTCCAACTCATGTCTATTCATTCCTGTCAACTGCTTTTTTTCTTGTTTGTTTGTCCTTTACCACCTGAAATAGTTGGATGTAGTGTCCATCAAGCAGACATCCTTGAGTAAAGGAGGTTGCCAGTTATGGAATATGGATGTAAGGAATCTTATATCAAAAGTGTGACGACACTGACACTGGAGGGTTTTTTTTCCCCATTCAGCTGCTCATAAAAAAGCAATTATCATGGCTATTACCACACAGCTTTGAGACACATTGAATGAATTAGTCAGGTGGAAGTGTTCAAGCTGTCTGGTTGTAGGTGTCACCCACTCTACTGTTGTTTTTCCAGTTTACTTTATTCACACGTAAGAATTTGCACAGAGAAAAAAAAAAAAAAAACACCAGTAGAAAAAATAAAGTCAAAAACTTCTCTTATGGAAAATCACAGACAAACAAATTCCGACTACTGTTTCCATTCACACACTCACTAGTCACTATTCACCGTGATGCAGAGCTTAAACAGTTAGTGCACAGACTGACTGTGACAGAGTCTCCCTCCTTGTGTACCTTTGTGTCCTTTTTTTTTATGTTGTCCAGCATATTTTGACAATTGCGACATATATTAATATACATTTGTACAAGAGAGTATGGGCCGGCACCTTTGTTCGTACTCTGTTTGTGTCCTTCATAGCGACCTGAGCTGAAGGCCAAGAGCAGGGATGAGGTAGGTTCATCACAGGGATTAAAGGACAGACAGTAATCTGAAGGAGGAGGAACGTGGAATAAAGAGGGTCTTTAATTAATCAGACTCCAGTGTTAACACGCATTGTTATGGTGCTGAGACTGAGGGTGCGCTAATGAACATCATCATCATCATCACACACTGAGAGCTGAGAACCAGACACACAAACGTGCTGACGAGAGTCTGAACTTGTGTTTTTTGACCAAAATATTTTCATTTAGTAATTATTTTACCATTAAGTGTTAAATAAAAAAATGTAATTATAGGATAATTTGCCCTGTGAATTTCAGCTGTGAAAATAGTGACATGTCAATCTTTATAACATGTTCTCATGTTCTCCTGAGAGATGTTATATACATGAGAACGAGAGATGATTTGTTTTAGTGTTTTTCATTAACTGATTTTTGTGGGGGAGGCGTTGTACTTTCTTTCAACAGACAGATTGTAAATCCAGATTTGTTTCTCACCTGTGCACAGATTAAAATAAACTAAATAAAGTACAGGCAGTTTATTATTAATGCAATTCAATAAGATTTAATTGATTAAATCAAAGAATGTAATTTACTTATTCGCATTAACTTTTCTAAGGTACCATTGTACCTATGTACCATTCTACAACAGGTTTGGGCAAATGTTTTGGCTAGCAGGCCACAGTTGACCCTAAAATTTGACATTTGGGGTACGAGTCCAGAGCAGAAAGATGGATAATTCGTTTGAGCCAAGATAAATGGCATGTTAAAGCCATGTATAAAACCTTAAATCCTGCAATGACATCATCTACTGGAAAAGCAATTAATGCAAGGAAAAAGGGAGAAGTATAATGATATTATAAATAAATTATTTAATTTGGACAAGGTAGGCGGGCCGCATTAAAAAGCTCAACGGGCTGCATCCGGCCCCCGGGCCATAGTTTGCCCATGCCTGCTCTACAGCCATGGCTTTGCCTACTGGCATATTCCATTTCCATTTGTCCTACCCAATTCCTCCTTCCTCAGATATGCAATGATGTCATATATGGCTTCTCTGGAATCCATGCCATGTATTGGCAGAGAATTTGAACCCTGTAAGCATCAGAGTGAGTCTCGATCAGAGAGTCTGAGAGGGAAGCCCCAGCTTCATCCTTCTCTCTCTCTCTCTCTTCTTTTCTTTTTCTTTCTTTCTTTCTCTTAGCCACTGCTCTCTGGTCATTGGCATCAAGCATAAGTGTAAACTGTGTCTCCGAAGCGCTTTACAACTGATCGGCACTGACAGGAGGGAGAAGGCCGAGCAGTGGTACAGGGGAAAAAAAAGGAAAAACAGCAAATATTGTGTGTTTTATGAAACATCAGTGTCAACGATTAATTACCTTAAAAAAAACCTCATAAGTTAATGAAGAAAATGAAAAAAAAAAAAATTTTAGAGATACACTGCTGTGAATTAAACCTATCTTTTTTTGCACAAGTTTTGTTATTAGCGGGAACACTGGATATTTTTTTTGTCTTTTTGTTTGTTGAGGGCCAACAAAGGAGCTAAAGTCAAACATTCACACACAGAGAGAAACAACCGTTAATACAACATTTGACCTGGAGTCTCTCATTAACATAATCCCCGGTCTGAATGTTTGTGGACCATCGAGTGGAATAAGTGAGTCCATGCACCAGGAGGGGAAAATGCAACCAGCAAACAAAGACGCATTCATCAGGACCAATAGAAGTGGGGCGGGGCTTTTTACTCGAATGTAAAAAAAAATAATTTAGTGACGTCAAAGACTCTATGAAAGAAATTATGAATATTAAAAGACAGATGGAGCAAAGCTGAGAAGTTGTTGTAGGACGTGCCACTAGACTACAACTAAACACTGAATGGCAATCTTATCCATGGAGTACTTTAAATTTCTCTAAATATCTTAAAAAATTGCAAAATTAGCCGCATACACCATCAACACTGTCGAACCAGTGACCATTAGCACATGACATTCCACGGCCGCAAATGGCCCACGGGCCCCTGGTTTAGACCATGTGGCTTCGTTCATTTCTGTGTTTTTTTCTGTTCAGTGAAAATGACATGTTAAATTCGTTATTGTCTTTTCAACATTGATGTTCTTGTGTTATAACATCTAATTGGTCAGTAGTTAAAGGCTGGGCTGAAAGGACTGGGACAATGAAGTGACTTGGTCTTGTTTGCGTTTGCTTTGTTTTTGCTGAAAGTCTCTCTATTTTCTGCAGCCCTGATGCACAGGAAACAGTCTCTAATGTTTGAAGACACGTATGGACCACAAATGGATGAAGTACATTTGGTATCAAGTTTTATCCTCTAGGCTGAAAAAGTGGAAATGTATGGATTAGGTCTGAAAGGTGTCAGGATTTGAAGGACTATATCTGGTTCCCAGGAATAAACACTCATGAAACAAAAAAAAATGAGTCATGTGTGTTCACTCAAAATCAAGAAGACAAACTGATTATATACACATTTAGAAGGAAAGTTTGATAAGATTTGTGCTTCTTATTTGTGTTTCTCGCATGTGAAAATAATGATTAAAAAAAAGAAGCACACACTCACGCTCAGCGCTCAGGCACAAAGCTCATTTTAAGGACCGTCAATCACATTGCTCTGCGTTATTTCCCAATTGAATAATCAGTGACGTAATCATCAGAAAGGCAGTGTATCTCTAATGGTCTGTTCTACTGAGCACCGGACAAAGGAAAAAAAAAAAGATTTTCAAGGAAACAACAGGATGAAAATAGAAATTGAAGCCAATACGGACATACAGTGGAAAAAGTAAAACTCAAATGTATTCACAACATACTGTAGTTCATACAACGATGCTGTCCATCTGTCAAACTTCATGAGGTACTGACACGACGGCCCGGACGCCATCGTCCGAGGCCATCGCTTTGCAGAAAAAGGTAAAATATGTTTTTTTTTTTCTTTTTTTTTCATTATACAATAAACAGACAAACAACAACAACATTAACATTGTTATCTTGAGGTAGAACATTTACTTCAGCATTTGGAAGTGCTTTATGTTGGATATGCATTTCTTGTTGGTTTTTGCAGAAGAAGAAGAAGTGAGAGGATTTTTTTTTTTTCTGACATCTGAGGTAGTGCAACAACTGACCTTGTGTCCTTCTTCCTGCACCTCGAGGTTCCTCTGCATGTTAGAAGTAATAACTTTGAGCAGTGTGGGAAGGTAAAGTCCCTAAAGCTTCCCGCAACACATTCATTCTGACTGAGGTAGGTTTTTGTTGAGTCGTACGTTTCACACAGCCCAGTCTTTAGTCTGTACGAAGGCCGAGAACTCATAGAAAATGTTGATATCAGTGAAAAGAAGTCCTGAGAGAGAATATTTATCAAATCCCTGGGAAAAGGCTGAGGTCTTCGTGAACGAGTGGGTGGAATCATTGGTACGATGAGATCAGGCAGCAGGAGTTTTTGACATCCACAGAAAAGTAGAAATAAGAGCAATAACTTATGACCACTTTTGACACATAGATGATAAAGATATATGTCTATATATATATATGGATTTATATAATCGCTGTGTATATCTAGAAAACAAAAAAAATAAAAATGAATAATGTATAACAAGGACATTCTGGGCCCTCTATTCTGTGCTGCCCAACATCGGGAATGTTACACATGAGCAGGGCTGTCACTTCCAGTTCAAAGTCCGGGGCAGTAATTGTGTATATCAGCGTCTGTTATCATGTATGCATGTTTGTGAGGATGCACTCTTTTTTAAATTTAAGTAAAATTGTTCTTACTACTCACAAATATTGCCAACTTTCAATTGAAATCTCAAATTTCAGTAACACGTTCCACTAGAGGGCAGTGCAGTGTCCAGCCCAAATGGCTAAGGAGCTGGCTGTACGTTTTGGCACTGACTTAACTTGAAGAGAATAGATTCAAATGCATTGAGTAGGTATCGAATGTGTCATCTGATTGGAAGAGAACATGGTGAATTTTGCAGCTTAATTTTTAACCCTTCACTAACATAAGTAATAATAGTAATAAATAGTAATAATAATTTTATCGCAAGTAGCTACACAACCAGAATAAACTAATTTCACCAACTAAGAACCAATCCAAACCTGCTGAGATTTCCCTTCACACATGTTCATAATTGGAGCAAATTTTTTTAAGAATTGAGTTTTTACTAAAAAAAAAAGAACGTTTCCCCCTAAATATTAGTATTAAAAACAGAGAAGCTTCAAGGATTAAGTAGGATTTTTTTTTTTTTTTTTTTTTGACAAGACGCCTTTATGGCTTTTTACCATCTTACTTAAGCTTCACTGCCCCTTAGTGTGTGTTTGTGTTTTTTTCCTTTTGTTTGGTCCAGCTTAAAGCTTAAGATTAAAATGACAAATGTTCATTGTGGCATTTCCTACCAAGTCTTTTGGTTACGTTTTTGGACAATTTGTAGCAACTTTGACTTTAAAAGTGACAGCCCTAACAACAAAAAATAAGGAAAAACAACACTTAAAATGCTCTGCCCTGCTCTAAGTGGCATTCTCGCAAGAAAGCCTCTCAAAACTGGGCAAGGAAAAAAAAAACCAAAAAAAAACGTATATAAAACACCTCAAAAATACATTCGTAGATTCTCCTGAACCTCTTAATTTATCAATAAAATCTTTGCACAAAAGAAAGGAAACGACTACTTTAAAAAGGAACAACTTTGAACCTGAGTGAGTGAAGAGTTAACACTTTTGACAGTGTTGCACCAGATGACCTTCATACATAACTAGCCTTGGTCCTGCTGACCAGCGCCCCCTGCTGGAGGCTCCTGAAATTGCGTCTCCACGTCTCGCTCAACAACAAACTCGTCCAGTGGTATTGTAGACAATTGGGTCTCGTTGAGTGTGAACTCTTGGGTCTGAAAAAAAGAGAAGAAAATGGTTAAATGAAGGAGAAAGAGATTCTTAGAAAAAAAAAAATTCAGGCTTTCGGAATTTCGGACAATTTAATATATTTTGTTCCGATTTGTATGAAATTAAAAACTTGTTGCTGTTGAGACTCACCATGCTTGACTCTTGTATCGTCTGAGTAAAAAGTCTCTCCAGTTCGTTGCTGTCGACCACATTCTTCCCACCGACTCTTCCGTTGACCTCCATGTCTCTCCTGGCAGATCCGTTGAGGCACGACCCCCCCTGGGAGGAGGAGGAGGTGGAGGCTTCCAGCACAGTGCTGCGTCCATTTGGTGGGGTTGCCTGGACTGTCTTACACCTCATTAACCTAGGAATTACACCGACACGTACATAAAACTCTTGTCAGCTTCACTTGCACGGACACATGATAAACCGACAAGACTGGACATCACTGAGTGAGTTATTCCTGCTGGGACCAGTGATTTACCCAAAATCCTCAGTACTGACCTGCCGCGGTAACTGAAGACCAGGAAGAGAACACAGAAGATGATGCAGGTGAGTCCAATGTGAATCCCGATGATGATGCCGGTCGTAGAGGTTTTACTGTGGTCGTCCTTGACACAGTCACATGAGGCGTCCAGAACTTCAGGGAGAAGAGAAGATCATCAGACCAGAGGCTGTTTACTCCTCCTATCTTCTACTCTGCCTCCAACTACCTCCATGTCCTCCCTCACTGCATCCATCAATCCCCTCCTCATCTCCTACCTGGTAGCTCCATCTCTAGGATCATTCTTCTACCAATGTATCCACTGTCCCTCCTCTGAACATGTCCAAACCATCTCAATCTGTCTTCTCTACCTTTTTCTCAATCACCTCATTCCTGATCCTGTCCATCCTTGTCTCTCCTAAAGAGAATCTCAGCATCTTTAACTCCTCCACCTCCAGCTCCGTCTCCTGTCTTCTACCTATTCCTACTGTCTCTAATCCATCCATCATGGCTGGTCTCACCTGTAAACCTTTCCCTTCACCTTAGCTGACTCTCTTCTATCACAGAACAATTTATCTGATGTCTATTAAATAAAAAATGAATGAATTCCCTTAAAAAGTGGTGTTTATTGTTGTTTTTCTTCTAATTATCTAAATCCAAAGTGACAACTGACATAAACATTGTTATAATAAGACATTCACCTCATTCCTGACCCTGTCCATCCTTGTCTCTCCTAAAGAGAATCTCAGCATCTTTAACTCCTCCACCTCCAGCTCCGTCTGCTGTCTATTCCTAGTGTCTCTAATCCATCCATCATGGCTGGTCTCACCTGTAAACCTTTCCCTTCACCTTAGCTGACTCTCTTCCATCACAGAACAATTTATCTGATGTCTATTAAATAAAAAATGAATGAATTCCCTTAAAAAGTGGTGTTTATTGTTGTTTTTCTTCTAATTATCTAAATCCAAAGTGACAACTGACATAAACATTGTTATAATAAGACATTCCAGAATGTGATTCATCACAAGCTCTGATGACAATGATATGACAGACTGTTCTGTCTCTGTGGAAAGGTAATTAACCTTAGTTTGATTTAAAAAAAAGCAGGATGACAGGTGTGATGAAGATAAATGTGTCACTGCTTATCTTATGACCCCAAAAAATAAATTTACCAGATTTTTCCACCGCCTCTCGAAGTGAAACAAATCGAACCGTGGCGTTTCCGTCTCCTTGTTGGTTGAATGCGAGAAGTTTAATTTCGTAGACCTGTGTAGAATCTGAACATGAAGAAAAAAAAACCAGAGCATTAGAATAAGAAATAAATTAGAAAACACAGCCAGAACTTCAGGTTTAAGATTCAGGTTAAGGTTCAGACTTTATTGATTTCACACTGGGAAACTGTTTAACATGTAAAACCTTTTCTTATGTCAGAAAAGTTAGAAAAAGTCACTGTTTACTTACAAATAAATATATAAAATAATAATATATATTATAATCTTTTATGTTAGATTTAATTTGACCCCATGTCTCCGTCCTCTCACCCAGCTGAGAAATGTTGTACTGGGTGACGTTGCGAGGGAAGTTGATGGGGCCGATGTACAGCGGTGTGTGAGCTCGTCTGTAAAAGAGTCTGAAGCCATGGTGTTGTCCCATCTTAGAAGAAGGTTCCCATGAAGCCTGGATGAAGCTGCTGCTCACCACCTTGGTGTAGAGAGTGGGAGGTGCTGGAACTGCAACATGAGACAGAGACAGTTTGTCAAATGAAGGAACGACATGATTAAGACTTGAATGAAGGTGAATTTGGCTTCCTTTTAATTTGGACCATGAAAGTATCTGTTGGAACTTTGTAGGACCTGAGATCATTATCACATGGACATCACTTTTTTGGGTCATTTACACCAGAATATCGTTAACCTCATAGCATAATTGCCTAAATCATATTAAAAAAAAAAAATGACTTAGAAAATTATGCTATGAGGCTAACAATATGAAATATCTCTGGACAAGAAGGATAAAGGAGATATTTTCTTGTAAACCTATCATTATATTTCTACAACTATATATATATATAATGTTTTTTCTTGTTTTCTGAAAACATTCCAATATTCCAACTACCATATACATATATATAATAAAATAATAATAATAATACATTTAATTTATATGTATATATATGTACAAACATATATATGTGTAAAATGTACAATTTAATGAATTTAATACATGAAAAACATAAAAGTGTGATGCAGAAGTATTTAACTAATCGCTTTTGTTTTATTTTAATAATTTTAAAATACATTTTTACTTTTTTCGTTAAATGTTATTTCTATCGTTAAAATAATAGTTAAAAAAACTCACTTGAAAAATTTAGCATTTTTGCAGAACTCTTGCAACATTTGATTTTTTTTTAATTGTGATGCACTATGAGAGCACAGGGAGAACCTCAACCTCAGAGGAGAGGACACTGAACTGTAATTCTTTGTCCTTCTTGCCATCAGGTTCTACTTGACTCAATGATGGTCTGTCTCTTATACACATCTAGATGTGTATAAGAGACAGCCAATTACAAGGGCAAGTGGAAGCCACCGATGATCGACAACCCCAATTACCAGGTGAGTTTGTGAAGGCTGGTGATGTGGTAGTGTTTTCACCGAGAAGCTACATTTTAAGTTCATCCTCAATATCTGTTACATTTGCTCAGGGCGTCTGGAAACCAAGGAAGATCGCTAACCCTGCCTTCTTCGAAGACCTGCAACCCTTCAGAATGACTCCGTTCAACGCTGTCGGGCTGGAACTCTGGTCTATGTCCTCTGACATTTTCTTCGACAATTTCTTTATCTCCAATGATCGTAACACCGCAGATCGCTGGGCAAATGATGGCTGGGGCCTAAAGAGGGCAGCAGAGAGTGCAGCTGAGGTCAGTTCAGGGTGCTGTTATGCACATTCAATGTGATTTTTTTTTTTTTTTTTTTGAATTGTCC
>JAFBJS010000808.1:157880-173074 GCA_016785265.1 Paraplagusia blochii
CATGGGTCATTGTTACGATTTCGACTGACCCTCCCCATGAGTGCTCTGGGTGGCACTGTCTGATGGTTTGCTGGCCCCGTGGGAAGTGTAGGCCTTGACGTAGAAGGTGTAACTGGTGGAGGGCTCCAGGTCCCTGATGATCTGCTGCAGTGTCACCTTACTAACGGCCTCCTCGTACTCCATCTCCACTGGGTCTGAATCCGAGGGAAGGGGAGGTTGAGGGGTGGGAGGGCGGCAGAGAGAGAGAGAAGAGATGTGGGATGAAAAAAGGAGGAACCATAAATATCATCTATTTGTGTCATCTTTTTATGGTTATTGCCCATTTCGTGGGTGTTATCTGAAAAGCTCTGTAAAAAGGTTAATCTCGTTTGGCCAAAATAATGATGGATCGTCAAATTGCAGGGGTGGAGCAAGAAGACACTGAAGGAAGGAAAGGAAAAATGGAAACTGTGGACAGTGTGTTAAAGCATTTTATCGCTTTTAATCTAGAGACATTCAACCATAACCAGTATCCACCTCCGGCTCTCAGCCAATGGAGTCGCACAATCTTGGAAGGTAATTACACCAGATCCTATTGGTCGGCCCCTGGGGCCGTTAATTATCCATTCAATGGAGCAACTGAGGGAAGAAGCAGCTGGTGCTGTAAGACACACACACACACACACACACATCTACACACTCATATTAGACACTGAAACCTGAAAACTCAGTCCAAGCCCAGTCACTACATGGGATCCATCTTTAGTGAAGATTTCTTGCACAATATAAAATATATAATACAATCATTCAAATCTCCACCCACCAGGAAGACTCACAATGTGGTGCAATTGGTGATTTGGGTGGTGCGAGCTGCCCCTCTGAGATGGCAACGGACAAGCAGATGAAGATGAATGAAAATTTCAAAGATTTTGGAGGACAATGTGGATATCAGTCGGCAATGGTGGCATAGTGGTTAAGGAAGTGGACTGAGTCCACAGGGCTTGGGGTTCGAATCCACCAGCTGCCAGGTTGCCACTGTGGTGCTTGGAGCATGGCACCGTCCTGACTCACATAACTCCCAGTGGTCTCACCACCCACAGGACGGCTCACAATATGGTGCAGTATGATTTGGGTGGTGCCAGTTTCCCCTGCAAATATTGACTGAATATTGACTAATTCATTGAAAAAATGATGATGAAGACTATTCATGACCTTTAGAAGGTACCGTAACCCCTGAGACCGAGCTGCTATGTTCAAGGCTGTTATGTTAGGTTTATCGTGTGAAGCATCTTCCATACCCTCACTCAAAGATGTCGAAAATGCAACTGAAAGAACAAAATTATATAATATGAATGAAATGAAACAATTTGCTAACTTCATTTTTGGAGCTCCTTGGAGATCACCTTAAAAGAGCTCAGACAATGATTCCTTCATTTTTCTTTGAATTTTGTTCATAAAACAATAAACTGTGAAATCCCTCTAATGAATCTACTCATATGAATATGGTTTCACACAAACCCCATGCGATGCTGTTATTATCCCAGATGTGATGAGCTAACAGCTGCGGCTTCTCACTTCTTCCCACAGAACATTTGAGTTGATGTAAAGATTTGTCTGGAGACATGACTCTGTCTGAGTCTCCATGTCTCACTCCTGATCTTTCCTCCTTAGCCAAGGACACATTTTTAGTGATTCAATTCTTGTCAGATTTTGTTCAAACAACATTTTAAGTTAACATTGCTGACGCCTCACCTGAGGTCCTTCGGATGTGGACCACGTATCCAATAATATCCTGAGTGTTCTGATCGGGCTCTGTCCAGGACACCTGTATGGCTGTAGGGGACAGGGCCTCAGCCTGCACCCCGGTCGGCACACCGGGAAGCCCGTCGGCCCAGAGCACGGTGAGACGGGCGCTGGCCTGTGTGGAGCCGGCGCTGTTTTCAGCAATGCACTGGTAAATGGCCTCATCATCCTGGCTAATGCTGTAGATGATCAGTGTGCTGTGAAGGAAAAAAAAAATAGAAGAGTAAAAAATCACTTTAAATGACATTTCCTTTTATCACATCAAACACGTCTTGAGTTTTTTTTTTTTTTTTTTCTCCTAACAGGCGTAGGCACACGTAGAAAATCAAGTCACGGCTGAACGTTGTCTCCTACTTGACACCTGCACCACGTGGTTAAACTGGTGTAAATTGCATCTTATTGTAGATCATCGCAACGTATATTTATATACATTCCAATTACCACACGCCAGCATAATCATAATGCACGACATGACACATGACGCAATATGAGGCATATACGCATCTCAGTACACGCCTTCGACAGTCCAGAGGAGATAGTTCTGGCTGACAATATCTCTGTGACGGTTGAAACTGTTTTAGTGGTTTTTGAAGAGATGCATCGAATTATTATTATTGATTCTTATTACTAAAATATTCATCCATCTTTTTTGCTGCTTGGGAACTGGTATTTCCATTACGTCAGAATGTAGAGATAAAGAATAGAAATTCACTCATTTTTACTAAAAAAAAAGGAAATAAAGCAGTAGAAACCTGGCAGCTGGTGGATTTGAACCTAAAACCCTCCAAACCTGCTCTACTGAACAAAATGCAAGAGTAGAGAGAAAAAAAAATGTTTTTCTAAAAATATAAAATCATCCTGAAGTGAAGTTGCTTCAGTAAAAGAGTAGCGGTACAACATTATACTCCAGGTAGTATGGAGGAGAAGAGAATGAACGTTCTGTGTTTAGTGATCCAAGATAAAGAACCTGAGACAGACACCAGCATCTGAAGAGATGAAGTAGAAGAAACCATTTTTCAACTGGGAATCCCGCTGGAGTAGGGAAAACCTTTTTACATATAAAATGCAATTTGCCTACATCAGGAAAATCTTTCATCTGTACAGATGCACTCACAACCTCCCACCATCAGTAAATTATTCTCCTCTCTGCTCTCCCTTTGTTCTGAACGTTTCTCCCAACACTCTCACCTCAAACACTCCTCTCTCCCCCCCTAACTCCCTTCTCTTTCCGTCTGCGCTGTTTCCTCCTCTTTTTGAAGAATGATATTTAAGGGAATTGTCAGCATCTAAGTTGTGTGGGAAGGTTTTAGGAGGCAGAGCAGGTGTTATTAGATGAAAACCCATCTCCTAATCCCCCGGTTGAATTTCTCACCGAGCAAAAAATAAAACTCCCCAAACATTTAAAACAGCTGGGAGAGACATCCATGGGACATAAACCATTCTTTCTTATTTTTTTGTGCCGAAGCCATTTCTGCTGATAACATGCATTCAGCTCATACCACAGGAATAACAATAGGATTATCCTTAATCTGTCCTCTCTGTCAACATAGTGTAACAGCAGGAAGTCAGGGACTGGAGCACAAACACAAAAGACGAAATCCACAAAAGAGACTTAAAAACACTGCAAAAATAGTGGCTACCCAGTGGGATGGTGAATTATTTTAACTAATTTGTTTCATTTTTTCTGTTTGACAAGGTTGACAGGCTTGTTTGAAGTCGTTTCTTTTTTAATCTCCAGGCTGGACCAACTATTGGTCAATGGTCACTCACCAAACAGTGCAAAAGTCGTGCGTCTCTTTCACTTCTGAATTAAATAAATGATATTCTTGAGGATAAATGATGGCGATCTCTGAGGTTTTAACTGTTTCATCCCCACATGCTGTGGTAAAATACCGTTAGGTTTCTGTCTTGTTCTCGTTTCTTCCAACCAAAACGCTGACATTGTTGAAATTCATTCCAGAGTAGTGAGAACTTGGCCTCAAGGAGCAAAACCTTCACCACTGACTGACTATTCTGCTGCTGGCTGTGGTGAAAAGCCATTACAAAATGTCAGGTCAGTGAACTGACAGGTTTCTGAGCCCAACACTGAGTATTTCAGAATCAGAACGACTTTTTACCATGTATGCCAGAGACAGCACAAGGAATGGGCTTAACTGTTATTGGTGCAAGTAAAATAAAATAAAATAGAGATGTAGAGCCGGGGTGTCAAACGAGCTAGAAGCAGCCCGCAGGATAATTTGAAAATGAAAAAAATACTTGAAAGAAATTGATTTAATTGTTTTTAATTAAATGCAATTCAAGAATTATCCACTAGGCTAACTGCCCACTGTTTTGGTCAGAGTAGAAGACAAGACGGATCCCTGAAACAGACCAAACAGCAGACGTTATCAATGCGGCATCTGCTGCTTGTCACGACGTTGTTTCTACCCTGTTCTCTACCTTCCAGAAAAATGCACCACGTCCTATTTATTCACGGGGTCTATCAGGCCACTAGTGTTCAATACAAGCCTTCATATCCTGGTCTTCTGTTATTTATACCAGTGGCTCTCAACTGGTCTCACTCTGGGACCCACTTTTTCCTGTGGTCATTAAGTCGCCACCCACTCTCATGGAATTCAAACCAAGCAAATTCACTTAAAAAAAAAAAAAAAAAAACTTTGAAAAATCACTTCTTCTAACATACTAACTTTATTCAGCAGAGTGTGCCTTTCAAAATAAGAGATTTTCTAAAATAAAACACATGCTCAACAGCTGATTGACATCATTTTTATTTTTGACCAGCTGTTCTCAACCCTTTAAGAAATGGGTCCACGACCCATCGGTTGAGAACCACTGATTTACACTTCCGTAGAATATGTCGAGAAGATTGTCCTCCTCCTTTGACTGACAAGTTGGATCCTATGTGTATAAAGTCAGAATTTATTAAGTAACGCACAGGACGGGATCAGTCCCTGGGCAAGAAAAGGCAATTTATTAAAGGGAACAACACGTCAAGCGTGTGTGGTGTGTGGTTCGTCACTGGACTTGAGCTTCTGGAACCATGAAATGGGACATGAGGAGAGTGGCGTTTCAGACAGCACTGACCTCATACCAGATTCAGCGAGGTCTGTCACGATGGAGTTTGTGAGGACAGAGGAGTTTTCTCCTGGGTTAGCAGGCACAGGGAGAAGGAGTGAATCACTCCATTTCCTTTTTACAGAATTGATGGGCTGGGATACAATTACTGTATGTCTCTAAAGTGGGTCAGAAAAAGGCTGCGAGTTGGAAGAGTTATTATTCAGTCCAGTCTACCAGGTGGATTCAATCTGGATAATTATCGGGTCAAAGAGGCCCTTTGTGTTTCAACCCTCTCTCAGTCAATCTCACCTTTGACCACTGAGGTGGCAGCAGTCACCAGCTTCCAGCCCACTATTCAACCATCACATTTCTGACAGGCTTTCATATCAACGATGGATGGCGTGTGTGCTGAGAGGCAGTCAAACCAGACACCAAACGTTCAGCAGAGAGGCCCCTGGGGAGGAAGGAGTCAATGCCACGGGGGCCTTGACCAGTCTGTGGGGAAATTTTACAACATGCTGCCTGTCCAAGACGACACGACACGGCAGCGGCATCCGCGGGTGGAGTGAACATTCCTAGCTGTACACACTCTTATTTATGACTTCACACCTGCTGTCAATCTCTGCCATTCAATCTGTGTTACGAGCGTCAATTATAAACTTCACACTGTAAATGTGCTGCATTCATGTTCATTTTTCAATATTTCTTTCTTATCTCATTAACAAGAGGAAGCAGAGAAATCACAGCCAGGAGAGGCTGTTGCAGAGGTTCTTGAAGAGCCTGAAAAGAACATTGAACTTTGAGAGCAGCTCCCTTTACAACTAGGAAAAAAACCTCCATCTGTGCAGGTTCTCAGTCAGGTTATTCAATCCGAAAATAGTTGCTTCAAGGCCAAGTGGACACAGGAGGTTTCTTGAAGATGTTTCACCTCTTCATCCAAGAGGCTTCTTCAGTTCTAACTGACTACAGCGGAGTAACTGGTATTTAACCTCAAAGAGGCTGTGAAGAAGGGTTGTTGCAGAAAATAAAAGACTTATGACGGAGGAGGGGGTGAGATGGGTGAAAGATGAATTTTACAGTCAGAAGTCTGGAGGTGTGGACGGCGGGTGGTATTGGTATCAATTGAGTCATGTTTGTTTTGTTGTTTGTTGGAATAAGTTAGTTTCCGAGGAGAATTTATTGTGAAAAATCACCGAGCCAGTCAACAAAAGGGTCAAACATGTTTCTGTTCCTGTGCTTTTTGGATCAGTTACACCTACAATCCTATTCTAAATAGTGCAAATACAATGGTAAGAAGAGTGGTCACTATTGTATCTCCCAGAACTTTTATCAGTACAGTGGGGACAGTGGTGGCCTGGCCATTAAGGAAGCAAACTTGGTCTTCAGAATCTAATCCTTCCGCTGCCAGGTTGCCACTGAGGTGCTCTGTGCATAGCACCATCCTGACCCAAACAAATTTCAGTGGTCTCACCACCCACGGAAAAGCTGACGGTATGGAGCAGTGTGATTTGGGTGGCAGTCGTGGAAACTTCTGCCTCTACGACCCAGCAACAGATAAGGGGATAAGGATGAAGAAATGTTCGTTAAGTCCCTATTGAAGTAGCTCCCAGTTTCATGACGACCAAACATTAATGTGTATAGTTGATATTTTATGTATTGGCTACTCTATATTTTGGACACAAGAAAACACATGATTAAAAACAATTTCTAGTGGAAAAAACTGACAGAAATTAACAAAAAATTGATGGGAACCATTGTCTGAAACTCTCTTTCAAAAAAGCAGAAATTTCCCTGTCTCTGGTGTTACATCTAAGTGGTGAAAGGATTGAAAGTAAGTAAAGTTTGCAGTGAAACCAAGAACATATATCAATGGTGTTCAGTTAGCTTTACAGAGAACATAATGTTCTACTGGCCCCATTTTTCATCTTCACAATATAAGACCTTTATTCAGACAGCTAGGTTGGTCCAGATTGATTTGGTCCTACATTAATATGCAACAGCAGAGCTTGGTGACCGAAAAATCCATAGACTATGTGACAAAAAAAGAGACAGCGAGAGACCAGCGAGTCGGGGGGGAATATCCCTAAAGATGGGACTGTTTGCTCATCTTCCATCCAAAACCAAGCACTCCTGTGCTGACAGGTTGACACCATCATTTACTCATCAGTTCAAGGTCATTTCACAGATTGATGGGTAAGGCCATGGGGCAGGGGAGTGGCCGACAGTGGGGCCTTGGACCCATTGTTCGGCTGCTGAGGCTGTGTTTACTCTCTGTTGTCTCTGCGTCCCGCACCCCATCAAAAGCCGGCGTGGCCATTCAGTATCCAGAGAGAGCCAGAGAAAGAGAGGGAGAAAAAATATGGGGACAAAAAGAGAACAGGAGATGGAGGAGGGTGAAGGGATGAGAGGTGGAGGGGGGGCAGCGAGCTGTCTCTGGTCTGAGAGGAGGGAAGGGCCCAGGGATATGACTGATTACAGGCAAGGTCAGAGTTTAAGGCCAATGCCCAGGCCCCAGCTTTCTGTAATGCCGGCAGGAAGGGGGATATGGGGCACAAAGAGGGGCTGAAAAGAAGAAAGGAAGGTCTTAGTGAAAGACAGCGGGAAGAAAAAGGAGAAAGAAGAAAAGAAGGAGAAAAAAAAAGAGAGAGAGAGAGCCTTTGAAAGGATGCTTCAACAAAATGTCCAGGTTTATGTGGTGGCCCTTTCCTTCAGATGTTGGTCATTAATTATTCTCTCTATCTCTATCTCTCTCATACACATACTAAACACACACACACACACACACACACACACACCTCTGTGTTCGGTGCACAGAGGTGTGAACACAGGATTACTCTGTAACTTCATGCCAATTACACTTCAGCCCCAGGCTGAACGTCCTGGACTATTTCATATTCCTGCTGTAAGGACTGAGAGGAGGTGATTCCCTAATAAATACACTAGTGTGCAGTAATGAGTAGCCGTGCACACAGAGATCAAGCCTGGTCAGCACAGATCTGAATTAATAGGATCAAAATAATACATACTGTGTACAAACTGCACTTGGAGTTGCATGAATACATGACCTCTGCTACATAAATACAACTATCATTGATATTATTATTATTGTTAGTAGTAGTATAAATAAAATAACAATAATTATTGTTATCATATTTCTGAATATGACTATGGGATGTCTGATATTAACTTTTGCCAATATCTGATATTGCTGATATTGTCCAAACACTTTTTAATTTGACACCAATATCAAGCAATACAGATATATGCAGGTGATTTCCCTTGAATTATTGTGATGCCAGACTAAAGGCATTCCATAAATAACTGTGCACAACACAAAAACACGATTTCAATATAAGTAATGGAAAAATGCCACATTTATTCTTTTCATTTTGTCTGAAACAGTCCTATGATTCACCACAGTCCTGGTGTTTTTATCCACAAAAAACTCCAGCATCCAGCACTGTTGTTCTGTGCCTTTAAGTGTGGTTTGATGACATCATTTATCAGGAAGTCCACTGTATTTGCGAAGAACGCGGCTTTACAGCATCGGATTTTGAATAACAGGGTAAAACCCGATACAGATTCGCTCCAATATTAAGAAAATTTAGCTTTGCTAAATTAAATCAATATTAAGAAAGTTAAATTTTGCTGATGTGGAGCTGATTATTGGCCATCTCAAATTATTAATATTATTATTATTACTGTTTAATATCTGACCTAAATAGAAGCTGGTACTAAAGAATCAAAGTGTGATTTATAAAAACTGTTGAAGCACTTTGACATGCATGACCACACACACACGACCTGTGCTATATCATCATCGTTAAAATAATAACTATTATTAAATGCTGGTGCAATATAGATTCAAATAAAAATAATAAAAATGTTTCAATGTTTATATATTTTAGTACTTGTACTTGTGTTATTTTGGTTCAGACTAGATGAGCTGGTCAACAATGTGCACGTGAATCTGCATGGATTTCTGTGCGTGTGTGTGTGTGTGTGTGTGTGTGTGTGTGCGCACTGTATGCGAAGGTTCCAGTCTTCAGCCATCTCTCATGACGCTGACCTTCAACAGCAAATCAGACAAGGGAAGGAACAGGGATCGATTGTACATTTCATTCACACACACGCATGCACACACATTAATCAAAAGCAAGGGAGCCTGTATGTTCACAAATGGCCCGTCGGTGCCCACGGAACATTCTCAACAGGAAGTGCAAGGATAAACTCCTCGTTTTAGCAGGGAATAAAAATACCGACCGTGTTTATGAATGCATTTAGTCCGAGTAAAGTGAATATTGTAGCTAGGCCTTACATCATATCCTTTCTTTATCTTTTCTTTCTTTATTAGTAGTATTTCATCAACCTCTATAAACAGCCAATCCCAGTGGGCGAAAGAGTCACACAACCATTCACACCTACAGTCAGACACATACACATCCCTGCAGCTGCAGCAGTGTATTTCCCGGTCAGCTGACTGACTTTATGAGCTCATTAGCTAATGGTGAATCTGCAGCTAAGGGATGCTTTCTTAACCAATCACAGCCCGGAGTTTGTGATGCATGAGCTCCCCATTGTAGCAGGTCATACACTAATGGTGCTAAATGGATGACTATCTCCCTCCCTTTGTTGGTTTCTCTCACTCCCTCTTTATCTTTTCCTCTCACTCCACTTTTCCAGTCTATATTTGCTGCAAACTCTTTTATTTCCAGGCCACTTTTTTTTTTCCAACATCTGACTGTGTTTTCTCGTGGTTTTCTACATGTCCTTCCTCTTCAGGTGTTAGTCCTTGCTCCAGCTCTCAGACTGGTGGGAGGAGCAGTGCAATGTACATTAGCGATGGCGATGCCTTGTTGCCTTCAGTCACTGCAGCAGTGAGTGCAAGTATTGATTCTCTGGTGCATATTTAATACATTCACTTTGATTCTTTTTTTTTTTTTTCTCCGGTTTGACAAATAGCAACATACAACGATGGCTCGGCCACACATGCAGCAATGAAGGCAGCATGTGGAAGGGTTTTTAAAGAGTTCACGGACGTATTTGAAAAAAAAAAATACATTTGAGGCCGATAAATCAATGCAGAAGTAGGCAAATAAGAGGAAAATGACATACGGATTTATCATAGTTAGAAACAGACAGACTAGTCTCTCTGTCTGTGAGCTGCAAAGTTAAAAAGCATAATGCACTGCATCTTCTTCTACTTTCAGCTTATCCCGTTTTTCAGGGGTTGCCACAGGGAGTCAACAATTTCCATCTCCCCCTGTCCTCTGCATCCTCAACTCCAACCACGTCCATGTCTTCTTTCACAGCATCCATAACTCTCCTCTTTGGCTCCTACCTGGTAGCTCCATCTCTAGGATCATTCTTCACCCAATATAACCACTGTCCCTCCTCTGAACATGACCATAATGCATTGCATATATAAATAAATAATATCCAATATAATAAATTTAAATAATGGTAACCTGTACAGTTTTTTATTTATTTTACACTATTTATCTATGTCTGTTAACTATAAAATGGCATTAAAAATCATGTTTTTCAATGTGTCTTTTTCTTACCTGTTGTTGTTCCTCAGTTTGACGTGGCCTCCAGGTTCCAGGATCTGCCCGTTCTTCAGCCAGGTGATCTGAGGCTCCGGCTCACCCTGCGCCTGGCAAGTGAAAATAGCGGTGGTGCCAACAGGGCGCGCAACAGACTGAGGCTGTTGGACAAACTCTGCTGGAGCTGAGGAGAAGAAGAAGGAAGAAGAACTACTGTAAGATGGATTTATTCCTCGAGTTTCTTTTGCGTTGTCAAGGAGAGAACAAAGAGTCCACGTGGAGCAACATTATAGAGACATAATGTAGACTTAAACACAGACATAATATTGACGGCATGGAGTACCATCACTAAGTGCACTAACTATGTGGAAGCTGTATGGAGGTAATTTATTTTTCTTTCTTTTAATGAAGCCTGAGCAGAACAAAAAAAAAAACATTCTGCACAAGCAATTAAAGCACAACTTCACAGACACAGATTGCTTTGCTCGTCTGACCTTCCTGGAGTCCAGACCTGTCTTCCATTTCACTGTCTGCACACAATGATAATGAGAATCAGGCAATGTTGACCACAGAGTAGAGGAAGAATGGACAAACGTCCACTACGGCAAATATTGGAATAATCTTCATATAAATGAATGTGATTAAAGTAAAGGGGCTTTGACCAGGCGGGAGTCGTGTCTCTGAAGAAGACATCAGCGCAGACGCACCTGCACCACATACTGTCCTCGTGGAGACACAAATCTAATCTGTCATACGCTTCTTCATCATCTCGTTCGTTATTTTCCTCCAGTTTAGAACAGACCTGGACAAGATGTGGATTCTAATATTATTTTATATTATCATTTTACTTACTGTACTTACTGGGAAACTGCATCTCCCCAAAAGATACTGTAGAAAAGGCTGATAAGCTTTTACATTTCCCATCTCCCATCTTTCTTCTCCTGATCTGGGTCCTTATGGCAAGTTTTTTTTAGTATAAAGTGTAGCAAAATGCTTAAAATAGTCAAAAAAGCCAGTTTTATATTCTTGGCAAAGGTTTTGGAACATAATTTTTTGTCAATTTTCTTGCTTTAATTTATTGGTGGTGATTGACGTTGTTTCTAAGGATTAGAGACACTAGGAATAGGTAGAAGACAGGAGACAGAGCTGGAGGTGGAGGAGTTAAAGATGCTGAGATTCTCTTTAGGAGAGACAAGGATGGACAGGATCAGGAATGAGGTGATTAGAGGGACAATACAGACAGGAAGGTTTGGAGAAAAAGCTAGAGAAGACAGATTAAGATGATGAGATTGATGGATGCAGTGAGGAAGGAGATGGAGGTGGTTGGAGTTGGAGATGGAGTTGGGAGAAGAATGATGCTAGACATGGAGCAACCAGGTAAGAGACGAAGAGTAAGGCCAAAGAGGAGATTTATAGATGCTGTGAAAGAAGACATTGACGTGGTTGGAGTTGGAGTTGAGGATACAGAGGACAGGGGGAGATGGACATTGTTGACTCGCTGTGGCAACCCCTGAGAAACAGGATGCGCCGAAAGAAAAAGATTGACATTGTTTCTAAACTACGGTGCAGACAGAACAAAGCACTTTATTGATTTGCTAAGAGCTTCTTGTGCATGATTTTTTATTTTTTTTATTTTTTATTGTAGTCCTGGTACAAAATGATCAGCTCACGTCAATTCAGTATCATATTATCAGTACAGATGAAAGTGTGACTCAGGTGAAAGTCACACAACCATTTCTTTTCATCTTAGTGGCAGACTGATGACTGAGTTTCTTGAAATCAGACTTTTCTGATGTTAGATCTCCAAAGAAACCTGTCCCACTATCACCACATGGCAGCAAAATGGCTTCAACAAGTTCATCTGCCGCCAGAAGGTTTCCAGCAACTGTCTCTGTTTTCAGGAGTCAGTTATGGAATTGTGTTATGGAATGTCTGGTATCAAAAAGGACAGCAGAGAAGCCAACGCTGCCCAAGAAAAACATCAAGGACAGGTGCCAGCAGAAGACTGGTGTTATTTCTCTAATGAATCTCCCTTGACCATTTAGGAAATCTGGGAAATTCGGGAGAAGAAAAAGGGCGAATTTTACCATCAACCCTGTGTTTCGCAATCAGGGAAACTTCCAAAGACCATCCACGTTGGCGGTTCCTCCTAATCCAAGGGAGTGGGTCGACTACCAATCCTGCCCAAAAACACCGCCATCAACAATGGACGGTATCAAAATATCAACTCCTGCCAACAATCCAGGAACACTTTGGAGGATTTTCATTTTTCACCCTGGTGGAGCATCATGACACAAGGCTAAAGGGGTTCAAAGATTACAAAACTGATGTTTTGGATCCGTGGCCAGGAAATTTCCCAGATCCTTATTCATTTGAGAACTTGTGGTCCATTCTCAAGAAAAAATGAGTCAAGCTGAATCCCACAAATTGTGACTAACTCTGAGCAACGATAAGGCAAGAATGGGTCACAATGAATCTGGATGTAGTCCAGGATCTGATGTCCAGCATGTCAAGTTATGAGGCACAGTAAATATTGACTCTTGGCAAAAAATAAAAACAATAAAAGTCACTAAAACATTTAAAATGTGTGTAAAAAGGGGAAATATCACAAAACAGAAGCAATGCAATTTACAAAATACATTTTACATCACTGCCAAATCCCTTGGCAGTGACGCTGAAGGCACAGTCAGGTATGTAGTCTGCTAAGAAAAATAACTCTGCTAAATATAATTCAAAGAGTTTATGAAGATACTGTATGATAAACAAGTCAATAAACTCTGTTAGGATTCATAGAATCATGATCGGAGAAGTGGAAGCTAAAAAAGTTTTATTGTGTACGTGACAATATGTGCACGCTGCTGTGGAACTGTCCTCAAATAAACTCCAGTATCTGTGGTCATCACAGTGGAACATGACACTTGAATTGTTGCAGAACAACAATGGGACTCACTGGCCCAGAGAAATAAATTAGATCTCACACCTACAGTACAAGTACTTTCTCACCACTGTTTCCTTCTCCCTCGTGTCTCAGTCCCAGTGGAAAAAAAATCTGGTGCGACAAATTTTCAACCCTAAGACATTATCTTCTTTCTTCTTCTCCTTTCACCTTTTCCCTCTGATTCCAACCACCTCCATGTCCTCCCTCACTGCATCCACCGTTGTCCCCTACCTGGTAGCTCCATCTCTTGGATCATTCTTCTACCAATGTATCCACTGTCCCTCCCCTGAACATGTCCAAACCATGTCAATCTCTAGCCTTTTCTCCAAACCTTCCTGTCTATGTTGTCCCTCATCACCTCATCCCTGATCCTGTCCATCCTTGTCTCTCCTGAAGAGAATCTCAGTATATTTAACTCCTCCAGCTCCAGCTCTGTCTCCTGTCTTCTGCCTATTGCTGGTGTCTCTAAACCTAAACTAAGACATTAAACATGCTGAAATTAAAATAAAAAAATAAATAAGGACCCCATGGGTGTGTTTTAAGAGCAGGCTTCTGGCAGCTTTTCATTTTTTCTGCCCTCCTCTCCATCTTATCCCTCACTGAGCTGTATCTGGGGAGTGGAGGTCAGAGGGGTATCAGGGAAATATTGATCTGCAGTTCTATAAGTGTGGGTTAGATCATCAGCAACATCCATCCATCTTCCCTTCTTTATCCAAACCAGTTCTCGTCCTCCTCGTCTCTTTGTTTCTTATTCTTCTTTGTTATTCCCTACCGCAGGGAAATGAAAGTGAGTTGAATTGATTGACCGTACAGAGCTTTGTGTGATGTTTCATAAGGAGTCTCATGTTGATTCCTCACTCGCTGGATTTTTCCGTCCAGCTGAATTTTACTTACACCTGCTCTGTTCCTCTGATATTTACAGAGGTCACATTTTTTATTATATACATGCGACGAAAACGGCCCTTCACTTCAATCATCTGCGTCTGTGCGACCACTGCAGCCCAGCTAACATTCATTTAAATTAACAACTCAGCTCTGAGTCGGAATGCGATCGATAATTTTAAAAGCCCTGACAAATAAAGTCCAAACAAGTGGACATTTAATTAAAACCTATGGCTTTTCCTGCTCAGATCCAGGTGCTAGGTGAGGGTCTCGTCCCAACACTGACAGGCTGATAAAATGAAATATTGATCAGAATCAATACCGCTATGAGCTGCAGCAACGTGTGGTCCGGCTGATCGATATGGGTGTCAAGCAAGTGCTGTATGTTTCCTGTTTAGTGACAATTAATACTGAAGGCTACCCCGTCCTCCTGTAATCATCCCACTGGTCCAAACTGTTCTTCTCTCCAGGGACAGGGAAACACATGGACTTCTCATTTGTACAGTATAAAAAAACATCAAATGATTTACTCCTGCAATTTTGATGTATTTATTCTCATTTGTCTTTTATTTTTCGATGTGGAATAGCCCCATGCCATATGGGTTATACTGAAAAAAGTAAAATATTGCTGGTAAATATTTCCCTGTGGTGGAACCATTACTTTTTATGGGTAACATTAGCTTCATGGTGCAAAAAAAAAAAAAAAAAAAAAAACAGAACTACAAAAGTTTAATAAAGAATATACCTCTGGTTATTGCATTTCTAGAAATAATCACTGATGATATGCAGATGAATATGACACCAACATGTCTCGTTTAAAGTAATATCAATACACCGAGAATTCAATGTTCTAATAGGTTTACTGATGTTTTTTTTTTTATTTGACTCGAGACCCCATCTATGTACAATCATGGAAAAAATGATTAGACCACTCTGCTGTTTTCTTCAATTCCTTGTTCATCTTAATGCCTTGTTCCACTAAAGGTTTA
>JAFBJS010000808.1:173119-194987 GCA_016785265.1 Paraplagusia blochii
AAACCATGCAATGACTAAAAGCACTGTATTTGTCAGTACAATGTTATTGCTAGTGATGTAGAAACGGAAGTGATTTTTGTCACTGTGAATAAAACCATGAAAAATGGCCAGAAATCAGCTCTGAAATTAAACTTAATTATGAGCCTTTTTTGTTGTTATTATATTTGTCCAGATTAATGTAGATTAAGTGGAAGCAGACTTTTAAATGGACAAGAAATTAAAGAAAGAGTGGTCTAATAATGACTGTATGACATGACTGTATATGCCACTGGGTTCTTGGTCAAAAACACGGCCCCGTCCACCCAGCCGTTTTCGGTTGAAGTATCTTCTTATCAACTCCCTGGAAACACTTTTGCTGCCCATGTCTTATCTTGTCTGGCTGAAATGGCCCTCAGTGGTAAAAGCACTCGAAAAGCATTTACTGGCAGGACACCTATCTTTACAGTTTTACTGCTTTTCTGAAACCATGCTGTAACTTTTTTTTTTTTTTTGGGGGGGGTGTTGTTGTTTTAAGGTAGCGGTGAAAACTGCAGGGAGCGTGTTAATAAATCAATTTGATCGTTGACATAATTTATCTGCACTGTAGCTGTCACTGCTGATGCATGATGCTATTAAGTCCCCGGCTGCCATCACTTGCAGAGCATCTACACACACATGCACACACGGAGGCCGCAGCGCCACACGGACCATGTCAAGACCCTCTCGTTAGATAAATGTGGCTTTAGTTGAAAGTAATGAGAAAAAGATCATTGTCCTCTCAAATATGACTGGATCTAATTACACCCTACCATCAGTGTCAAACGTTAACTGAATATCTCACTTAAAAGTTCAATGGATGGAAATATTTGGAATAAATTGTATGCAATTCATGTAAAATACAACAAAAAATACACAGCAGCCACCACCATCATGTCCCCTACAGGATATACTGCACATCCACCTAACTGGCAACCAGAACTGATCCACTGACCACTGCTGTGGACAAGGTACCGTGTGAGTTGTGAGTTTCCCCTACAGTGCCTCTCTTATCTTAGGGAAAAAGGCACATAGCTTTTACTCACCTTGGACGACCAGATGTCCCTGAGCAGTCCTGCGAACACGAGTCCCTGGTTTGTTGGCGGCACACACATAAACCCCTGAGTGCTGCACACCAACGTCGGAGATCATCAGGTTTCCTGTGCCGAGCACCTGGATTCCCTCCACACCGATGGGACGACCGTCTATTCAGAGAAGAGCAAATGAGACAATAATCGGTGACCATCGAGAAAACCTTGGAAAAATGGCTATTTTTATTGTCATTATTATTTTTTTGTCCAAACAAATGTACCTCTTGTGGTACCCAGCATGCAATGTGACATGAATCATCCATAACATACTGTATATTGGAATATTTTGCTGTTGGCCATTTGTTATTGGGTTTTGAGTTAGTGCATGATGAAAAAAAGATGCAAGTGTAATATGTGTGTGTGAGTGTGTGTGTGTGTCAACTATAGGTACCCCCATCCAGCCCACACCAGAGGCTGGAGATTGATAGGAGAGCCTGGTTCAGTCTTACTACTTTGTGCTACATTCACCAGAAAACATTTCTGAGGCCAAGATTTCTGCCAGAAACGATGTTTACATGGTGTGAGTGAAAAAATTGGTTTTTCAAAAATTAAGAGAGGACACAAAAGAGTGAGACAGATTATGACAAAGAGTTCCAGATGAAGAAATATCAGCAGTTCAAGTTATTATATACAGTATCTGTGGTGATGTAAGGGTTTCATTGAAATATTATGTAACTTCAAATATTAAGTAGAATAATATAAAAAAAAAATGTGTAAGACCATTACAGATAGGTGAGTGTATGCTATAGTGATGCTCAGGTTGTAATATATCATCAGGAAATATAACACCACACACTCCCTCAGCCTTAGGGACAGTTGTGTTTCTGTCCTTCCCTCCACAGGTCAAGTGTACAGTCAATAGTAATTTCTTCTGCCAAAACAGATGACAAGAAGAAGAAGACTGGAGTCCTCGCTTGCTTTTAACAACTCTCTACAGTCAGTGACAATAATATTGTTTGTAAAAATTAATCCTTAAAGAATACTCCGGATATGCAAAGTGGGGGGAAAAAAACAAACAAAGTAAATCACAGCTGTACCTGCTGAAGAGGATTTTTGAGGAGTCAGCTGTAAAGTCTGACAAAGCCCCTAAGCTGACGTTCATTATATTCAAATCTAAAACAGCTGAATCTCTGATTTGCCACAGAGAGACCATAACTGTAATTTCTAATCTCTGCTGGTGGAAATCTATAGCAGCCTCCTCTCTGCTGTAGCTGTACGTACATGATAAGCTCACACTTCCCTCTATTCCTTATCTGCAGTCTGTAGCTTTTCAATGGCTTATGTGTGTCTCTGTTATTAGGTGTGGGGCTGTGGGGCATTTCCATCTGCAGCCTGTACTGCAGGCTCTGCATGGCGTTGGCTTGATGTGTTAAAAGGTCTGGCAGGAAGAGAGGAGATGAGCACACATGTAAAAGGAAAGAGCTGCAGATATGGGAATGGGATCCATATGACTCGTACCTGGAATCACATGTTTCAAACAGATAGGAGGATCAGCAGATTCTTAACTTTTTCTTTTTTATAACAAACATAAAATCTTTTTTTTTTTTCCCACAATTACATTTTTTAATGGTGTCGCCAGTGGTTCTACATAGAATCTATATATTTAACTGCTGTGATGTTGGCTGTCGCCTCAGTGCATTCATTCCTTCTTCCAGGTTCACATACTTTATCCACAGCAGAAGAGAAGAGGACGCAGCAGGCGCCGTGGTTGTAAAGAGTAATCAAAAATGCCTGAGCACTTTTCATTTGTGTGACTGGTTTCATCTGCATCGAGATGCAACATAATCTGGTGGCGGTGGAGAGGACAGTATTCATAATCAACATGACAAATGACGCCCGTGACAGACATTTATGTCCTGCTTACTAAGTACTTTTTGTCTACACTTGTCATTATGGTGTTTTAGTGCTTTTTTTCCTCCACTTTTCCATTATCACAAACAGGCTCACTGGAGTGAGGAGTAACAGACCATTGAGCTGTTGTCTCAACAAAGACAGCCTTGTTCTCTTCTTTGCCATTTTCTCCCTCACTTTCTTTTTTTTTTTTTTTTTTTAACCTCTCGGCCATCGCTCCATCAGTATCTCTCTGTCAGCTTCTAATTAACTTAGTGTCAGAAAAGAAAGAGCACAAGCAAGCAGGCGCAGATGCTGTGCAATGAACAGCAGCAAACAAACTCTTACAAACATTAGGGAGTGACTGATGTGAGACTATCACATTCATTATGCATCTCATTTCAGCTTTCCTTGCTGTAATCGAATACGTGCAAATCCCATCTTGTTGGCTTTTCATTCTGGGGATATTGTGTAAGGCTATACCCTGAATCTGATTAAGCCAACTGCTGGGAAGGGTCAGCAATTTGCATTAGGAGCAGGAAATCAGATTGGATAATAGGTAAAGAAAACAGATAGCCCACTGAAGAATTGGTTCTGACTGATTGTCGAGAAAAAAAAAAAATAGTGCAGATGACAGATGACGGGGGGGAAACAAATTACATCTGTCCCTGCGGCCATTATTTAGATTCACAGAGGTTGGAGAAGAGTGTTTTACCTACAGGGGAAGAAGTGTGAATTTATCAACACCATGTAGATACATATTATATTTAACTGTAAACGTGAGGTTCTACAGCAAACTCAGTGTGTCCTGTATCACAGAATGGGGACCAAGTCTTGAAGATTTGACGTCTCCTCAGTGTTTTACTGTTATTTCATGATTACCAGCAACTACTGGTTTGTTTCTTTATTTTTTGTTTGCGTAAAACTCTGTTGAGAATAAACTCTCTCATCTAGACAAGTCCAGTAGACCAGGCATGGACAAACCTTTGTCTCACGGGCCACAATTGGTCCAAAAATTGGACACAAGGGCCGAGTCCAGAGCAGAAAGATGGATCGTTGGCTTGAACTAAGATAAATAGCTTGTAAAAGTCAAGAATTAAACCTGGAATGCTTCATTTCTGATGAAACACATTATTGCAGGCAAAAGGCATAAGTATAAAGACATCATTTCATTTGGACAATGTTGGCGAGACACAATAAAAAGCTCAACAGGCCACATCTGGGCCACGGGCCTTAGTTTGCCCATGCCTGCAGCAGACCCATAAGTAAACCCTTAGAAACCAACTAATTAGTAATTATTAATTAATCCTTCCTCTTCCTCCTCCCTGTGTCCAAATGTTCTTCTCCTGACATGTTGATCATGGACTGAAGATTCTGTCCATAATCAACATGGAACCCCTTGGACGACAGGCCTAGTTAGTATTAGTTGTCAGTATATATCAGTAACTGCTACATTATGACATTATGATGATTAAGGTGGTTTGGACATGTTCAGAGGAGGGACAGTGATTATATTGGGAGAAGAATGATCCTAGAGATGGNNNNAGGTAGGAGACAAAGAGGAGATTGATGGATGCAGTGAGGGAGGACATGGACGTGGTTGGAGTTAGAGTTGAGGATACAGAGGACAGGGGGAGATGGAAATTGTTGACTCGCTGTGGCAACCCCTGAGAAAAGGGACAAGCCAGAAGAAATAGGAAATGTTTTTATCATTGTGGTCATCAAACTGAAAATGTTGGTGATTAATTATAATTAATTTATTATAGTGAGACTGTTGTCGCTCATGGATGTATTGGTGATCAAAATGGATAAAGAAGTAAAAAAATAACTGTTGGGGCTTCCAACAATGTTATAATAACTTTAACAGAAGAAGATGCTTCCAAAATGTACACAACAGTTCAAGGAAGTTCTTTAATGGACTAAGACAATGGTCTTTTCAGGCTTGACTGAATCCTGAAATTGCTTTTTGGTCAGTTTTTGGTCTCATCTTTCTCAACAGTGTCTTACCCAATCTGCTCCAAGACACAATGGGTTGAGGGTATCCAGTTGCGATGCACTCCAGAATGGCAGTTTGGTGAACAGTCAGGGTGAGGTTTTCTGGACCAACCAGGATCATTGGCTCTTTGTACACAGATGATGGGGAGCCTTAAAGAAAAAAAAAGGAGGGGGTAGAGGGTCAGAGCTTCAGATGGGAACAGGGATGATGGATGGCTTCCTTTAATTGGATTTCTCCAGAGCGCATTAGCTCGATATGGTGTATCACAAGGATCGGCCGGACGAACAATAGGTTTGGAAATATGCTGGACGGATAAATGCAGGGAACAGAATGCTGTATTCAAGCGTGACGTAGGGAACAAAAGCCTGGTCTACAACACACATTGAATCTGGTTGAGATAAGTCTGTTAACTTAACTTTGGTTAAGTTATTCCGCAGGCAGGATAAAGGTGCAAACTGTCTTCAGATCAGACAAAAACCAAAAACTAGTTTGCACACAGTATCTTGCTTTAAAATGAATTACACCAAGTATAACAACCTGAGACTGTGAGCAGGGCCTCTTTGCTGTGTTTCACTCCTGCGCTGTTATGAGCCACACAGCAGAACGTTCCGCTGTCCTCCTCACGTACCCCGGTGATCTGCAGAACACCTGTAGGCAGTAAAGTGTATCTGCAGGAAGAAGGATAAAAAAGACAAATCCTCAAAATGGTGAAGGTTTGATTGTCTTGTCCTGTTGTCAAGTCTTCAAACAGATCTTTAATATTCTTCTGTTGATAGGAAACCTCATTAACCTCTCATCCTTGGTGTCCACTGGGAGGCGGTCTTTTTCCCAGCTGATCACAGGCTCTGGCAGACCGTGGATTTGGCACTGGAACCTTGCTACACCGTGCTCCTCGGCATGAACCGATTCTGGTTGAACATGGAAGTCTGCCATCGCTGTGGAATGGAGAGAGAGAGAGGTTATACAAGGCCAACGTACTGTTTGAGGACATTGTTGAAAGACTTGATGCGTCAGCAAGTATTGTTTAAAACAAGGAAGAGAAGGAAAAAAATATGGATGATGAGAAACATAGGCTGTTCAGAAAGTAGGACATTTGCCCAACGAGTGATTCACTCTCACAGTCTAACACTGATTTGTCTTTGTTTTTTTTTTCTCTTGACTCATTCTCTTATAATAATATGCTATCAATATATTTCAACCGTAATCCCAGGTCACCTATCTGCAACAAAAAAGGTAAATATAAGGTGTCTTATTATGTCCATAAAGCCCAGGAAATCAAATTCTTTGACATTTACCTTGTAATCATGTAAGACGTAAGCAGTCAAGTTCTTCAAGAAGAATAAGAAGAAAACTTTTCCAATAACAGGGACAGCTACCATGTTTTGAGGAACTGAGCGACCACCGTCCTGTTCAAATCCCATAAAAAAAGGCTATTTTGTTGCCATGGACAAAATGTCTTTTTTTATTGTTATTTTTTTTACTGCTCCTTCTGTAAAGGAAAACTGTCATGTTTAGCCTCTAAAAGTTGTTTCTTGCCTTTGTCTCAGTGCTCAACTAGTCATGACTTAAACAGATCATGAAAAAATTAACTGTGATTTTCTAAAATGGTTCAGTTCTCAGCAACTGGACATCTTCTAGGAGGTGAAAGAGGTTTCATTCTTCAACTGAGAAACTTCATCAGTTTCTGGTTGTTGTTGGAGGAAACTCTAGTAGTTCTCCTCCTCTAGACCACTCCCTTCACAACTGGAAAAAAGTGTGAAGAGTTGTTTTGGTCACAGCTTTTTAGACAGAAACTGCTCCTGCTTCTCTATTCAACATTGGTTGTTGTAAATGGAACTGATGGAAGTTCTTCAGTTGAGGAATTAAACATCTTTCAACTCCTGTTCAACCCTTTTTGTATATCATGACCTGGATGAATCAGAATCTTCACAGACAACTTGTGATTTTCAGTATAAATGTTACCATGTGAGTCTAGTAGTTTTTTTTTTAAATAGTTTGAATGACCAAAACGATTCAACCAAGGACATGGAATTAGCAGTATCAGTAGCCCAGCACAGAGCCTTATTTAGCGTCACCTCACATATTTACCCCCTGCATAACAAAAGCGGCATCGAAGGTGGAGCTAGAGACAAACTCAATTAGAGAGAGGCCCTCCGCCTCTGTGCTTCTCCGACCATCCTCAACACAAGTGTACCCAATTAAATGTCAGCCATAATTAACTGGGACAATAGCAGACCCAGCTGAACACATAGGAGGGACGGATCCCTTATTATTTCATAACCTTCCAACATTCTGCACCTGTAGCGTGAGACAATATCAATAGTTGAACAAGGAGGGATAAGGAAAAATGAGCAAATCTTGGAAAAAACATATTCAGGTGTATTTCTTTGCCTACGCATCAACGGACGGAGCTCACTGGGTCACAGCGCTACATAACAATGACATCATAGATGCCTGGGATTCCTTTTGAAAAAAAAAAACAGCAATTCCTGGCTCTTTTAAGATGTGAACATGTCAAGGAGGTTTTGAATTAACCACCAAAACAAGCTCTAAAATATGTGTGGCAGGTCAGTAATGAGGCTCAGTCCTTCCTTGTCCGACTCAACGCTATTGTTGAAAAACCTAATTAGAGCGGTATCTCGAGTCCCTGCCTCACAAGAGAAACAATGAGTATGAACTAACAGAGTATTCCATGAAAAGCCGTGCTGCTAAGTACACCTGAGAATGACCTCTATTTAGCTGTACGGCCTTTACTGGGCAAATTAAGAGAATTAGATAAAAGGACTGTGGTATTTTCTTTTGTACATATGCATAGAAAAGTGAACACACACGACAAGATGCAATGATGACAATGAAATATCAGTTTGTCATGTCATGCGATGAATGGGCACTACATTTCTTCACATATGCAATAATCAGACCTGGAAAAAACAAAGTCACTTATTTTCTAATCAGAATAAAAGGTAAAAACAGATGAATAGATACAACAAGAGGGAATAACAGAGTCTGACAGTGTGAGAAAAATATCGTTCTCCCACACAACTTGACCCTGGAGCGGTCAATCACAGCGATGAAATTGGTTAAAAAAAATAATAATTTCCTGTTTATTGCTGTAGCACCTTCAATTTCCCGGGGTCCACAAGTGAAAGTGACGCATTTGTTATGTCACTGACTCAATCGCCTTTATTGCCAACTTTTGATGACGGCTGTCTAGCTATATCAGCAGGAGGATTTAAATTAGTCCTAAAGTTGGACATTGGGTCCAAGGTTAGAAGCAGATGGATGGAGCATCCATGTGAACTCAAACAACATGTGAGGAATAAAGAGCATTTAACCTTCACAATGCCATCTACAGGGAAAACAAGAGCATTGCAGGGAAAAGACAGAAGTAAAATTATAATTCTGTGGTGCTTTGGCCCAGAGGCAAGGTCTCTGTTTTTGGTGTGGAACTTCAGAGTTCACCTCCTGGTCATGCCCTTCTAGTGGGTTCACCACCTGCAGGATGAATCACAGGGGTCTTTTTTTGTTGCAGTGTAACTGTGGTGGTGGTTGTGGACACTCAGAACCCAGAATGGATAGAAGGAAGAAGCAATTACAGTATATAATTTGGACAAGCTTGGCAGGCCGGATTACAGTGCTGAATGGGCTGCAACTGGCCCCCGGGCCTCAGTTTACCTTCACCTGATCCATATCAATTTATACTTGTATTTTAGTTTAGGAGCTAAATGTTTTTGAGAGTCCAGTCCCATGGCCAGTGGTAATACTTCAGCTTTACTCTCCCTCTTATTCAGCTGCTGTTCAAAGCTTCTGTCAGATCCTGTCGTCCAGTCCCTGAAGTCCCTGACACAGCTAATCTAAAAGGTTAGGAACGTTGGTGGTTCCACGACTCGTCCAACACGTAAAAACAATCACCGCAGAGTAATGAATGTGACCAGAGAAGGTCAACTTCTTGGAATGGCTTCAAATTAAAACACACACATGCACACGGTATTGTTCAGTAACCGAAATGCAAAAAAGAAGCAGTGTCTAAGGGAGGTTTCTTCTGCGTCTTTGCCAAGTCGTCATTGTGTCCAGTAAACAGTCTGCTGTGGGTGGGTGGGTGTGTGTGTGCCCACCACCGTAGCCCCCTCACTAACGGAATCCACTCTTCATCCTCATGCATTAAACATTGACTCTGAGAGAGGCCCATGTCCTGTGACCAGACCTGTTCAAACACTTGGAAAAATACAATTATGGCTTTGCACACAAAAGTAAAAAAAAAAAAATGGATCAACTACATCCACTGCTGTTGGATATGGAGGTCATTTGTTATAGGAACAGTGTATGGGCAACAAGTGGGTGGTTAGACTGTGCATTGTATTGATCAATGTGGCTGGAGAACAACGGACACGAGACACAGAGTGGCTCTCACTCATCTTCACTAATGCCAGAGCCGTTACTCTATTGTTTTCCATTCTTCACGTCATAAGAGTTGATAGACATTGACACATAATTAAACATCATCTGCTGCCAGCACCATACTGGGGTGGGGTGTGACGGGGGGGGTGTCAAGTGTAGCAGGTCTAATTACTGAGAGAATAGTTAGCCTTGCCACGCAAAAAAAGTCCACACCCACACGTGCAGATCTTGGATCGTGTACATGTGTCCTTCCCCTGTGACCAGCACAAAAGAACAAGGACCGCGGCGGTGACGTGAATGAACGGGCCTCGAGTGCGATATATGTGGTGATTCAGAAAGAAGTAAAGCAGTAAATCAGGCCTTGTCAAAACAGTGGGCCGTTTAACAACACACAACTGTTGAGCTACGCCGCCCTGCTGGGTGCTTCACAATTCACAACAGAGAGAATTCAAAAACCCAGGCAGACGGGGTTTAAAAGGCCACTGTGTCGCACAGTTTGTCCTGCCTGAGAGTTAACACAACAATGACAAGATAAAGCCAGGAGAGTCAGAGACTCTATGAAATTTCAACTTCCAATGAGCTCGAAAGGCAGTGAATGAATTTGTTATTTGGATTATTTGCTTTTCCTTTCGACTTCGTCCCTTTTTCTTTTTTTTTTTGCTACAGAAAATCAACCCTGTCCTCTGTATCTTCTTCTCTGACTCCAACTACCTCCATGTCCTCCCTCACTGCAACCATCAATCTCCTCTTTGTCTCCTACCTGGTAGCTCCATCTCTAGGATCATTCTTCTACCAATGTATCCGCTGTCCCTCCTCTGACCATGTCCAAACCATCTCAATTTGGCTTTTCTAGCTTTTTCTCCAAACCTTCCTGTCTGTGTTGTCCATTCAAGACCTTTATCTGAGGGAAATCAAGTGTGAAATTTCCAACTACAAGTTTAATGGCTCAGATGAGGCAGAGTTATTGTAAAATTAATTAAAGAATAAGAACCAATAGAGAAAAAGGGAATATTATTTCCTCCTTGTAGAATCATTACTTATCCTCCACCCAAACACCCCTCTCCAAGGATACTGAGGAAACACGTACTTAAAACAAGGACAAGTACCAATAAAACCATTATATGCACTTATCTCACAGGTCACACTATTCAAATACATTCTCAGCCTACATCCAGGAGACCACATGATTCCTCCTTAAAAGAAAAGAAAAAAACATGCCTGAGGTGCAGAGACCAATCCATGATTTTTCACAAACCACCAGTCACGTTAATGTTCCTTTTTTTTTTTTTTTACCAAAGCTGAGGACGATATCTATGACAGAGGTAATGAAGCCGAAGAAGGACATATTCCATGGAACCAATCAGACCTGCAGCTACAACGTAAAGCTCGGCTGAACCTGCTTGTGTTGCTGTCGTCTCCTGCTCACGTCTACAGTACACTAACCTCCCCTGTAGACCACCACCAGGAGCAGCAGTGAACATTGAAGTTTCTCCCTCTGCTCCCACTTAACCCCTTAATGAATCTCCCGGTGAGTCACTGAAGACAGGACGTGTTCATTGTTCAACCAAGTGTTGATGACTTCTCTGCTTCAGGTCCTGCTCAACTTAATAAAACAGTGATATAGAGATGGAGGACGCAATAATGGACATGGTGTCCGCCTGGGGTTTGAGTGTGAAAAGGATATAAATGTGTTATTGTGAAAAATCTAATAGTTACGCTGGGATTGGTTGCAATGGTTAAATATTGTTAACCTCACAAATGGGCAAAAAACAGAAGAAACCGCATTACCATGAATGAACATTTGAGTTTTAGTGATAATTTACCTACTTTAACAAACTGTAGGAGCTGCATAAACAGGCTCTGTGAAAAAAGACTGGTCGAAGTTTAATTTGGTTTGCACCGATGTCATCTAATCCAATAAGGTGTTTATTCAATTTTAATTTTGATTGCACGATCACAATAGACAAAATGTCAAGTCATAATCGAATATGGGGAATGTGTGTGTCTCACAAATGTCATATTGATTGGATCACTCGCTCCAGAGATATTTCATTATCATCTGCTAATAGGTGTTGATGCAACAGAGGGAAAGGAGGAGAAATTTGTTGTATTCTTTAACCTTACAGCCGTTGTTTGTTGTTGGATTATTGTATTAAATCTCCCTATTAAAAAAAAATAAAAGGTGAGACTGATAAGACAGCTCATCATTGTGAACAAAAAGAACCATAATCATAGCAGTGAGGTGAGATTGGAAGTGCGTCTCAGTAACAGACCATTTTCTTTAGAGAACTTAGCTAACTATGTTGGACATTTGTTATTTTATAGTTAGGAATTTCTCGTAAAATTAAATCAGATTTATTCACTTTAAAACAGGTTGTTTTACAAAACAGTTATAACAACAACAAAAGTGAATTTTCTATTTTCTAAGATGCTAAATATAGCATGTTCCAAAAAAAAACCCCACAAACCAAGCAGCATATAAAAATCCAAATACGTTATAAAGAATTACCTCGTGTCCATTTTACTCAACAAACCACGTTTATCCTTTTATTGACTACACGACATTTCTGCAACTTGTCTCTTCTGATTCTCACCCATTTGATTTCACATACACAGGGCTGAACATGACAGATTTTTTTTTTCACCCTCTTCACATTAAAAAAACATTTGATTTAATCGCCTCCTTCTGCGCTCCTGCTGCAGCTGTTCATCGACTCTCCTGATTTTCCTTCATCTGTTGTGTTGATCAATACTGTGGGCCTCGTGTGCACTAAGTTAAATATAGTGAGATTGATGGATGCTATTAAGGCTCTCTGTAGGAGGTTGATGTTACAACGCGAATCACTCACAAAACACACACAGTATTTGTAATTTACTGTAACTAGTAGTGGTGCAACACACAACACACAAAATACACAGTAGATTTAGACGATTTCTTACACAAATTTATTCCGATTCAGTACAGTCAGGATGGAACAACTGTAGAAAACAGTCAGGAGTGATTTGTGATAGAAGAGAGTCATAATGGAAAGGTTTACAGGACAGTTGTGAGACCAGCCATGATGGACAGATTAGAGACACTAATAGGTAGAAGTCAGGAGACAGAGCTGGAGGTGGAGGAGTTAAAGATGCTGAGATTCTCTTTAGGAGAGACAAGGATGGACAGGATCAGGAATGAGGTGATAAGAGGGACAACACAGACAGGGAGGTTTGGAGAAAAAGCTAGAAAAGACAGATAAAGATGGTTTGGACATGTTCAGAGGAGGGACAGTGACTATATTGTAGAAGAATGATCTTAGAGCTGGAGCTACCAGGTAGGAGACAAAGAAGAGATTGATGGATGCAGTGAGGGAGGACACGGAGGTAGTTGGAGTCAGAGAAGAAGATACGGAGGACAGGGGGAGATGGAAAATGTTGAATTGCTGTGGCAACCACTGAAAAAAGGGACAAGCTGAAAGGGTTAGAAGAAGATCTGTGCTCTACATTTCAGACCAACTCAGCTTCCATCACACAGTGCATTGTCAGATGCACATTGATTTTTTTTGCTCCGCCCATTCTGTGTTCTCCCCACAGTCATGGCTCAGACCTCCCATGGTGATCTGCTTTATATACACTGTATAGTGTAAACTTTATATCCAGTATATTTTTCACTGTATAACCCTGTCATTAGTCTACACAGAGCGCCACTTGTAACCCTTCCTGCCCATCTAACCCCTTTAAACAGCCCTTATATCATTATTATTACTGATTTCCTTCTTTCCAGTTTTGAATATCTTCACAACAGATTAAAAAAAAAAAAAAGTCATTGCATCACTTTATTTCCTTCTTGTCAAAAATCATATTAATCAATAGCCTTGACCACAGTTGCCACCTCTACTGTCTTCCGAAGAAAATGAAAATACGATTTATTGGCCGGCACTAACACATGCTGTTCTTCTTCACACCTGATTGCAGCCAGGAAGAGGCTATTATGACTCCGGTGGCTCAGAGGCCACATTTCTAATTATCACCAATACCTCAGCACACATCTGCCTGCTTTAGAATTAAAATGAAACGCCTCACCCTTATCATCCCAGCCCTGTAATGTATGTGGGGTCATATACATATGAATTATGTGCTGTCTCTGACCTTATTCACCAAACACAGACTGGAGTGGACCTAAACCTGCCCTGTCTGCATCTTTCACCGAGACATTATTGTGTCTTGGTGTAAAGAAGGTTATTTTTCTTAACATTCACAGACATCTGGACTAAAATAACCATTGTATTCAAATGGAAATGGAATCAAATTTTTCTCTGGCAGGACTCCGCCTCCTGTTTTGTTAAAACCAGAATCGAGTGAAGGCTGCAGACAGCACTGGTGCTGAATAACAACATGGCAGGACATTTGGCATCACAGACTAACGCTTATTACTTCCCCCTCATTAGGACACGACTGTTGAGATGGTGTGTGTGTGTGTGTGTGTGTGTGTATATACGAGTCCAGTCGTGTTACTCTTAAGCATGCATTGCCCAGTAACTTTGCGAAGGATTGGTCGGACTGAAGCGGGACAAGATGGATGACCCCACATCTGGCACTCCCATGGGGATTCTGAAAAGACGCAGGGCGGGCCCGGTCCTGTGCGCTCCACTGCACCTCACAGCACCCTGAAAAACTGGGCTGCCCCGACTGGCAGGAACGACTGTGTAAATCTCAGTGCTCCGTCACCTCTTGTCCCACACGTAGGAGATAAACATGTACAGGAGAAGCCCCTGGTGGTTCTCAGTGGACGCCCACTGTGCCTCATCTGTGTGGTTCCCACTGGACAGTCTAATGTTTCCCAGTGAGTCCTAAATCCTAAACCCTTCAATAAAATGCTCTTTCCCAGTGAGAAACAGAGACATGACAGGAGGGGTCAGTCAAATGGGAGGGTTTTTTTAAAGGGATACTGGCCTCCTGAACGTTTATTTTCTATTTTTGTAATTTTTGTAAATTGATGTCATGGAGTCATGTCATAAAATATGATATTCAACTTGTTGCTTGTCAAGATTCTTGTTTGCAGACGACGTTTGAGAATCCCTTTCTTAAATGAGTAACGACTAAAAAAGTGATGTTACAATATTGTGAAGTCAAAATGTAGTGAAAAAAATGTTGGTGCAACAACAGAGGGGGATAGGTGGTGGAGTGAAACAAAAAATGTAATGGTGACCCTTCAAGCAGAGGTGTCAAACATACGGGCCGTGGGCCAAAACTGACCCATAAGGCTGTTCATTCTGGCCCACTTGATTATGTTTACAAATAAAAACAAATAAACAAAAAAAATAGCAAATCCTCTGTTATTTCAATAAATATGGGCCATGTATAGTTACTCCAAGGGCAAATGGCCCTTTCTTTGTTTTTGCAATAACTTAATTTCACAGGTCATTCAGCCTCTTTGAGGTTAAATACCAGAACTCCCCTGTAGTTGGTTAGAACTGAAGAAGCCTCTTTGTTGAAGTCTTCAAGAAACCTACTATGTCCAGTTGAACTTGAAGTAACTATTTTTGGATTAAATGCCCTGGAAGACTGAGACATTAATTATGGATAAATAATAATAACAATAATATTCTTTTTCTTATCCTTTACTTTTTCATGTATTGCAATCTTTCATCTGACTCTATCATCAACACATATTAAACAAGAAAAGACAAGCAATTACAGAGCAGTAATTTGACAGGAAGCCTTTGCAGCACAGGGCGGTTGAATAAAATCTTAGCTGTGGCAGTTGTCTGATTTCTTGCAAATTGGAATATATTTGCCAGATATTTGACTGCAGAGTGAGGGGTTGTAATGAATGTAATGTAATGATCTGAAAATTAATTTGTTCTCAACAGGACGTGGAGGGAGGAAACGGCTCGTGAAGCAGCATGGAACATAGGGAAACCTTGGCATTAAAAAAGTAGAGGTGTGTGAACAGAGGCAGCCAGTGACATCAGGCTCATTTAATTCTTTGGAATCATCCCCGTTACTAGGATACACACCCTGGGACACAGTGTCACATTAACACTCAGCTTAAAACCTGTGGACGCACTCATTCACGCATGATGGCTCTTATATGGCAAAGGTGGGCAGATATGCATGCACTCACTGACATGCACAAAACGAGAAGCGGGCATGCGTGCGCGCACGGACACACACACACACACACACACACACACGGCCTCCCAAGCTCCGTCAGCTCTACTGACAGCAGTAATGAGTTTCTTCTCTCAGTCAGCCAACTGGCACTCACTCAAGGGAATTTCTTAGACTGAATTGTGGCCATTAATCACCATCCCGGGCAGCACAGTGCCATCACGTGTGTGGCAAACAGAGAGAGAAAGAGAGGGATGAGTAGGTAAGAGGGGACGTGTCTACAGCAGAGACGAGAAGCAGCGTGTGCTTTTTGTCAAAGACCCAAGGAAATGGTGTGATCAGAAGTTACCAGCGATGCCTACTTGGTTGATAACCAATAACCTCTTATTTGATTTTTTTTTTCATTATCAATAAAAGACTTTGGAACCTATGAACAGACGCTAATAATAAGCCATATAAAGGTTGGTGAACCAGCTAAAGCAAATGAACAAACATGTTCACATTTGTATAAATGTGGAACACTGTCGTCTAACTCTTAATTTTTTCCTTTTTTTTTATTTATCTCTCTGCGTTCAGGCTGGCAGCTGACTCTAAAGATAATACCAATCTGAGTTCCTCCCTCCCTTTCTCTCAAGATCCCCCCATCCCCACTGGCCAATCCAGGCAAATTCATGCTAATATGCAGGCAGTACCCCCCAGCTCCTTTTGTAGGCACTCATCCCACTCCTGTCACACCCACTACAGTCACCGATTCATGAGGAAATAGAGAGAGAGAGAGGAGGACGGAGGTGGGGGAGATGGAGAAAGAGAGGGAGAGAGAGCGGATCAGAAGAGGAGAAAGTACAGATCCTGTCATAATCATTTAGAGTTACAAGGCAGTGGGTGAGAAATGAAAGCCCTTTGTCTTTGCCTCCACCTTTACTGCTGAAAACAAAGGCAGCAGAGACTGCATTAGTTTTGAGAGTGTGTCTTATAAATGAGATAATGCAAAAAATGAGCATGAAATGAATGTGTTCACTCAAATTCTTTCTTTCACACTTCTTTCACAAGGAGCTCTGGGTTTACTGTACACAGTGTACAAGTGGACTGTCTTTATATTGGGGACAAAACTCACAGGAAATAATGTAGGAAGTGAGGAACAATTATATAGTTTCTATATGTGAATCTTCAGCAAATCTGTCATGTTGTTGATCAACACAGCCTCCTGTGGCCCAGAGCAGTATTACTATTCCCTATTAACCTCTTTCTGTCAGTCTTCTGTCCAAATGTACTGTTCTCTATAGTACAGAACAACTGCCAACAGCTGCGACAACATCTATCTACAGTAAAGTATTATTATTGTTGTTATATATGTATATATATAACAACAATAATAATACTATATATATATATATAGATATAGATATATAGTTATATAGATAGATATAGATATATAGATATATAGATAGATATAGATATGTGTGTATAACAGCAATAATACTGTACTGTAGACATTTACAAATCAGATTTGTCACAGAGACCTTAGACCCCCAGCCAGGGTTAGGAAAAACTACAGTTCAAACGGGAAAAAAACCCATTGAACAGAGAAAAGAAAACTGGTAGAAACCTGATGGAGAACCACAGGAGAGGGATACACTCCCTGCATGGAGGGACAGACAGCGCAATGGATGTTACCAAAGCATAAAAATAAAATAAAATAAGTACCAAGGTATAATGACTTTGAACAATTTAAAATATATATACATATAAATATATACTGTATATATATCTAAGAAACACAGTTGAAGTTAAAAGTCTGCTTCCACTTAATCTACATTAATCTGGACAAATATAATATCAACAAAAAAGGCTCATAATTAAGTTTAATTTCAGAGCTGATTTCTGTCCATTTTGCATGGTTTTATTGACAGTGATAAAAATCACTTCCGTTCCCACATCACTAGCAATAACATTGTACTGACAAATACAGTGCTTTTAGTCATTGCATGGTTTTGTGTTCATTGTTTTCTCGAGGTGATAAACCTTTAGTGGAACAAGGCATTAAGATGAACAAGGAATTGAAGAAAACAGCAGAGTGGGCTAATAATTGTTTCCATGACTGTATATATACTGTATATACTGTATAGATAGATAGATAGATAGATAGATAGATAGATAGATAGATAGATAGATTAGGCAGAGAATACCCAGGCCACGTGTCATGCAGGCTCTTCTGACTGACATGAGCTCGTCTCATCCCTTCCCTGCAGTGCATGGGCGGAGCAGGGCCATAAGCTGTCAGACATAAGCACATATCACACACTCCTCCAGCCTGCCATCAGCCAGTTAACCCTCTAAAACTGTCTCCTACCTCTGAAATAATGCCTACGCTGGCAAATGGAGAGGGGTACGAGCATCATGTTTCATTTTTTTTTCACACTCAGAAAATGAACTGCTCCACTTTGTGTGACTTAATCATACATGTCAGGAAAGCATTCCTTTAAAGAAAAATATTGTGCATGCATTCTTGAACAAGAGTTAAGACGGTTCACAGTACCAGATGTCATTAAAATATAAAGCAAGGTGCGTCTTTGGGACATCTGAAATAAGTTCACCTAACGTAAAAAATTAAAAATCTTGGACTATCTGTAGATAATGCAACAAAACCTTTTGCTTACACACGGCAGTGATGCATTAGTTGCATTTTATTCTCTCCAAGAAGCAGATCAGGAGCCAGTGTGCACATGTGTCCATGTCACTGCTCTTCTGATGTTAAGTGCAGGTAAAGTGCACGTTACAATAATGATTTACGAGCCTGAAGTCAAGGGAGCAGTTTTCCAGGATTTTCTAACAGGAGAGGCGTGCTTCTTCAAGCTGAGTTCACCGCTTGTGCTTTGCATCCTGCTGCCTAACGAAAGCCGCTCTTGAATAAAAGCTGGCAGGGTTGAGAGGTCAGAGCACAGCATTGGAATGGAATGTTCCTTCCTGGTTCAAGGTCCAGCCTCCAGAGGGGCCCAGAGATCATTTGAGACCATCGACACATGCTCCATCTATTTTACTCCCTACCTCTCTGCACCTTCATCCGCCGCCGCCACCGCTGCTGCTGCTGCTGTAGAACAGTTGTTTTGCTGCGCAAATACCTCGTATTTTAGGAGGCCAGACAATCTGGACAGACATCTGTCGCCAATACAGAGCTTTAAGATCTCTGGTAATAATACAAAACTGTAAATTGTCGTCTCACAGAATTATATATGGCAAATATACTTACTGTGAATGTATAAAAAGGCACATAGTGTTAAACACGTACATCCAAAGACGCTGAATATCTTATAATTGCTAATATTATTGTTAATACTTTAAACTTTGTAATATATCATGTTAACAGTTGTAAAAGCAATTCCACAAGAAAGTTTGCTAGAACTGCACTGTTTTGTCCTGTCCCAACCTTTAAAATCAATAATAATAATAATAATAATAATAATAATACACCAAAAAGACGCTTTACAAATCATTACACTGCTTTAGGGTCACTTGCCAAGTGCATACTTGTTTTTTTAGGTCATTTTGTAGATATACATCTGGCTGTGCAGCAATGGAATGTGGACGGCACTTGTTTTGTCATTTTGAGCACTCTTTCTGACACTTTCAGAGGCAAGTCAAAAAACTTCAAATCTCTGAATAGAGAAACAGACAGAGTTTGGTTGGTTAACTAGACATGTTACATTATTATTAACTGAACTGAAAATCACACAGACTCCCCTTTATTAAAACGGGAAATCCATATGATGCAATATATATATATATATATATATATATGTATATATATAACGACAATAATAATACCATATATATACTATATATATATATATATATATATACATAAACACATATAAATACATATCATTGAAAATTTTTTTACCAACCTTGGTTTTTTTTATTTTAAAAAATGATGTAAAGTGTCAACAAAAATAGCTCATAGGAGTTTAATATTAGAGGTAACACTGTATCTAGTAGTTTCCATGATTAGCTTAAATATTTTAGTAACCAAAATCATTTGAGTTCTTACATCAGTATCTGTGGCATTATATTGCGGAAAACAGTGCTTTGAGGCATTCCTAAATGTTTTCATGTTTTCCAAAAAGAGTTGAGTTGTTTAATTGTTGTTGAAAAATGTCTTTCAACTCCAAGAAGAAGTCCAGTTACTCCTTTTGATATTATAACTAGAATGAATGAAAATCTTCACAGACACGCTTTCATGTTTATTGTATTCTTCAGGAAGAATACTCTAGTGGTGCCAGCCATTAAAATGAACAACAAATTGAAAGAAACAATGGTGATCTATTTTTTTCTTTCTCTCTCTCTCTAGTTATAAAAGGAATATATATATATATATATATATATATATATATATATATATATACACATTTTACCACATGCCAAAAATATCACCACAAAAAAAGTCTATTATTCCCCAGAAATGACCTTTATCCTCACGGTCCCACAGCTTGGACTTTTTCAGAACACATGAACACATGACAGAGACAAATAATGTCCTTTCTGAGTGAGTGAGAGAAAATGTGCTTATTTCGCTCTCGTGTTTCCAAGCTGCTGCGTTGGTCATTTGGTAAAGGGCAAGGTGAGCCATGTGATACTGTGGCTGGTTTGGGCGAACCTCTTTTTACTGCCAAAGCCAAGGTCACTGCCACTGCCCCGGGGCCATCAGACAGGGGGATGGGATCCCAGTGGGGAACGAACAGGAGGCTGAGCGTTGGAGGAGGGGTAACATAATAGGAGGAGAATAAAAAAGAAGAGGAGGGGTATTTTGCCCTGGTGCACACAAAAAGGTCACACTTTCCCAGATAAACCCCCCCCCCTCTCTGTAGTCCAGCCCCTCACCACCTCTGACCGCACTATTTCTAAGTCAGTGCTGAACAGAGGCTAGAGCAGGGAGAGGGGGCTTTCAGGGTAAAACACACCCACCCAGAGTCAGCGGTGACAAAAGAAGGGGCTCCGGCACAGCCCGTGGAGTTGGTCAGAAGAACAAATGCCTGTGCCACCATCACAAAGCTCAGCCACCAGAGGCTGCACATCTCCACAACCTCCGCCTGTTCCCAGCCACTCCACAGCCCTGTATTTCACTGCTAACAATAGGTGCTGCTCTGGCACCACAAAAACACACAAATATATTCACACAAGCAGTGGAAGGGAGAGGTGTCTGAGGCCCAAGGGAGAGCTGCTGCTCACTCCTCACTGACAGGCCTTTGTCTCAAAATCACCTGTTTATTGAGAAGTGCTAAAATATTTAAAGTAAAGTAGGAGTTTCCTATTGTTTTATTGTCTGAAAAAATATATAGCTGCGATAAATCTGTGTCTATCTTCACCAGGTGTACGCCTGGAGAACCTTCACCATGTTAACAGTTGACTTAATGGACATTATAAAAGCATATTGCGCAGAAATTATTTCGTCATTATCTGTCACATAATGATGATTAGGGCTGTGATTGGAGCTGTGGCCGAGACTGGCTGTTCAAACACATGACAGTTAACGCTGGTGACACCTCAACCAGTTCCCCAGGACAAATCAGAGCCGCGTATAAAATCCTAATCAAATCCCGCTGAAGATGAACCTTGTGTTAATTATGGTTCTCACTTAACCTACTGTCCAATCTGTATGATTGATGGCAAAATTCACCATGTCCACGAGTGCTCTAGTTTGATGAATTCATCAAAAAAATATCAGTTGTGAGAAGTGTAAATGTAGTATTTCAGATAGTGGGAAACAAATATATATTTTGCTAGTTTTGTATTGGAAAAAAAAAAAAAAACAGCAAAATTTATGTGCTTTCAACTGGATCTGCAGGGGATGGTGAGGGATTGTGCAACAGAAATTTTGCAATATTGTATACCGTAAATTCCGGACTATAAGCTGCAACTTTTGATACACAATTTCAACCCTCCGGCTTTTGCAGAGATGCGGCTAATGTATGCTTTTCTTCTAACGGCCGCCAGGGGCGCTCGAGCAGAAAAGGTAAGAGTGAGAATGGTGGTGTTGAGGAAGAGGCACCATAGAAGAAGATGACGTTTAACATAGGGTAACGCACTTTGTACATGAATAAAATTAGCATGAACTGTCCCTCACCATGGAAAATGCAAGAAGAATGCGACACATGCGGCTTATAGTAAGGTGCGGGTTGTATACGGTTCCATGAACCGTACACACACACACACACACACACACACACACACACACACACACACATATATATATATATATATATATATATATATATATACAGTTATGGAAAAATTTCTTTAGACCACTCTGCTGTTTTCTTCAATTCCGTGTTCCTTGTTCAATTCCTACAATGTTATTGCTAGTGATGTAGGAACAGAAGTGATTTTTGTCACTGTCAATAAAACCATGCAAAATGGCCAGAAATCAGCTCTGAAATTAAACTTAATTATG
>JAFBJS010000808.1:195727-260799 GCA_016785265.1 Paraplagusia blochii
TCCAGATTAATGTAGATTAAGTGGAAGCAGACTTTTAAATGGACCAGAAATTAAAGAAAGAGTGGTCTAATCATTTTTTCCATGACTGTATATACATATATATACATATATATATTTACTTATATTTATAGAATTACTTATACTTGTACTTATATAATTACTTTTTTTCTATGCCTGCCCAAACGTCAGCTCAAATGGACGACAGGAAGAGGGAGTTCCTGTCTTCTTGTTGGTGGATGGGACAGGCCTTGTTAAGGGTTTTAACAGCAAAATCTGGCCATAAAACCTCTGTAAAGTGTAGTGAAGCGCGGTGATGAGGGCAGTAGGCAGATCTGGCCAAATCCAGTGAGGAGCCCAGAGTTGCAGGAAACAAAAGGTATTTTTACACTAATAGAGGCCAAATGGACAAAACAAAGCAATCTCTCTATATACTGTATATTAATCAGTCTCCCCAGATAGTTATAGTGCAGGTTGTAGCTAGGACTGTTTCGTGAAGACTAGTCCGTGTATAAACTGCACAGCCAGACTCCAACATATGGAAAAAGTCATAGCCTGTCTAACCCTTTGGCCCAACCTTGGCTGGCACACTTCACCTTCAACCTCCACTATGTATTTCTCTTGTGGAATTCCTCTTGTGAGCCTTAAAACAGGAATTTCACCCCCCCCCTCCCCATTTCATAGTTGTTTGCCAGAGGATAGTGAGTGTTGTGTAGTCCAGACACAGACTACTTTAACAGATTCCTACGTTGTCCAACACAGAAGAATAAACATTGCTAGATGTTCGTGCAGAATCAAAGACGTGTCCATTAACTCTGAGTTGATCCTCTGACTTTTTTTGTCACGTCTATTACCACCTACATTTTCACATTTTTTGATAAAGTATTCGTTTAGGTAAAAAAGTCGATTTTTCAATTAGTGCTTCCGTGCAGCTGCAGAAACCAGTGCAGTCAGTAGGAGCATTCTCCGCTTCCTCTGACCCCCCTCTGTGAGCTGATCCCTCAAATCCTCCCATGACACTCTAGATTTAGATGCAGGGTTGTAAATGGAGGCCACAGGAGCTGCAGACATTGTTGTTCGCGCTCAGATAAACTGATCGATGGTATGGTGTTGATGATTATTCTGGATCCGCATCAAATTTCTGTTCATTTTTAAAAACAAAAATGAGTTTCTATGTATAGATGTATAGACAGGGATACAACCAACAGAATCTGCAGGTAGTGGTCTGTTCCCTTGTGTTATTTGTTAAATCTGAATTAGTAATGGATATAAATGTATTTATGTAGTGTTAGTACCATCACAACATTAAAAAAAACATTTTATAAAGACACTTCCACTGAACATAAAGATGATAAAAACATTAACTGTTTTAATGTAAAATGGCATAACCAAAAATCCATAACTACTATAATGCAATGAAAGGATTATTACTATTACTAAAAAAAAAAATCCATATTTCTTTTTCCCTATTTTTAAGGTAAGTAGTAAATATGGCCATAAATAGAAAGGATCCTTTAGCATTATAGGTTGATCTGACAGATATCTTGACCAGGAGAAATATGGAAAACTGGTCACATCTCATGATTTCATGATGTTTATTTAATATCTTGTGGATGTACATTTTATTCAAAACACATCAGTAACGTTCCTTGAATAACTTTGCAAACATTAACAATCCTAACGAATCAATTCCGTATCATTAATGCCATGCAGGTCTCATAAATAACTCATAGTTGTGTAGAATCCTAAGGAGATATTCTATGGCTATTTTCCAAACTTTTCATTTTGCAGCCAAGCAGTTGCTGTGCATTTCCGTCCAGAAATCATTAGGTCTCAATGTTTTTCGAAGCAAAAGATTAAAATCTTGGTTCAGTCTGACAGAAAATGAACAATTTGGATAAAATATTATCTAATATTTCACCTCAGTACTGACAATTTTAGCAGCGTAAATGTAAACTTGTTGACTTTTAAAAACACAGACGGTGATACAAGCATAATGCAGCAAATCTAAATGAATAAAAGTGATATTTTTCATATTTATTCAGTTCTGGTGATTCTCATCTTCATAGACAACCCATTAATGAATAAATTATTATGGTAATTAATTCCAAAGAATAGCATTTATCTAACGAGGGCTGCACTTACTTAATTGTCTCGGACATTTTAAGTGAAGGGTAATTTAACAGGGCTCCTCACTGACACCTTGTTCTTATTCACAGCCACATATGGACAGACTATAAACCAAACGGCAACACAGAATACGATGAATCCCCTGGTAATTTCTCACTTCTTCAAGGTCAATTACATGTCAGCTTCAGAAATAATAGAGATTCACCTTGTCTTCCCATCCTCTCCGCAGGGGAGAGGGAGACAAATTTAAGCATTTGTCAATGCAAATATCCTCCACTCGTCATTTGGGACATCCACGATGGCTGTTTACTCAGCATCCTGATTAAAATAACAAGCCACAGAGGACAAACAATAACGGTTAGGAGGGTGTGGGTTTACGTTGGGCTGATTGTAAGAGTTATAGGAGCCGAGATTAGCACTTGTTTGTCCTTGTCTTTGCTTATATATATATACGGTATCACCATCGGCAGGACATTCACGTGCAGTAGTTTGGAAGACTAAATGAAAAAGGATCAACTGGCTGAACCAGAGCTCACTTTATCAACCAACAGAATCTACCGTTGTTTCCAGTGTAATAACAGCAGAGGTTGGAGCTGCCTTGTCTTTAGCCCATGTCATCAGAGCAGGAAGAGGACAAGAAAATCCTTTTTATCCTCAGTTCTGAGGCACTGGTGGGAAAAGATGCAGGGGACAATTGAAGGGGGTTCATGTAGGATTGTCACCAAAATGGTTGTTTACCTTGAAGAAAACCAGATTAACTACCGATCTCTCTTATTTGAAGAGACACTCAATGCTGCATATGTTTTTTGTACACAGAGACAAGATAAATGAATAGAACCATAGGAAACAATGGACAACACAGACAGGAAGGTTTGGAGAAAAAGATAGAGACGCCAGATTAAGATGGTTTCAATGTTCAGTGGAGGGACAGTGGTTATATTGGTAGAAGAATGATCCCAGAGATGGAGCTACCAGGTAGGAGACAAAGAGGAGATTGATGGATGCAGTGAGGGAGGACATGGAGGTAATTGGTGTTAGAGTTGAGGATACAGAGGACAGATGGAAAATGTTGACTCGCTGTGGCAACCCCTGAAAAAAGGGACTAGCCAAAAGGAAAAGAAGACGAAACATAGAACACAATGTTATTTCACAATAGCTACCAAGGTCAAAACTATTGTTACTGCCATGAGCTGCACACAGAACACTGATGATCAAATTATCACCATAACAATGGACAACAGCTTTGAGCTGCCTATAAAACAGCTTTACTCTGGAGCGCTTACTGTTACATACTGCACAAAAGCTAAAGGTTTATATAAGAGAGTCAGGTGAACTGTAGGTGAAGTTAAGAAAAATGACATTGCGCTCTAAATCATGAAATAATCTCAAGACTGGAAACTGTTGCCAAGGACCTTAAACTATTTTCTAATAACAATGAAAAAATCCAAAGTCCACCTACAACTTTTTGACTGGCAGCACCAGTGAGTCCTAAAATTGGACAATAGGGCCCAGGGCTAGAAGCAGATAGATGGAAGTTAATGTAAATCAAATAAATACATGACAAGTTATGCATAAAAGCAAAAATGCTTTTATCCTTTCTCCATGGCATCTTATCTAGGGAAAGCAGCGAGAAGCCGTAAGTATAATCACAACACAAACAAACAATATAATATGGAGAAGTTAGATGGGCCGAATTACAAACCTGAGTGGGCCACATTTGGCCCCCAGGCCTGAGTTTGCCCATGTCTCTGAACCAGAGTCAGCAGCAAAACTAAGGCTGTTTTTTAATAACACAACAATAACATGACAAAAAAAAAAACTCCTCATGAATTAAATGAAATCACTTCATTTTTACATACAGCACTCACATTCATATATGAAGCCAAAATAACATTGTAGCAAATGTGAGGAGAACTCCTTAACATGAAAAAAATGAATGTGATTTAGTTAAAATAATCCATAAAATAATAGATCAAAAAAGCAAAAATATTTATGAGCTCAATAACGAGATGACGTCTCTGCAACTGAGACGTGTCTTGCTTCGTGACAAGAGAGTAAAGAGGAGCAAGTGTGTGTTCACAGGGGGAAAGGGAGGCTAAAGGACTGAGGGTGGGGTCTGGTGGGCAAACAAAGGCAGCTGCTGAAGGGAGATGCAGGGATGAAGCTCCAGCATTCACCCAGGAGGGAGGCCATGAAAAGGGGTGGGAACCGGGTGAGGGGGGTCATTGAGTGATGGAGAGCTTCAGCCGACCCACCGAGCACACGCACACGCACACGCACACATACAAACACTCTGGGGTAAACTAACAGCTCCCCATAAATCACTCTCACTAACCACTGTCTCTGAGTAGAAGCTGCTACAGTGGCTCAACATCTTATCTGCCTTTTTTTTTTGCGTGTTGCATCTTCTCATCCTCTGTCATTGACTGGTTGACATCACAATTTACAATTTACGTACCATACCCCTGGGAAAACTTCAATTCCCACAAATGAGCAGCATGGGTATGGACCGGGCCATTTTGACAGCTGTGTCCGCCTTCACCTATTTCATTCTTAACGATCCTCTGGCTTCATCTTTTTTATTAAAGTTTCATTCAGGAAACTGCTATTACAACGCAGTGCAATTTACCACGATAACAGAAATCAGGTGGATAGTTTTTTTTCCCCCCACTGCAGCTAAGGGCTTTTTACGTTGGAGCGGTTCATGAAGTCAAAAGGTTCCCAGCTCTGCCCTACGCAATTATAATTTCATTTATATGATATTGTTGGGTGTTTTTTGTTCCATCACTAACTGGTTGTGCAATGAGTTCATCACTGAGCAGACGTGAAAACACATCCTTTAGCGAACGGTTGTTAATACTCAAACTAAATATATACATATATATATATATATATTTTTATTTTTTTTTATTTTAGCTTTTAATGCAAGAGCCTTGAACATAGGAAAACATAAAATATGCTGTGTCACACTGAGTGAGCTGTATACAGAACCAGCGCTCTTGATGCTGTGCTTAATGGATTGGTATTAACTACTTCTTACCTCCACTCATCATTTATTGTGCCTTATGCTCAGTTTCATTATTGGGTTTACTTGGCCCTGATGTTAATCTATGAGAGTAGAAGAGCAGATGTAGATGCTACCGTTTCTGCAGGTGTGAATCAATGTGCTCATCTCTGGTTTTACAATTTACATTAACTACATCCTTGAATGTATACAAAAATAACTTCACACTCATTTCTACGTGTTTAACTCACAACGTTTAATCCATAACATATTTTAGTAGCTACAGATACTGTAGAATACGTTTCCCAAAGACTGGGTCACAGCCCTTAGGTGGGCCAAAACAGATTTTTGGGGGGGTCGTCTTGCATAATGTTTCCTAGTTTAAAGTCTTACTTGTTGGTTACTGTTTTTCCTTGTTTAAAAATCCAAAAATCAAAAAATCAGAAAAACGTGATTACTCAGTCTACAATAAAATATTCTCCTTAATGTAACAATATTTTATGACGAGTAGTGAAAGTGTGTGACTTTCCACAGGGAAAAAAAAAAGCAGGTATTGCAGGCCAAAATGCAGAATTGCACAGAGCAGTGATGTTAATCAAACTGGGTTGCAAAGCCTAAACTTCTATACTGTGAGCTAATTGCTACACCATTAGGTGAATGGACTTAGAGGGAAAAAGTTAATTATTCTTTCAAAAGCGTCAACTCTCTCAAAATAATCCCGGACAAAAGAGACAAAAGCAAGTCATTTTGGGTCTTTTGTGGTGTGTTGCCTGGTGACGAAGACGCGCTTCAGGGGAGGAAGAGGAACAACAGCAGGATGTGACATGCCAGTTCTGTGACTCACCGAAATAATACAAATCTTTATGATTAGTTTAATAATGTAATCCCCTCAAAAAAAAGAGAGAGAGAAACAGAGAGATTTTCCCAAAGAACATCAAAAAGACGGGTAACAATCAAAGGGGAAAAAAAAGGGGTTTCCTCGACCAAGTGGCGATTTAAAGGGGCAATGGGGAGTCTGTCCTACATCAGCCCCCAACAGAGCGCTCACACAAACGGTTGTCAAGCAAGTAAAAAGTGAAATTTATGAACAGAGGTAGGCTGGAGGGTAGGATGAGGGCTTTATCCACTCAGAGGGCAATAAAGAGGCTTCAGCAATCACAGCGTCCATTGGATCGCAGTGGTACAAGTCACAGCTTTGTGATGAGAAGAAATGCAACACAGCAAATGACTTTAAAGACACAAAGACGGAATTAACAAAAACAAACATGTGGAACAGATAAAGAAACCACAACAAGCCAGGAGGCTTTGTTCAGGACAGATGTCCCTTGTTTTGAGCTGCTTTTTCTTCATAAACCAACAGATTAATTTTCCACACTCCAGGTGGAGAAAAGAGAAGTGATATAGTGTCATGTTTTCAATTTCGTACGAAGGAAAAGCAGAAAAAGGAAGTAAACAAACTTTTCAAGCTGAGTTTCATTAACCAACCATAATTGCTGATTGGAAATCCACACAAATTGTATTTAATGTGTATGATATATCACGTGGACATAAAAAAATTGTCTATAAATGTCATAATATGTGATAGGAAATTAGAAGTCCAACTACTCTTCACTTCTAATGAGTCAAATTTTCCAAGAAACAAACCTTTCTGGTTCAATCCTTGCAAGATGCAAGAGACGTGCGTCTCACGTTCCACATGTTCATTACCAGGATTTAATAAATATATAAAGGGAAAGAAAACCAACAGAGACAAGCTTTATGAAGAAAACCACGGCCCCCGAGATGAAAGAACTGAAGCGTCAAACCAGTGAGACATCAATTCTAAACTTTCTATCCCACTGTGTTGAAAAGCTGTAATATTCACCGCAGCACAGCAGTTTGCTGTCCATATATATGAGCTGAGGAATCAACAAGCTTGTGAGAGTCTTTGTCCCCGCTTCATAAAGTCATATCTCAGCACAGTTGGCTGCAGTGCATGACCACTGGAGTCACTGTTGTAACATCTTAGTGTGTCCACCCACAGATGTCAAAGCACAAGGGACTTTTTGGGTGTTGACCTGACTTCATATATGAGATTTAACCAAGATTTGAGTGGGCTGCAATGTTGCTTTAGGCTTATTGCCCTCCTACACAGCAGCACAGAGAGTCATCACTTGTTTATGATGAAGCTGAAGGCTTGTGTTTCTAATGTGTTGGCAATTGAGCTAAAGATAATTGACATGTAAGTATAATAAAGATTCAAAGGGTTTTCTGGTCCACTGTTATCTGGTTTCTGATGAAATATTAGAACAAACAGGGCGATCAGTTTGGCTGTAACAAATAAACAAAAACTTTCATTAAATTTGTGTACTATAAGTATTTTGAAAATATTTTTAGACAAAGGAGAGAGAAGAAAATAATATTTTTTACCTATTCAGCCCAACAGTGGTCACAATGACCACCTGGGTTTCACACAGCAGATGTTGCAATTTGATCAAACTAGCGACATATATCGCCTTCGCTAAACCTTGATTGTCTGTAGCGTAGAGTCTTGGAATATTATTGAGCATAATGTCACGCCTGGGGATACATTTGACGTCTAAGTTATCTGAGATACTAAAACAATAATAAATGTTAAATCTTTCATTCAGGAGTCATTTTTGTTTCTAATCTTGCATGGTAGTATTTTTAAAGTCCCTCGTCCTTCTAGGGTTTTCTGGCCACATTTCACGGCCTATGATGTGGCGTTCCTAAATTGTTAATGTACACAAAAATAATATGCAGGTTTTAAAGTATAATCCCTGCCATAAACTAGGGACCACTGTTAGTGCCACAATCATCTTTAAATAAAACTTCCATCTCTTTTATCAAAAAACTGTAACCACAGCACATTCTACTATGGCTCAAGTACAACTGAAGACATGAAAATGTTGGAAAACAACTTACTGGCAGCTTGGATTCGGGCCTTGCGGCTCACCACCAACCCGAAAGAATTCTCAGCGATGCATTCGTAGTCGCCCTCGTCAGATGACCCATCGGGGTTGGTCTGTCGGAAGTGAGTGATCAGGAGAGAGCCATTGATGAAGGTGGTGTGACGTCGGTCCTGAGTTAATAGAAAGCCGTTGTGCCTCCATTGCGTGGTAATTGGAGGGATGCCATCCACCTGACAGTGGAGCATGAGGGGTTGCTCCTGGACAGCGATGACATCACTGGGCTCCAGAGTGAAGGAGAGTGCTGCGTCACAAAGAACACCTGAAGAGGGACACATACGTTTATGATGGAGTTATAATGGAGGACATTGACTACACATCACATGGGCCCGAGTCTTTTTTTCAACTTGCTCGCCCCACCAACCAGCTCCATCTAATATATTCAAAGCTTCAAGAGGAAAAACATGCAATTTTTCATGCATCCACTTATGGCATCCATTCACAGACCAACAAACCAAGCTAAAAGCTCGGAGCCACAATGCTCACAATGACAGCAGAGGGATCACTCTACTCATCACTGTAACCTTGGTGCTGTCTGTCCCTGACTAATGCTCGTGTCTGTCAATGCTGTTCACTTACCCAGGCAAACCATTTCAACAGAGATCAAAACGCAGGCTGTAGATAATACAGCACCAGAACATCTAGACAAGACTAGAACATTTCAGGTTTGTATTATGAGATTGCATCAGCGGTCAGGATTACAAAAAAGAAAGAAAATGAAAAATATTGGACATAGAACATACAGCTTAAGTGTCTGTAGTTTGTTATGTCACATGTTCTTGTTCAGACCTAAAAAGAACCATTTGTTCGAGAATATGAAATAAAAAATATGACTAAAGGTTACTTTATACTTACATATTCAAACATATATAGCTCACCATAAAATGATAATCTAAGGATCTATTCTATGTATTGTATCCTTTATTTACTTTCTTGCATGAATCCCAAAACCTTGGACAATATGAAGGTACTGCTCCTTATGTCACATCCCTGAAGCAACTAAGAGAGGCCCACAAATCAAGAATCGAAAGTGTAAACTGAGCTCCCCTCAGGCAGCAGTCAGAGGAGAATTTATTGGCTTCTGAACATCCCTGAACATCTTTTATTTAAAACCACTCGCACCAATTTTCCCACCTTGCTCACTACATTTATTCTGCTCTTAGTCAAGCACCAACTGAGAGTTGTGTCAAAGCTCTGGATCTGATTCTTTTTTTTTTCCCTCTACAGTGATGCCATCCATTTGATTAGAGTAGCAGGAGATTTGATTTTCACTGTCTGTGGTTTCAGGAGGCAAAGAGGGGAAGAGGGAGAACAATAAATAAAGGATGTAAACAGTCTGACCTGACTTGGTTTTATAAAAGAGGAGCTTAGTGGGTTCTCTGCATATCATGTTTCAGCTGCTGATGGACTAAACACTACCAGTCTCTGCCCCAGGCCCTGGAATCTGGTGGGAGGGAGACTACAGGGGAGGGCAGTGAGGGGTACAAAGCAAAGGGGTCAAAATTGAGAACCTTTGGCTACGTCCCTCAAATTCCAACCCGAAAAACACTTCCTCCTGAGGTGCAGAGGAGGAATTTATTGACACACTCCTGGGCATGCAGATCACACATGGGCTGTAATGCAATGAAACATTTTCTCTTCCTCCCTCGTTGCTCCGCATCCCCTCTTTTATGCCCCCCCACAGACCCCGCCCCACCCCTTTTTTTCACTCAGCAAGCACAGTAAGTAAAATAGCCATGGGACCAAAGAGACATCAGTGCTACCACTTGTAAAAAAAAAAAACAGGGGGGTGGCAGTGGAGCAATCATTAACCCTTAGTGGGCAGCCGGCGATTCTGCAGCCTGTGTTTCTGGCGCTGACCGACGTGATAGTGTCCGCAGCCCGCTGGTTTTCTTTACACCCTGCACAGAAGCGTGTTTTCACACATGGAAGCAGCCACAGGAGGAGATGGGGGAAAAGAAAACATACAAAGAGCGAGACATCATACCTCGCACCATGTTTTGATTAACACATGGATAATTCTCCCCTCATGAAGCCACCCTGACTGTGTAAAGAGCTCGTGGACAAACAAGAGGATGTAAAGCACATAAACGCTGTATTATATTCAGCAGTGTCACTGCAATATATTACAGTGTTGTTATTTTCAGGCAGCAATAGGATCCCTGAAGTATAAACAGGGTGTGAGTTCATTGTTTACCATCGATTATTCTGAGCTGGTGGATGAATTGCGTGCGTCCTTGCGATAAAACAGTTTCTTTTTATTTATCTGTAGATGGTTCTTTCCGCAGGGATGAAGCACATGGACAGGTTGGATAATTCAATTTTTAGCTGCAGGTGGGTGGAAGGTTACAAACTGGAAAGGTCAGCGAGGATCATTCGAACACAGCCTTGAATCATAAAAGAGAAAACAGGGGTAGAAAATGGTGGTAGAAAAGCTGATTGATTTTGCAATTTGTGTTTATACCGTTAAGGTCATTTGTAAATACAAGAATGCAGAAGGTAAAGGGAAGGAATGGCACTGCTCTAGGAACACAGACACTCAGCCTGTGCCTGTCTGTAGAAACACATGTTCATGAATACGAACACACGCGTAATTTCATGGCTGGATTAGAAGACAGAGAGATATTTTCATCCTAATGCTTTTTCACACTCAGAAAGGAGACACTGCTCTGTGGGATTACAGGAGGAAAAGCGGAGACAAGTGTGGTTTATGCTCTGGCTTACTATTGTCAGATAAGGTTAGCTGGCACAAAGGTTTACTGATGTAATAGGAAAGAGAAAACACCCCTCAGACGCACTCAACCAGCGCTCACAGTCGGCTCCAAATGCCCACATCGCAGGTTTGTTTACATGATGCGGTGTGAAGATGTGACGTCTGTTAGTAACGATACGGTCGCCTTAAAAATGTAGTATTCTGCCCGTAGAAGAAACACAGTTTTACAGTTTTATCACAAGGATCCTCTCCAAGGATATAAGATCGTGACCCAACTGACAGATCTCATTGATTACCCTGTAACGTTCTTGATCTACATCAGGATGATTATGATGGAGAATCAAGGAAAATCAGACTTAACTTCACCAGGTATCATAGTCATTTTCATCCGGCGTTTTGAGTCGATTTATTTCTTTTCAAAATAAAACTGCAGATCATTGCACTTGTTTGTATTCACCATGTTTGTTTGTATTTTCAGCAGGGAACTTTTCATTTAATTCTAATCTCTCAGGCCAATCAGTTCTTAGAGAGAGCCTAATTTCTTTGATGCATTTGAAATAGTGAAGAAGAGCGGCGTTTCTTAAGGTTTTGTTCCGGACACTTTAACTGGAAATGTTATGAACCTCTGTGTACCAGCCTGGATGAACCCACGAGGGGCCTTTCAGGGCCCCTGTGTGGTATGTCCTGCAAATACTCAACATTTTATTCTGCTTTTCAGTCAAGAGGTGGCCTCACATGAAGAGGGAGAAAAAGACAGAGAGGGGGAGACAGACAGAGAGAGAGAGAGAGAGGGAGAAACTGTCCATCACAGCAAACAATAGGACAAAAAGGAGAGTTTGAAAAGGAGGAGGGATGATCTTGACATTTAATCTGTAGAAATATTCACCTCAGCAGACAATAACCATACAGTTCCATATATCAACCTGCCAAAATGTGGCACGCCGGGAGTGCAGACCTGTCAAAACCTCCATCACTTTTACAGGTACCTCAAAAGTCTGGGAGGGTGGGCACACCCACAGACCCTTCAGAACTCTGACTCTGTCATATGGACGCCTGTTGTGACATTTACTGGATAATCATCACACCTCACAGGTGTGTTTGAATACAGTCCGGTGAGTAAAAACTTCTTCAAACTTCTTATTTTGAAAATGAACAGCTATCAAACCTACACTGTCTGGAGTTGATGGCTGCTAATATGATGATGGATGAACACCTGATGAGAAGGGGGCCAATAAGAAGAGAGAAAAAAACTGAAAACACACATGTATCTAGGGCTCAGCGTGTTATTTGTTACATGCTGCTGCCTTTCAAAACAACTTTCTCCATCAACCTCCAGGAGACTTTTCGATCACAACTTCCTGGTTTCCTGACTTTTCCTTTGAAAATCCACTGTAACACCAATTGAGTTTACCACATCACACGAGACAGTGGCTGCAGCCTGGAAATCGTGCAATAGCCGTAGGGGCGCGATACCAACACTGACTGCAAAAATACACAAACAGTCCGCACGAAAACTTTGAACGTGCAGAGAGTCTTAGGACAGATGTCCCGGTTCAGTACTTCAATGTTTTTGGACGGACAAATTCAGACTGAAGCTGTGCGGACTCTGCAGGGTGAGCAGGGAATGGTCAAGTTCAGGGTTAGGGTCCGTGATGCTCCTCCAGCAGGCTGGCTGCGGAGAGCAGCAGAGTGACACGGTGGTCGCCCCGAAGCTCCCAGATCGGTAGGAAAAGACAGGTTAAAAAGTATCACCAAGTACTTACCTATCAGAGAATTTAGCAATATTCCCAACAAGCCCAGAACAATGCGGTGGCTCCGGGTGGATGCCATTTAAACACTTGCGATAGTCCAACACGTGCAGACAACAAAGTGAGGTTAACGGACAGGAGATGGAACCAAAAAATCAACACCCGCAGAGGAAAAAAAAACAAATCTTCAGCTCCAGACTCTACATGTTCCGACCTACAGTGTTTGACTGTGGTGGATCACTGGGGTCGAACGAGCTCTCGCCATTTTAACCATCTATCACAAATCTGTCAGCATCCACCTCTCTCTCTCTGTGTGTAGGGTTGTGTGTGTGTCCTCCTCATTCACTCACACAGCTCTCTCTCTCCCTCTCTCTCTCTCCCCTAACTCTCTCTCTCTTTCTCACACACAAACAAAAGAGCCAACGTTTTAGAAACCTGACAAGATCACACCCGACAACAGGGAAATACCTATTCATATATATTTATATACACGCACACACTCACACATATATATTTATACATAAAGGTGTATACGTATATTTACTATATATTCAACTATAATATTTCTGAGGTTTAAGATCAATCCATCTGGTCGTTACTGCACAATATTTTGTAATTTATTCCCATTGAGTCGTGATCATAACCAAACATCTCGTTCACCACCGGCCTAACGTGTGTAAACAAACATCATGTTATAACAACCACCCATCGACATCATCAATATCTAACCATTTCATTTAATCTTTGTTTGTGCGCAATGATAAAAGAAAAAAAAAAACATGCATTCAGTGTGAATTATGGGGCGTTGAATATATTGCATCATATGACGGACATTTGGTTGTTTTGGTCCATGGTTCAGTCAGTGAACCTGTTATCATAATAAACAAGAGAATCTACCAAAGGCGCACAAAGGAAATGGTGTTAAGCTGTACTCGAGCTCCCTCTAGTGTTTATTTTTAGAAATCAGGTGGTGGGATATATATATTTTTTTTTGAAACCAGAACAAAAACTACTAAAGAAATGTTTCTATAATAGAACAAAGGTTTAAATCAAAACATAATCGACGATACAGAAAATAATTAAAATATTATTTTGAAAGTAAAAGATGTCATTGAAGAAAATAATAGAAAAAAATATAAAAATAATAAATTAAATTGATTATCCGTGATGTTCAATGAATGATCACATATTCTGACAGATGCAGTGGTAAGACTCCAACCTGTCAACAGAGTGTGACACTAAAATGGCATTCAGAGTAAACATTCCTCAATTTATTTTGGTAATCCTTATAACATATCTTTACTGTAATAAGGGGATAATAAAGTTCTAGCTAATTAGATCCAGAGGCATAGGCCAAAAGTCATTGTTTCAACCTTCTTCTTCTCTTTTTCCCCTTTTTTATGGACATTCCCTCCTGCGAATATGTCCAAACCATCTCAATCTGTCTTCTCTAGCTTTTTCTCCAAACCTTCCTGTCTGTGTTGTCCCTCTAATCACCTCAATTCCTGACCCTGTCCATCCTTGTCTCTCCTAAAGAGAGTCTCAGCATCTTTAACTCCTCCACCTCCAGCTCTGCCTCTTGTCTTCTGCCTATTCCTAATGTCTCTAATCCATACATGGTCTCACAACTGTCCTGTAAACATTTCCCTTCACCTTAGCTGACACTCTTTTAACTCTTTTCTCCAGTTGTTCCATCCTGACTGTACTCTATTCTTCTCCTCTCTTCCACAGTCTCCACTGCTCTGAACAGTTGAGCCTAAGTATCTGAACTCCTCCACCTACTCCACCTCTGCTCCTTGTAATCTCACCATTCCGCTGTTCAATTTCCAACAGTACCCAGTAGGTTAACAGCACTGTTGGCGGTCGTTGTTAACCCGGGCCCCAACCGATCCGGTATGGAAATCTTTTTGTTGTCTCGCATCATAGATTTGGCAAAATGTTTTTACACCGGATGCCCTTCCTGACACAACCCTCACCATTTATCCGTGCTTGGGACCTGCACTAAAAACACTGTGCTCCCTAGTGGCTGGGTTCCTTTCATTTATTCAAATGTACTTTTTCTTGCTACAACTGACCTTCATTCCTTTTCTCTCTAGTGCAAACCTCCACCTCTCTGGGTTATCTCTTACAATTGTTCCAACCTAAAACATAAAAAACTTGGTCCTTTTTTTCTACCACATTATGTAAGATGTTCTTATAAATGGTGGTGTTCCTGTTCTGAAATTAAACATCTTAATGTTAGAAACTAATGCAGTCACTGTTTAAAATACAATACAATATTACAATAATACCATATATAGAAATTTTACGTCTAATGTTCTGTAGAAGTCTAGCATCAAAGCTTTACACAGAAGATTGTTTCCACATCCTTATGGTTTGGGGACTTTGGGATTTGTAAATAAAGCCTCGATGAAGACATAAAAAGCTTCAAAATCTGCTGATTCTTCGGTCTAAGCAACAAAATAACAATTATGGCTCTCATCAGTATGTGTTTACAGCACTCAGTGAGACAGTTCATCCAGAAAGGGCAGCTTCTCCATTAAATTCAGCTACTGCAGGAGGTTTCATTGAAAATAGATGAGAAGATGAGGATTAAAACTATTTTATTTTTATAAATAGGAAGACTAACCCCCAAAACACTTTATTTATTTCAAAGTGAATTTGACTCTTTTAACAGTTCATCCAATATTTACAATATACAAACCTTTGGCCAAATGGGAAAGGTCTGTTTTTAGGTTTATGTGATGAGATACAGAGACATTTTCAATTTCCAAATTAAACATTACGCTGACGTTTTTCTTTTAAGAATTTTATTTCCCAACATTTTCTTCCTCTATTGTTGTTAACACTGCATTTGGCCTTTTACCTTATATTTTGGTCAGACTGATTAATTTTTACGTTTGACTGCATATTTAACAGTCATGTACTGCACGTAGCCACCGGGTGTCACTATTTCCCCCGTTCTTTGTTTTTAAAGGCCATCTGATTTTCCAACCTTCTAAAATGATTATCCACTAATCCATTATGTACTGCTCATTCCTTCAATGGGACGAGGGTTGGGGCAGCTGCAGCCAATCAGAGCTGTCGACACTGAAGGGTGGGAAACACATCGGACTCGGCTAATTTACAGTAAATTAAGGGATACGTGTACATTAAATATTACCACCGTGGTTTACACCAGGAAAGGCGGTGTGAAGATTGGAATGTTTTAATTTTTAACGAAATGGTAATTGAGTTGAAACATTCTAACATCGTGAATGATATTTTCATTATTATTTTGAACGAAGTCGGGAGCTTATATAGTCGAAGGAGGGCCGGTAGAAAAGGAACCATTCCCCTCTTCGTTGTATATTTTTGGCCGACTTTTTTTTAAAAGATGCCACTCCCCTTTAAGAGTGACTGCCCTCCTCTTGGAGCAGTGGGGACCCCACAGGGCACTGTTTCTCACTTTCTGCAGTCAGTCTGAATGAAAATGTGGTCCTTCTCTGATCTAATGATTCGGTTCGGACAGGAGTATTTCCGGTTTGAGACCGTGTGACCGTTTTAACGGTGTCGCATTGGCGGCTTCGGAGCGGCATCTCTTCTGCCATCTCCTCCCCCATCTCTTCTTCTGTCTCTCCTTCTCCGCAGCAACAGCAACACTTCTCCTGAGAAGGTGAGGCGGCCTTCCATCCTCACACCGCCGCTATGAGGCGAATAACAGGGAGGGATCAGGAGGAAACTTTGATCGAGCTGCAGAGCGCTGCGGACTCACAGACTGGTAATGTTATACAACCGACACCTTCATTAACATTTAAGAGGAGTGCAGGATATTAGGTCTAAGATCGAAGACACATGTTGTATTTTTTTTTACTACTGCTGTCCTTATGAAGAATAGCTTGTGATGTTTACATTTCCATCGTGTATTTGTAATAATAAGTTACCAAGACAGCTGCCCATTTAGAATCACATATTCACATACTTTACTGCACTAGTGTCAAACTATGGCCCGTGGTCCAATTCTGGCCCGCCGTGTAATTATGTTTGGTCCGTCAGTATATTCTGCCAGATTTTGTAGTATTAGTGATGTTTGGAGTGTAATAGCATTCATTTTGTTTTATTTTTGTTTTTCTTTGGTAGATACAATGTGAAAGAAAGGATAATAAGAATCTACATTATTGAGCTGGAGAGAGGGCAAAATAATATCAAAAAATATTACTTAGTTTGACTGTGGCATTTAACCCAGATTTAATGTTTCTGTCATTGGTGGAAATCCTGTGTTCACCTACAGGGTAAGATTGAATCCCAGTTAGGGTGGTTGGTGCCTTCCAGTGGGCTCACCACCTGCAGGAAGGTTCATGAGAGGCTAGTACGATCTGGTGTATTTTGGGTGGTGGTCATTTAGACTGCTGCCCCCACGACCTGGTAACAGATAAGTGGATGGAGATGGATGGAAATATCAGGTTTGGACCTTGTTCAAGTTTTTATTTATGGCTCACTGAGATTTTGAATTTGAAACTGATGCTGCTGTAGTGTATACTGTCGTCACAATTCACCCTTCAGGGAATTTAACTGTCAACATGCGGCAGACCCAACTAAACCTTTGCCAAAAGGCATATTTAATCAAATATAATCATCACCCAAGTTAATTTTAGTTTTTTTATTCTATTAAACTCTTGCTTGTTTAGTTGAACACCATATTGACATACTCACAGGAATCGAAGAAAGTCACCTGAAGACTACTTAAGTGTTCAGCCTGCCACAGTCACATTGATGAAGGCAGACAAAAATGGTTGTATTTTGTCTTTACGTTGTGGGAAAATATCAAGGCTGCTTCATCTAAACAATTCCAGAGAAAGAATTGATGTGTCACTGTCAGGAATTGTTCTAATCCTGTTTATGTTTGTTTTCTGGTTCTAATTAGATTACTGAAACAGGTTTTGAGCATGTTTAGTCTGTGATGGTCTCCCGCCCCATTTGACTTCCACCCACACCACCCACAGGAAGGCTCACACTCACGAACAGTGTGATTTGGGTGGCAGTCACGGAGACTGTTGTCCCTGAGGACAAATTCCAAAGTTATTAGAATTGACCTTTTTTGACATTGAGTGTCGGAACTCCATAGATTTGTTGGTAAATAAATAGATAAAAAAAGGAATTAGGACAGAGTAAACTAAGACTCAGAGAATCACCAGTGGGTTGTGGCTTCCTCGCTGCTGGACTAATCAGATTAACTGTCACTGTCACTTTGTGTGCAAAGATAGTTTACATCCACAGTTGTACAATAAACAGATCCAGGGTAACAGGAGTTTCAGTTCAGACTAATAATAATAATAATAATAATAGACCTTTGTTTAGTGACTGGCCTTGATGAACCCCTTTCACATAATATTCAATTTATATAAATCACATTTATTTAAATATGATGTACTTTTTGTAAATGGAGTTTATTTTTTAAATAGTTAGCCTTATATAAGTAATTGGTGAATTATACTGTGATTGGCTAGAGCCTTTGGTAGTTATAGCTGACTGAAGAATGTATGACTAAAGAGATACAGTGATTCATCTCCTGTTGCAGTACTTTCAGTACAAGGCCAACTGACAGAAATGAAAGTGTCAAGTGTCAAGATCACAAGAGCATGCCCAATTGGCTACTATTGTGCTGCCAGCTGATTGTATACATTATTACTCTGTAAGATCTCATGGATGGATTTGTAGATGACCAAATTGTTCAAAACACGAAGCTAGCTAGAATAGATATCTAAAAAACATCTTGAGGCAGCTGGTGTTTGTAATTGCTGTCTTCAGTAAGTTTATAGACACTGAGACTATTGTCTTTCTTGGGATATTTCCAAGTAGCTACTTACTTCAATTTGGTTTCCCCAAACACGTGGGTCAACACAGCCTGGCAGTGTTTGCACATTATTTTAGCATAGTTTACTCTGGTTGTTTATCACATTTTGTCCATTCCCAGTTACAACACAGAGAAACAAAGGTTTTCCCTAATGATGCAGTTTTCTTTGTTCCTTTGCTGAATTCATATACTTTCAATCCGTGAAACTTTAATGACAGTAAAACAATGATTATTATGTAAAGGACAACTGTTTCCTTAGTCATTTTTTATCGACTTTTAACTCAACAGCAATCTAGTTTCCCAGTGTGGTGTGAGATGAGAGAAAAATATTGACAGTGGGTTTTAGCATACAGTAAATGTGCTTGGAGATATAATGGAACGAAATACATTACACATTATTGTTGCTATTCTCCAAGGAAGGATTTTACAGTGACACCAGAAAATTACTTAAAAGTAATAGTTCCCATTTCCACTTTATCCCACTAATGGAGGGCTGTGGCCTTTCACAGTGAGAACTGCATCATCCATTGGTGAAGATAACATCAATGTCCTGCTATTACTCAGCAAAATACAGAACTTGCCACAATGCTGGCTCTGTATGCTGTTTACATCTGTGAAATCAAGTTTAAGTTTGCGTAGTTTATATTCCCATTACAAACACCTAATATGTGTTTAACTGAGTAAATCCATCATTTGAAATGACTCACCATGGAATATCAAGCCAACTAGTCTGACAGGGAGAAAGAATAGATGCATTTTCTCAGAATATTCTCATTTCACTGATTGTGAAGAGTCAAATTCAGAACTGATATTTGAAAACTCTACTGAAAACTCTACTGTAAAACAGTTTGTTTTTGTTATTTACATTCTAACGTCCCTTTAATGCGACTGTTTACTATAAATACCATCTCTCTCACTCTGGCACAATGCTCAGTAACCGGTCCCTAGTGTCTAACACAATGATGGATGGAGGATGTTCATTAGTTCTTCAGTCAGCCTTGTTTTACCTTATCAGCTACACTCAGCAATGCTGAATGAGAAACATCCTCCAGGGGTAGAATAAAGCTCATTTGTTTTCCCCACACTCCTGTTGCTGGAGCATGTATTGAGACGTTATTGCACTAAAATCACAGACGTCTTCACTTTATAACCCAGCACTTGTCTTTATTATTGTCTTCACAATGAAGTGTTTATGTTTACCTCAGCGTCAGATGAGGATTAATAGAGTCACGTTTTACTCACTATTAAAAAGGGAGGCAATAAAAGCTGTGTGAAGGCCAGGCCTGTAGACATACACCAGAGGGGTAACACAGACAGGAGAGGAAGGTGTCTGTCTTCACTGCAGGTGGACAAACATCACTTTGACCTGGAAGCTGCATGTTTTGATCTCCCTATATATAGAGTAGAGGTTTTGGGAGGAGAAATTCATCAACATAACATTGTGACATAAATAATTATTCACAAATAAATATTATTTTATTTTGGTAGACAACTGTCTTTTTCGCAATTTAATGCTTACCTTAATGAATTCAGTAATGGTGAAGTGTCACTGCAGCAATGAGGTTTTTGCTGTAAAAATAATAGTTTTACTTAAGTTTTCCACCCTGTGGCCAGCAATGATGCCCATATTTCTTATTATGTGGTGCATAATGTATAAAGTGAAATGGCAGCAACTAACAGCAGGCATGAGATGAAGGAATGAACTGTTAGAACAAAACTTTTGTTTAGAAACTTTTTAAACGGTGTTCTAAACTCATTCATTATTCAAGGAATACCTCTTAGGGTCATTTTGCTTTGCTGACGGCCTCTTGCAGAGAATTAAATTGTGTTCCAGTCAGAGGTGAAACAGAGCCAAATGGTTTCTATGGAAACAGTAATGTCATTATCCCTATGATACTGACAGATACAAAATGAAACATGGAAAGAAACTGAGCTTCCCCATAAGCAAAAACAAGATAGCAGCTACACTACAGATGTTTTCAATGGGTTATTTTTTATAAATACAGACCTTTCAACTGTCAAATAATTTTTTGCTCTATAGAAGTGTTACATTTGTGTGTGTATATTTGCACAGCACCCAAAATTTCCTGGGACTGTCAGGAAATCTCTCCTCAGGGACACTGCCACAGCATCATCATGTGACAGGAAAGGAGGGTCTTAATCATCCAAAAAAACATCTCAGTTGACTGTACATGGAAGTTCGCGACTGAAAATATAGCAATTGCTGGAAGCTGTGGCTGAAAGTTGTAATCTTGGGGAAGCTAAATAAATAGGAAAAACACAAAGACTATGACTACAAGATATTCTTTCGCCCCACAGTGCATTGCAGAATATTGTAATTGTGTCATATCTCACAAGAGGTAATTTTTTGTGACAAAAACAATTAATGAATTGATTAATTGATTAATATACTAAAATGACTTAAGTGAAGTATCCTTGTTACAAAGAAAAATTAACGTAATTTTTTCACAAGTTTCCGGCGCTGCAGCATTTTGAAGGTGTTATATTTATATACATGATCTGTGTGTCTTACATACATAATAACTATCTTGCGTTTACTTCACAATTTTACCCTGGGCCTTTAAACACTGTCACCAGAATAGGAAAGTCATCACTTCAAGTCAACGCTGATTATAGTAGATATACATATCAATATTTGCTCTGATATTATTACACTTCTGTCTGCCTACACTGTCAGAGTTTTGCATTATTTACATTCGTAGTAAAGTGCCAAAAGTTTCCTATCTAAGGAGCTTCAAATACATATCTTAGTCACCATGTCTACACAGTTGACTCTACAGGAAGCTTGGTGGAAGAAGATACAGTTGGTAGTCTTGTCAGGATACTGTGGTTTCATCTCAGTGTTTGTTCTCATCTGCAGGGCGTTCTTGACATTGTCTATCTAACATGTGCAGCAAGTTTCTCGGTTGTGTTGGCTTTGCTTAAACTTTTCTCAACAGGCTCTAACTGTTCTTTTTCTTTAACTGCCCTGTAAAAATTAAAAGGTTCTGTTTATTCACTCAAACTGTATCGGTTGAAAGCAACTTGTATTTACGCTCATCATCTAGTGAAAACTGTCCTGGACTCGAGCTGTTTTTGCTGATTTGCTTTGGCTCAGTGCTTTAGCAAAGCCTTATCAAAAGTTATCGTTGAAGTGGTAGTATCACTGAAAGTTCAGCCAACCATCAGAATTTTTCACGACAAATGATTCATCAATATTAATAGAAATACAATCAATTGTAGTTTAAGTTTTTCTCAATTGACAACAATAGGGACGAGGGTCATTAAGCAATACGATACACATCTCATTACACTGCCATTTAATACATCAATGATTCATGAAGTTATCCGTGACACTATACTATTCTCCAACCTACTGTGCAGTACAATTTAATTTTTAACACAATGTGTTGCAGTACTTTGAAACAATGAAAATGCTGATACAGTACAATAGTATGGAGCAGAAAATTATACTACAGAACACAGAGGATATCTCTGGAACTAATGCAAGTATACTGCTTATACGTATACTTAGTAACCTTTAACTTAACTCTTTGGTTTAAGAAGTAAGATATAGACTGTTTTTAAGACAGTGGAGTTAACCTACTGTTTTTAGGTATATCAATTGACCAACATGATGAGGCTGCTCAGGGCAGTAACCATATCCCCTGCTGTGCTGCTTTAGATCGTACTGAATTACCAGGCAATAGTGAGAAGAAAATGAGCGAAAACGTATTAGAAGCACTACGGCTGAATTTGACAGTGATTAGGAAACACTTATGTCATTTCCCTGCTTCAGGTCAGCAGTCACGTTTATTTATCCATGACTCAGCACAGTTTATGTATCCAGCTCTCCAGCATCCTTGTCAAAGCCAAAACCTATAGCCCAACAGTGGCTGTAACACTTCAAGTTCTTCCTCCATGCTTCTTCTACTCTCATGCCAGCAGAGTAGTGCCTCTCTGCAACTCTGCTTCCTGGTTAGTTTGTGTCTGACTTATTCAAAAAGAAAATCTGCATTTTCTCTGCCCCGCCTCCGTATGCGAGAGATAAGTTAAGCTTAATTAGCCAATGTCTGCTGCGTAGTGAACTTTAACCAGAAATAGACCCATTTTGGAAATACAGTATAGTAACATTTTTTTTTGTTTTTTTCATTCAGATATTTTGTATCGATTTACTGATGCAAAGCAGTGAATCTTCCTTTTTCCCACAGTGTTTCCATAAAATTACAGCCTATCAACATTTTGTGAATGAGAAAACTTAACGCAAATGGGTTAATGTGCTTGCAATTTTCTAACAAATAACTATTTTTACAGTGTGTCTGCACAGTCTGAGTGGTTAAGTATTGGTATTAAACAAATCTCTCTGCATAACATGTGAAGTTTTTAAGAACATATTAACACAAACACACAAACACAAACATTTTTATTTGTGGAGACTTTGTTGGTCCATAGTAAACTGAACTGTGAGTTAGTATGTAAACCACTCACTGGAACTACCTATATTTCTAATCAAGAGGTTTTGCTACAGACCTAAACATTTCCTAATGTTTTTTTTAACTGTTTTCCTTTGTTGTTAAGTTGTTTATTTTATATATTAGCAGAATTAGTGCAGTTTCAGTGCACGTATACTCCTTGATGTACTTGATTGTCTAACGTTTTCTTCTCACCTACTTCATGTGTCTGTCCATTGAAGACAGTCTTGCAGTCTTGACTGTATTCAGGATAAGCCTACACTCAGGTATGGGAAGAGCAGAGACTGTGTGTGATGCCTGTCTGTTAAAGATCATCTCATCAGAGTCCTCGACTTTAATTCTCTGTCTCTTCCTATTGGCCATTTGCTCCATCTCCATGGCTGCAATTTGTCGATGCTTTCCGGTCAGTCTGCTTATCACCTCAGATCAGTCTGTGTGTCTGTTTCCTTGTCAGTCTCTTGGACTGTGAGGACAATAACACCAAGGCATGCACACAAACCAGTGTATGAGACATGTGTAAGTCGAAGAGCAGTTGTTACTGCATTTAATACTTAAAGATAGAGTATGCACTATGTTTATAAGTATTTTCCTACATCAATACCAATGTTTAAAGGAACATTTATTTTTCTGGATATTTTATTTGTGTGGCTGATTAATACCTACTGAAACATGTGTCTACTTGTGTATTGTCATTTTAGAGAAATTTTAGAAAATGTTGGCACAGGGCAGCATCTCTGCTAATGTGCACAGCACCATGTACTTTTAGTTCTAAACTATAGATGACCGTAGGGATGTACTTATGCATACTTTATCTTTAATGTTACTGTATTGCTTTAATCGTCATGGCATAATTTTTCCATTTATCACATATTTGTAAAGTCTGGTGACTCGTTAATTTTGCAGCTTCTGTGCACTCGTTAGTGAAATGTTGAATTGTTATTCTTTAATAACAGTAAATGTGGCTGAAAAAGCCTGTTGACCATGGGTTATTTTGATAACATTTCTGTTAATAATAATCACAATACATTTTGTTGATAAAATTGTTGCTTTATATTTGAATGATTTTCAAACATTTTAAAACAGTGAATATATATATATGTATATATATGGAGTTGTTGTACATTGGAATCTTTTTAACCACGTCATGTCCTTTTCTTCAACAAATGTTCAGTATTCACATCACACAGACGACTATCCACTCTCTGAGTGTGGCAATGTTTATCTTGTCCCAAGGACAGATAAGCCCAGAAGGTTGGGTCAGAAAGTGCATGTAGTGAAATGGGTGCCCAATCAAATGTAAGTTGAATTTAAAGTTGAAAAACGTAGTGGATAAAAGTGGTTCTACTTTTTAGAACCTGACTATATGCTAGGTCACAACAATGCCTGCAGTTTCAACAGATTTCTCAATGTAATCCTTGGACTAATTAATCATCTTTGTATCCTATATTTCCAGTGGCAAAAAGCAAACTCTTTATCCTGACCTCAAATCACAATTTCACACTGATTTTTTTTACTTTTTCTTTTAATTTTTTTTTGGACCAAACGCACACTGTCAATGTCTATTGTGGTCTTTTGCCAAACATAAGGCACGCTGCATTATAAGCACCATTAGGTGACATACGATAGTCAGAGATGTTGAAATTTTGTTCAACAGCCATTGAATTTCAACATTAGTCATCTTGTCATTGTCCATCTTGTTGGTCTTGTTGCTGTTACTCTGCTGTTTAGTGATGTTTCCCACCTTGAGGTTGAAATCCACCTCGTAAGCATGTCTTTTAATGACCATGGCCCTTTTGGGGTTCTATTACCATAACTGGAGCCCAGTAGAAAAATACGTTATCATAACCCAATGTAGTGAACATTGGGTTATGATAACTGATTATCACCTCACAGTTGATCATGTAATAATGATGTTTGAAATCATTCCGTTTGTTTATTTTTACTTCAGCCTGAGCAGAATGAGCAAATTTAGATGCACAGGAGAAACAAGTAGAAAACAACAACAGAAATAAGTGTCTGTCAAGACATTTCCCTTTCCATACATGTTGTCATTGCCACCGTATTGTTTTGGGGTCTGTGCACGGGATGTCACAATTGTCAGGGAAATTAATTCTTGTATTCTGTGGGTTTATTTACATTGTTTCTCATTGAGAATCCATGCATCTCCCATTACTGGCTTGTTCTTCTTTCTGCTTTTCTTTATCTAAATGACATCACATTACACTATGATACATTTAGCAGACACTTTTATCCACAGCATTTCCGGCCACAGGAGTCAGACATGCAGCGCATGTCGTCCATTGGATTTTACAGTGTGAAGACACAAATCGTGAGCTGTGGACTGCTCACTCTTCCAAATTATTTGTGCAGTGTGAGCAGCAGGTGGCTGCCACGATTCGAAAAAATGTGCAGTATATACCCAGCCTAATGCACTCTGCATTTTAAGAACATTTTAGAAATGTTGGAAAATATTATTTTCGCTTGTTATTTGCTATTTTCCACCCTTACAAAAAGTAGTTTTACTCTTGGTTTTCAAAATGTAACATAGTTGGAAATGGTGATTGGATTCAACCTATAAAATACTTACTAATTAAATTACTAATTAATTACTATTAATTACGAATTAATACTAATTAAACTAATCATCTCTTCTCAGTACAGTCTGGCTTTATCACGTCAACCTATACCATGGTCATCTAAAACATATACAGGATGGGAACCTCAAGACTGCATGGTGGATTTTATGACATATTTTATTGGAGGCCGTAGAGCAACTGTGTTGTAGCGGGGAGGTTTTATGGAGCCACCATTTCATCAAACTGCAGTGACAGTTTCTTTCTTTCAGAGCAGACCAGCAGATGGTGGGTTTCTTTTAAAGGCAGTGACATAGCATCTTTTCTTCATCCCTCCAGACCCACTCATTGCTGTAGAAATCAATTTATTGACATTGTGAGGCTACCATCGTGATTCACTACTGTAGACATCTTTTAGTACATGGGCGCAAGGAGGATATTGCAGACTTTAATTACTCCTCACTAACCCCTGCTGCAGACTGTTTTACATGAATTTAACTATATAGCCTACATCTAGACAATTTGTTTATGAAATGAGAAACAGCATATTAAAATAAAAATAAGTCCAAAATTGTGGGGATTAAAGACCAAATACTGTGTCGTCCCAACTATTAATGATGAAACCTAAATACCTATCAGTAACCCACAATTTTTGCAGGGATATGGTGTTCCTCAGGGAACCAAACCCTCCACTTTTGCTTGTAGACAGACATTACAACGCCATACCATGTTACTATTTATGTTCTATTTGACAAAATCTTTTTTTTGGCCAATGTGTGTCATTATGGACACTATAAATTTGTTTTTATTGCTGCTCCTGGGCTTCAAAAAACATGTGCTAAATTGGGCAAATGCCACTTTTTTGGATTTGAGAAAAAAATATAATAAAAAAGAAAATTATTATAATTATAATTATACAGATATATAAGTGAAGGTGTATATTTCTAGCCAAATTATTCCTGTTGCTACAGTCTCTTTTTCTCCACTGTGAAAAACCTTTCTTTGTCTATTCTCTGACCTCTCATTTAGTTTATTTGTTTCTCAGTGGTCTAACAGTGAGAAACAATGTGCACTGACCTTTTGCTTCTATTTGCTCAAACCTGGATCTGCTGGCTGACTGTGCACAGTGAGCACAGTAGCTGATCAGAGAGACCAAGAAGAAAACAAATAATCTCAGCTGCATGGTCACAGATGTTTCCCAAGAGTCCAGTGTAGAAAATCCAACTGTCATATGGCTCAGGAATTCCCCTGCCTTCATTGACACGCCATATTAACTCTGCATACCTTCACATGGTATCACCATAGACCCTGCTCCCCTGTCATTGGCTCACAGTGGCGTCTGTCAGATCAGTGTCTAATCAGAGGTGTGGGTTCAGTCTGAAGCAGATCTTTGTCTTCTTTGTTCTCTATGGATTTTTATCCCTCCTCGGGGGAGGATGGACTTCTGTTACGGCAGCCATCCAGATCCCAGGGTGCACTGGGCCCAGTCCCTCAGTCCTCTCTCTTCCACTGTTAAGCCTTGATGCACATTCAAGCCTCTCCCCCCACACAGGAAGTGCAGCTTTCCCACAACCCTTTATTACAGGGGGAGCAGGCCACGAGCAGAGCACATGAGCACATTCTGTTAGTCAGTGGGAGAGAGGGAGAGAGGGGGGGGGAGAGCTACCCCAGGAATGCTGCTGCTCATTATGCAGGAGATGAAATGAGGGAATCTGAGTGAATGTCTATGTGCGAGTGTGTAGGCGTGAGTCAGTCCACTGATTGAGCTCTTTCTAAGGTTCTATTGAATAAAGTACAGATTAAATCAGCAGTCAGTCTTGAGGACATGAATCACACGTATACTGTAAATGTGACTGTTTGTTTCTCTTTTTTTAGATGAAACCACAGGGAATGGTCTCAGTTTGTCCTCAGAGAGAGAGGAGCTGCCTGGACGGACGGAAGTGAGTTGACACTAGTCGTCTGCTGACAGCTGTACTAGCTTCAGGCTGCTTCAGATTATTGTCTGATGAATAAAATTAAGATATTCTTTCATTTGGATCAACAAGAGTCTGGAAGTTGTATCAATAAGAGTTTGAGAAAGAGTCTATTAAATCTTATCAAATAAATGCATTACTATTCAAAAGTTCGGGGGTAGTTTTTTTGAAAAGAAAAAAAAAAGCATTTTTTTATGAAGATAACTTCAAACTTATTAGAAATACGGTCTCTGCAATTATCAATGCAGTGTTCTAATGGTACAGTACAAGCATCAGAAGATTATTGGGATGATTAGAAAACCCCTGTGCTGTAACTGCTGCAAAAGACAGTTTCTTTTAAAAAGCAAAGTTTGAAAGAAGTTCTTAGAAAGAAGAAATTATTGTTTCAAATATGAATCATTATTTCTAACCTTGTCAATGTCTTGACTATTTTTTGGGATGGGATTTGATGGGAAATAAAGGGATTTCATGAAGAACACAAAACTGTCTAGGTGAACCCAAACTTTTGGTGTATTTTATTTTATATTTTTATTATTATATTTTCTCTACAGTTGATAAAAATGACATTAATTTATTAATGTAAAAGCAATTTTCTGGCAAGACCTGGACTTATACACTACAATGACATAGTGGTATATAGTTTATATGGAATAGAAACCTGACAGACTGCTTTATAGGTTTGACTCATAGTGAGAATGTCAATGTTTGTTTTGCCTTTGAGTTGAGTTCCCATTTTAAATGCACTCTTTTTTTAAAGTCAAATCAGTAAAATCTGTTTTTCACGTACATATGTTATTTTGAAACCAAGACAAACCTTAGAGGTGTGAGAGATGTTCTATTCCAACTATTTAAACATTGATAGACCTTCTTCATGCTGTATTTCTTCTTATATTCTTCTTATTGTTCCTCTAAAATATTCTCCATGTAGGCACTATAGTTTCCGTTTGACTCACAGATTAATGTTTGTGTCAGTGAGAGTCATTTTGGTAAAAGTGGGAAGTGGGAATGTCTCATGACTGGGTACTACTGAAAAAAGAACTGCTCTGATTTAGTTTTCTTTATTAGGAGTAAAATTCAAACAATATTTAAAATAAAGCTGGTGATTTAGTCTTCCTCTTCTTGTCACCTACTATGGCAAAATGACATCAACAAACTTTTTAGTTTAATTTCTCTGTCTGTTATTCAAATATCGGAGGACTTTATTTGCTCTAACTTCAACTCTGTACAAACACAAACATAGAACTGGTATTTTACACCTACTATGTGTTCTTCAGACAGACAACCTTCAGACACACAAAGACACCGTATTCTTCAGCGACGGCGTTCGAAGGATAGACTTTGTTTTGTCTTACGTCGATGACAAAGATGGAGAAAAGAAACAAGTGAGTAGACAGAAAAAGTACATTTTCCCAGTGTATGCCAGTCTTATTGCTTCACCCTTGATGCCTACGTACAACAGGAATGCGGGCCACTGAAAAGAGGAAGTGAGAGTCCAAACCCTTTGTTCTTACTAAATAATTTTTCGTATTATGCAAAAGTTGAAGGGCGTCTGTGTTGAACTATAACTGTTTTTATGTCTGTTCCCTGGTGGTGACACCTGATGAAGGAGAAGTGACTGACGGTCTGTAGTGATCAGCTGTTGACAGTCAGACAAGTGTAGTTACACCAGAGTGATGCACGAGTCAGTCATATCAAACTGTGTAGCATAACATTAAAGTGAAATAGTGGTCGATGTATTTTCAGTTAATGTTTCATTTCTCTGCCATCGATTTATTTCAAGGTGCACTGAGGTTTCTCTCTCCTTACGAACACTCTGTTCCGCTGTTAATTGATAGCTGTCTGCAACTGGAGAATGTATTATTAAAATAATTAAATAAAAAGGATGTTGGTGATGACTGACTGTAGTGCACTGCTCTTTGGGAGTACAGAAAATAACAGCCATTCTCATGTCGCAGTACTGACCTCAGATGATATTAAACAGAATTGAATGGAATCTAAAAAAAAAAAATCTTGTAACCTTTATTTAGTAACAGCAACAAAAATAATCTCTATTTCCTGTTTGCAGGAGAGACGTAGGGAGTTTGAGGCCAACCTGGAGAAAATCGGCCTACAACTCGAGACTGACGACAAAAATGTAAGAAAGTCAACTAAAGGGTTCTGTCACCCCCTAGTGGTTAGTTTGTGAAAGCGCAGATTTAATTCCCGAAATATCTTAAAGGGATGGTTCGACTTCAGTTGCGTAAAACCCCACACGTACCTGAACCGTTGCTATATAACCCTCCTGTTGTGTGTTTTTGAGAATGTTTTACTTTAGTCCCAGATCATTCAATAGTTAGAGAAGACAAGACAGGTGGTCTTCTGGTGGACTGTGACCCGTTCTGACCCCAATGTTGAACAGACTATTCAATAGAGCTGGTGTCCAACAAGACAACACTAATTTAAGAAGGATGTGTATGATGTATCACAAAAAGTACAGTACATGGGGAGGATAACAACCCATCCCCATAAGGGGATTTCAAATAACAAATATCAAAATAACACGGCCCTCAGTGGATGGCTGAAGAAAATGGGTGAGCTCAGTATGAAGATATGCCGTTTCTCATGTCCATGACATTGTCCTAACATTCTACGTCTTCATCATGCCAGTGATAGAATAAGAAATTCCTGGAGATGACTAATCTGGACACTTAGATATGGAGATAGATGGAGTCAGACTCATCACTGACTCATTGGGGTGAAATTTTTAAAAAGGTGCATTCAAAACTTCTTTTAGACAATTCTTTTCTTCCTTCAGTAATAGAAATACTTTATTTCTAATACTTATACTATATAATTGCTGCTTGTCGTACGGTATACTATATGGCAGTGCTTCCCAATCTTTTTCTGTTACGCCCCCCCCCCAGCAAGAAGAAAACAATTCACCACCCACTCTCCGCCACAACCATAAATAACAGCGTTTGTCTATAAAATAGTTCTAGCTACACCTCTGCATAACATCGTATCCTTGTTAACATAAAGAAACAAAAAGAAAGAGATATAGTTCAACTTACAAGGATGTGCAATTACACTATATTGTAGTACGGTGGACAAAAAGCATGTTTCCCACACAGGCCCCCCTCAGCATCGCACCGCGCGCCCCAGGGGGGCCCGCCCCACAATTTGAAAACCCCTGCTATACGGTAAACAATGGTGTCTTCAAAAAATGCTGTCTTTTTGCCAGATAAAGAGACAAAACTCAGGTATCCACATGATTTGTGGTGAAGAACAAGTTGTTTGTCAAGCAAATGCAATTTGTGTTTTTCATTATTTCATCAATTCCATCAAACTGCCTGTATTGGGAATTTAGTCACTTTAGGAAAGACAAGGATGGACAGGATCAGGAATGAGGTCATTAGAGGGACAACACAGACTGCAAGAAAAAGCTAGAGAAGACAGATTGAGATGGTTTGGAGATGTTTACAGGAGGGACAGTGGATGCATTGGTAGAAGAATGATCCTGGAGATGGAGCTACCAGGTAGGAGACAAAGAGGAGATTGATGGATGCAGTGAGGGAGGACATGGAGGTAGTTGGAGTCAGAGGAGAAGATGCAGAGGACAAGGGGAGATGGGAAACATTGATTTGGTGTGGCAACCCAAAATGGCAGGTATCATGGTATTAGTGGACAAGAGTCATTTTGATGTGTTCAGCATATCAGGACAGCAGGAGGGTAAAAAAACGAACCAATTATTTCTCCATCTTTTTAACAGGATTCTAAAGATCAGAAGACGTACTTCTTGAAAATCCATGCTCCGTGGGACGTCCTGGCTGAATATGCTGATGTGTTAAAGATTAAAGTTCCTTTCAAGAAGAGCGACATCCCACATAGTCAGGATGTCCCGCTGGAGTGGCTCACGCGTCCTTTCCGTCTCCCGCATCACATCATGCACCCCAGACCAGACTATTTCACCTACCCCTTTGACAAGAGCAAGACCAACTTCTTCAGTGATAAGGACTCGCTCTTCCCGCCATCAACTAGAAACAGGATAGTGAGTATTAACCAGTGTTAATAAAAGGTTACTGAACAATCACACTGCACCATACTGCGAACCTTCATGTGGGTCATAAATGGATGATTTTCAAAATAAATGTTAAATGTACATTGTTGAAAAGTTGGCACAGCATCTTTAACTAAATCATGTGATTTGCCAACATATTTATACCTTACATTTTTGTGTTTCCATTGACACTGTTAGACATGAACTAAATAAATATAGCCATATATAAATATTTCTATATACACATGTTAAAAAGGGGTTTTGTGTCTTGCCTTTCTTCACTTGTTTTTTTTGTCCACTGTTTCCATAGGTCTTCTACATCCTGGCCCGGTGTCCGTACTACAAACAGGGGCAAATTGATAAAGAGAAAATAGGAATTAAACGTTTACTCAGCAATGGGACGTACACAGCAGCTTTCCCTCTTCACGACGTAAGACAACTACTATTTAGTTTATTTGTTACTTTTTGTCTGCCTATATTTTGGGGCAGTGGTGGCCTAGTGGTTAAGAAACTGGACTGAGGCCCGAAGGTTCTGAATGCACCGACTGCCAAGTTATCACTGAGGTCCACTGAGCATGGCACTGTCCCCACTCTCTGCTCCCTGGGTGTTCAAAACTGTCCACTGCTCACTTTGGTGATGGGTTAAATACAGAGGACACATTTGCTTTCCCTTTTTTCCATGACTTTTTCCATGATGAACATCTTTATTTTCTTGCTATATGACGTTCAGAGGGGCATTTTGTCAGAATGCCAGAATGTTTATGTGAATTCACATAAACGTTTATTTTTTTGTGAAGATTAATTCATAAATCTACATAAGTATTAGAGGTTTTAACCGAAAAAAAAAATTAGAAAAAGACCATTTTCTAATTTGTTTCAAAAAACTGTTCCAAACCAAAATGGCTTAGATTTTTTTAGACAATCAAAAATTCAACAATAGAAAAAGTAAACAACAGACACCATTAAACAGTTCTTATTTGTAACATACTTAATATTTTCTTCAATGGCACGTCTTGACTTCTTTGTTCAAAATAAGAATGTGATGTAATTGTGGAAGTCCACAGCACTCATCTCACTGACTTTTTCCCCGTCAGTGTCGATACTGGAAAAGGGCACGGAACAGCAAATGTGAGAGTGAGCGCTACGACCTGTATACCAACTGGGCCAAGTTTCTGTGCTTTTACAAAGAGCAGCCTCTTAATCTGATCAGGTACTGGACAAAAAACAGAACTCGGCTGATAATGAACCACAGCCCAATGCGAATGTTACAAGAATTGACTTCTGTCTCCAGGAAGTACTATGGAGAAAAGATTGGGATCTACTTCGCCTGGTTGGGCTTCTACACGGAGATGCTGTTCTTTGCAGCTGTAATGGGTGTGATTTGTTTCACCTACGGAGTTCTCAGTTATGACGAAAACATATCGAGGTTAGTACCGAGAGAGGGCACCAGAGAGCACAAAACCAAGTGTTCTAGTAATCTATTCTATCTGTTAAAACCAGAAAAGGATTTTAAACACATCAATATATTGGATTCTCTATTGGAGATAGTGTCACCTCAATTAGGTTTAGATGACAGAATTCCCTTGACATGTACATCAGCGTTTGCATTTAGGATGTGTTTATGTGACAATTATTCCTCCTCTGTCTTTTGTCTCTTTGTCAGCAAAGAAATTTGTAACCCCAACATCGGGGGCAGCATTGTCATGTGTCCACTTTGTGATAAAAAATGTCCTTTCTGGAAGCTCAACTCCACCTGTCTGTCATCCTGGGTAAGACAGTCTACTTTTTTGTTTTATTATTTATAATTTTTATTAGCAATGTATATGAGATAATATATATATGTGCGCTGCTGAATAAACATTTTTTTCTCCTTGATACACACTGTGTTTCTCACGTTTAACCTTTTCCATATTTTCCCCCACAGCAATCCCATCTGTTTGATAATGAGGGAACAGTGTTCTTTGCCATATTTATGGGGATTTGGGGTAAGTGTCTGTGGCTCTACTATTCCTTGCTTAGTGAGACTTACATGTAATAACATGCGAGGACAGCTATAGTGTTATGCCCATGTTGTTGACTAGCTAGTCTGAGACTGTAAGGGTGAGATGGTTAAAGACTACCATCATATGCAGGAGCGGTAAAGGCAACTATATATATATATATATATATATATATATAGTAAAGTATATATATAACAAATACTGTCGTCCTGTAACTTGTCCGACAGTTACTCTATTTCTGGAGTTCTGGAAGCGACGTCAGGCCCGACTGGAGTACGAGTGGGACCTGGTGGATTTCGAGGAGGTGCAGCAGCAGCTGCAGATCAGACCAGAGTTTGAGATCAGCTGCACCAACAGGAGATTGAACAAAATCACCCAGGTGCCTTGAAAAGTAACTTCCATGAACTAACCATGTCTTTAATGTTACAATGTTTTGCCCAGTGATAATAACTGTGAGAAATCCTTACAGGAAATGGAACCTTATCTTCCTGCCACCAGCAAATGTGCTCGTTTCTGCTTCTCAGGAGCCACTGTTCTTTTCTGGGTAAATAAGCTAAACTCTAAAATAAATAATCTAATTTGTTTGCATGTTTACGTGCATTTATCAAAAACCAACAAAGTTTTCCCTCGATCTCCATCATGTGATTTAACACAAGCACAATTCTCAGTGCATCACAATATATGACATATATATTTAGAGATTTTTTTATTTAACATTTTAGTTCTAATACTAGAGAATTTTAAATCTGGAATAATAATACAGATTAAATAAAAGATGTCTAGATCATTTGCTATAGTTGGGTTTATTTATCGTCGTACATGCTCAGTGATTGGTCCTTTTATTTGGCCTCCTCTAAATCATATATTTTAGTGTCAGTAATTTCAAGGTAAAGGTTGTCACTTGGTTCTAAAGTATTAAATGTTCCTTCCGTGCAGATTTCCCTGATCGTGGCCTGCATTATCGGGGTCATCGCATACAGACTGGCTGTTTATGCTGCGTTTGCCAGTTTCATAAAAGACCCCATGAGGAAGATCCAGGTGGTGGGTCGATTCATCACTCCACAGTTGGCCACTTCTGTCACCGCCTCCTGCATCAACTTTGTCATCATCATGATCCTGAACTTCTTCTATGAGAGGGTGGCTATTTGGATCACAGATATGGGTACGTTGGTTCCGAAAAATCTCTGGAATTCAAGAAAGAGAGGCCTAAGCCAGAGTTGCCTTTGTTTTTATCCTCAGAAATCCCAAAGACACACCTGGAATACGAGAACAGGCTGACGTTGAAGATGTTTCTCTTCCAGTTCGTCAACTACTACTCCTCCTGCTTCTACGTAGCGTTCTTCAAAGGGAAATTTGTGGGATATCCTGGCGACTACAAATACATGTTTGGTAAATGGAGCAAACTGAGGAATGAGGAGGTGAGTTTATTCTCTATAGACATCTTTTTTTGACAGAATGCTGGGAAAAAAAGTAGATGTTATAAAAAGCCTAGGCCCTCCTAGTGCGCCATCTACTGGAGTTGCTTGAAAAAAAGAAATTCCAGCAATAAGCAAAATATATTATTTTATTAACTACTATCCTCAACAATAAGAAAAAACAGTATTCACATTTTTTTTTATTTGAATTACCATTGCGATGGGACTTTTTATTATTTTTATCCAAGACCTGAATGGAAACCTTGGTACTATTTTCATAAATTATTTTGATTATATATATTTTTTTATATTTAACTTTAACTAGCATGTGTTTTTTATGCTTTGTTGAATAATTTTGTAAAGTTCTTATTGAAACTGTAACAGTGCACGACACCAGAGGGCGCCACATGCACCAAAATGGGCCATAATGAGTATATATTATACTGTATATGTAAATCTTAATAACTTTTAATTGTTTGTTGTTGTTGTTCACTATTTGATTTTTCATTTTTTTATATTTTTTAAGTTATACTCTTTGGACTCACTATACAGTCTTCTATTTTAAATACAATAAAAACGACTGCATGGTCATAAACATATGCCACTCCCGGGACATCTTAGTTTCGCAAAAGTGAAACAGTCCTGGTTCTAACATCTCTCCAATGGTTTTGTCCTAGTGTGACCCTGGTGGTTGTCTGATTGAACTGACCACACAGCTGGTCATTGTCATGGCAGGGAAACAGTTGTGGGGAAACGTCCAGGAAGCTCTGCTGCCGTGAGTCTGTCTCTGTGCTATCTTCATATCCTCAAAAAATGGCAAAACATGTTTTTTCAGTTTTCATTTTGGCACTCAGCCTCTACTCATCACAGCACCGAGTAGTATTGAAATATCTGTACGTCGATATTAAATTATCAGAGAAAAAGAAGAAACACAGACAAAGACAAAAAAAAAAAAGAAAAACAGTGGTACCATAACCAAAATCAAACGCTCCTTATTTGAGAAAAGAAAAGAAAACACAATTAAAAGGAGTGCAGCTGTTTTCAAACTCCACTGCATACCATAAAATAAAGCACTTTCATTAAATAAAAACCTTCTGGAGATCGAACTGTTTTCCGTCTGGAAATCTTTTGTGGGATCTATTTAGGTTTAAACTTTGGCTTTATCATTATTTAATGACTTCCAGGCTCACACATGGTTTTTCTCCCTGACAGGGTAATGCGTAACTGGTGGAGCCGCAGGAAGGGGCGGCACAATCCTGAAAACCACTACAGCCGCTGCGAGCAGGACCACGTCCTGCAGAACTTTAGCCAACTGGGCCTATTCTACGAGTATCTGGAGATGGGTAAGATCATTCAACACTCATGAGTGGAGTTAAGATGGAGAAGACACAGGAGGTATCTCCAGATCATGAACTTGTGAATTTTTCTCTGCTTCTTCACCTCAGTGGTTCAGTTTGGCTTCATCACGCTCTTCGTGGCCTCTTTTCCATTGGCCCCGCTGCTGGCCTTGTTGAACAACATCCTGGAGATCAGGGTGGATGCCTGGAAGTTCACCACTCAGTTCAGAAGACCGGTGGCCTCCAAGGCGCGAAACATTGGAGCGTGGCAGGAGATCTTAAATGCAGTGGCTATCTTATCAGTTGTTACCAATGTGTGTAAAAAAAAAAACAACACTGAATAAACGTTAACGTATTTATCAGTAATATTGCAAATTCAGTATTTAGAACAAAAACATAGCATAACATGTGTTTTATTCTTCTGTTTTCAGGCATTTATCATGGCCTTCACTTCAGACATGATTCCCAGAATGGTCTATCTGTATGCCTACAGTAATGGAGGCAACATGATGGGCTACATCAACAACAGCCTGTCTGTGTACAACATTTCACAAATACCTCCACCCAACATGCCAGAAGATCCTGGAAAGTGGTTTGAAAACACAACCTCTACCTGCAGGTCAGGAAAAAAACAGGATATTAAAAAAACTTTATAGAAGGGTTGATGATATAACACAAGAAAGCCTAAGATGGATAATTCTAAGAAATGCCATAGGGCAGCTCTGTAAAGGTTTAGGGCTGCTTTTGAAATAAGAGTGTTCAAGTAAATTGTGGAGTTTTATCTCTGAAAAAAGTTGCATTCCCATGGTTACGACACTTGTTGCACAGCAATCCTAGAACAGTTGTCAACGGAGTCAAGCGGGGGTAAACGTTTTGACTCACAAGCCGCAGGAGTAGAGAAATGGAATATTTGTATGAACCAAGATAAATTAAAAATGTGTAGAAGTCATGCAAATGTCATTTTCTACTCTATCTGTTCTGGGAATACGGTAAAAAGTAATAATAATAGTATAATTTGGGTCATTTAGGTGGAGTGGGGGGAAGGTTAAAGTACCAAACGGGCCACATTGAACCCTCGGGCCACGGTTTGCCCAAGTCAGATTTTGGACATAAAATATCAGAAGAGTCAGACTCACTTCTTAATGACATATAAAATAACTAAAAGTCCTTTTTCCAAAGAAAACTAGCCATATTACCCTATGTCGGAATAATGGAAAAAGAATGTCTTAATAACATTACGGGAAGTGGAATAAAAATATATCTACCGAAACGCGGTCGGTCAAGGATGATCTAGATCAAGGATTCTCTGTTTAACATAGAGAACTCATAAGTAGGGCTGATTTATATGTTGGATGTTTGTTCCAAGTTAGTTACTTTTGCTTTTTTTTTAGCTAATTTGATTGTTTTTCATTTATGGGTCTGATTTGTGTGCAATGTTCCCTGTATTTTGTCTGTTGTTTTCATAGATACCGTGACTATCGTTATCCCCCGGGACACGAGAAGGAGTACAAGCACACCATGCAGTTCTGGCACATTCTGGCCGCTAAAATGGCCTTCATTATTATCATGGAGGTGAGGCCCTTTATATGACTACATACTGGAAGCTTTAAGAAACAAAATGAAGTTTCAATCCCTTTTTTAATGTGTTATTCCCGCAGCACGTGGTGTTTGTGGTGAAGTTCTTCGTGGCGTGGATGATCCCAGACGTCCCCTCTGACGTCACAGCCCGTATCAAACGTGAACGCTACGTAGTCCAGGAGTATCTCCATAAGTACGAGCTGGAGGAGCTGAGGATGCAGCTGAGCGCCAGTTTCGTCACAGAGCCTCAGTCGGAGACGTCCTTGACGTCGGACAGGAACGAGGTGTTGACTGAGCATTTGTAGCAGCCTGGTTCAATCCTTGAAATCCTAACAAAGCCAAATATGGACCGGTTCCGGGTCGTCGTCGTCGATATGCTGTTTGAAAAAACGCAACCATGTGCAGGGGCTTGTGTCTTTGACTGTAAAACTGTTACGACTGTTCTGACATTGACATATTTAAACCAATCTCTGGAAATCCTTAATTTTGCCATAAAACAAAGTGTTTGAAAGAAGATTAAGTTTAACGTTGTTAGTGACCGAACGACTGTTCAAGCCTGTGGAGTTCAGGTTGTTAAGAATTGAACATGTGACATTGAATGTGTTAAGTCTTAATATGTTATTTTCATGCATGTAGTCCCTATTTGTGAAGGACGTGAACTGCTTCAGTGAGAATATGTGCTGGTGTCATGTTAATGCAAGTAAAAAATTCATATCTTTAAATATGTAAAATGATAACAATCAAACATGTACGTAACAGTGAGCACTCATTCCTCGCTTATCATATTTTTTTCAAGCGTTGCATTTAGTAATATACATAAGCTACATAGATTTAACTTATTGATGTGTTTTATTTTTTGCCAGGTCTTAGCATGATTTTTTGTTATTAAAACTGTGCATAAAAAGACAATTACCTCCACTTGACAGCAGAGGGCTCTGCAGCAGACGCTGTGGGACAGCATTCATGTCAATCTCACAATTTCTAGAACTTGAACTCAACACAAGCAAGAAACAAAACGAATTTGAAGACTGCAGAGCGACAAATTCAGTTTCTATTCAACGCCACACACTGGATACTGTTGTAACCCTGTGTAATACTCCTTAGCTGGACTTTTGAGTGTTAAGAAAAATGGCTTTTTTGGAATATTTTACCTGAAATTGTTGATTCTTTCTGTCTCGGTTTTTGTCGATTCTTTTATTAACTTTAAGTTTTGATTTACATGCAAAGTCAAGTTTTTTACTGTTTCTCACAATGTTGAAATCAGTGATAGTTGATAAGGTTTCTGTATGAGGTTCTATCCCAATAATAACTTCTTTATCAAGGGACCAGACACAACAGAAATATTCTTAATGAATTTTAATATCAAGTTTAATAGACACTGTTTTGATGTGTTTCAGTAAAAAAAAATCACCTTTCTATCCATGTTGAGATTCTATACCATTGTGGCCCCGGTTTTACAGGAAATTTGACAAAAATGATCTGCCAATCTTATCAGGCTGCGTGTTCTGCGTGTTTTTGTGATGTCAAAATAGCAAATGCCTTAAAAAGTCTTTGTTAACCCGTTTTGTATTGTTTTCTAACTACAGTATTTCCTATGGTACCCCTGCTCTGTTACAGGCTATGTAACTTTTACAGTTGCTGCTGATGGTCTTTTGCAAAAGAAAATAATACTGTATGACAGGTAATACACACAATAAAACAAGAAACGATGACGTAGGGTTTGCGTGTGAGCCCATGCACATATAGCAGGCTTGAATTATGTTCATGTCTACTTTTCTTACTGGCCTTGAACATGACATTCATTATGGACAAACTGTGACTAGAACAGAAGCCCAACAACAAAATCTGGGAGGCTGTTCTCACCAATCTCACTCCTCCAGGTGTCACTGTCGTTGCCCATGTGGGCATTCAAGTCCCCCAACGCCATGATCTCTGGGAGAACTTCCCATTGTCTGCAAGAAGGCCAGCTACTCCAACACACAGCAGGAGAGCTAGCAACTTGAGAGTAGAAGAGAGTCAGCCTTACTATATTTAGCCCCCTTATCTCCCCAGGCAGGTTACTTTCTATATCCTCCTAGCCAAGGAGGTCATCGGTGATGCCAGTCCAGGTGACATAGACATCCTTCTTTTAGTTATTTTCATCATAAGGTGTCCAGTCAACTACTCTTTGTCTTCCACGGACCTGTACGCCTTGGAAGACCCTAACAGGTGCAGTAAGACCCAGACAACATACCTCAACAGCAGGGGTCTCAAACTCAACGTTGTTGAGGGCCACCAACCACACTATTATTTCACTGAAGGGCCGCGGCAACGCTCAGTGTTCAATACAATAGAACAAATTTAATATGAAATCAGTTTCCTATAGATCCTGTGTAATACAACACTGAACCAGAAGGAGGCTGTGGATCAGGGTTTGGAGAACAATACGATTTACCATAAAATGTGGAGAACAAATCTTTAAAATATTATTATAAATTCAACTTTCACATCAAGGTGAGGGCCACAAAATATCGTTCCACAGGCCACAAATGGCCCACAGGCCGCGAGTTGAGACCCATGCTCTTTACCTTTAGGTTAAACGAGGGGTGCCATAATTACATTCTAAACAGAGATTTTGAGATATTGGCATCTGAAATGCTTAGTTATCTTCTAAGAGCCCTCTCCTGCTGTGAGCATCAACTATTTTTTAGTTTCCTGAGAAGACCCCATGATGCTGATATGGGGAAATGTCAGAGTCTGTTCATTTAAGACCTTTAAGACGGACATTACCTGGTCTTTCCAGATGACATTTGTAATCCATAGCTCTATAAGGTCTCAGCTCAGTGGTGTCCCCCAAATGTTGAATTCTGGTGAATTTCAGTAGAGTAGACCAACAAAGGGAGTACATCAGGAACAATTAAATGAAACAGTAACACATTTGTAGATGTATTTCTCTATCTAGATGCTCAGTGTCAGTTGCAAAGTAACTTTATGTGATTATTGAGTCACATTGAACTGTTCAACCACATTAAATCAGATCTCTGACATATAAAATATATGAAGAGCTTTATATTAGTAAATGAGGTGATTAGAGGGACAACACACGCAGGAAGGTTTGGAGAAAAAGCTAGAGAAGCCAGATTGAGATGGTTTGGACATGTTCAGAGGAGGGACAGAGGATACATTGGTAGAAGAATGATCCTAGAGATGGAGCTACCAGGTAGGAGACAAAGAGGAGATTGATGGATGCAGTGAGGGAGGACATGGAGGTATTTGGAGTTAGAGTAGAAGTTACAGAGGACAGGAGGAGATGGAAAATGTTGACTCACTGTGGCAACCCCTGAAAAAAAGGACAAGAGGAAGATATTAGTAAATATATATGTATGTATATATATATATATATATATATATCCACAGTTATCAATGTGGGTAAAACATTTCAACTGTTCATTAAATGGCTTCTGCTTTAGACTCGCTGTCATTGTAGTAATGTAGAGTAGGGTAAACAGCAAAACTTCATGCATTAAAGCAACCAGCAAAGATAAATACAATAATAGTTGTACAGTAGTAATAGATATTTAAAGAGAACTCTAAAAAAGAAAACTAATCTACTATTAGAATTAATGAATTATACTTATTCAACGCTGAGGCCTTGAATAAGAGACATACGTATTTAAGACCTGGACAAACTTTCTCTGCTCGTTCAGGGCTTGTGTTGCACAGGAACAGTGTTTCAGCACCTCTCATTGGAATAGAAAGAGAAACAAATGTGATGCAAGAACATCCTCCCACTGGGATACAGACCACGTAAATCTCTGCAGTGCATATTGAGCTGAAACTCATGTGAGATTAAATACAGTAGATCTTTAACAGAGGGAGAGGAACAAATGAGTGGTAATCTGCAAAACTGGTCATGGTTGAAGTCTGTCTCTTATACACATCTGCATGAGCCGGCAGAGCAGTGACAGATTTGTAGACATGAAGTGATGAAGTGTTAAACGTGTGTGTCTGTCTCTTATACACATCTAGATGTGTATAAGAGACAGGAGTCAGCTAAGGTGGAGGGACGGTGGAGAGACCAGCCATGATGGATGGATTAGAGACAGAAGACAGGAGACAGAACTGGAGGTGGAGGACTTAAAGATGCTGCTGAGATTCTCTTTAGGAGAGACAAGGATGGACAGGATCAGGAATGAGGTGATTAGAGGGACAACACAGACAGGAAGTTTTGGAGAAAAAGCTGGAGAAGACAGATTGAAATGGTTTGGACATGTTCAGAGGAGGGACATTGGATACAGTGGTAGAAGAATGATCCTAGAGATGGAGCTACCAGGTAGGAGACAAAGAGGAGACTGATGGTTGGAGTTAGGGTTGAGGACACAGAGGACAGGGGGAGATGGAAATTGTTGACTCACTGTGGCAACCCCTGAAAAAAAAAGACAAGAGGAAGATATTAGTAAATATATATGTATGTATATATATATATATATATATATATATATCCACAGTTATCAATGTGGGTAAAACATTTCAACTGTTCATTAAATAGCTTCTGCTTTAGACTCGCTGTCATTGTAGTAATGTAGAGTAGGGTAAACAGCAAAACTTCATGCATTAAAGCAACCAGCAAAGATAAATACAATAATAGTTGTACAGTAGTAATAGATATTTAAAGAGAACTCTAAAAAAGAAAACTAATCTACTATTAGAATTAATGAATTATACTTATTCAACGCTGAGGCCTTGAATAAGAGACATACGTATTTCAGACCTGAACAAACTTTCTCTGCTCGTTCAGGGCTTGTGTTGCACAGGAACAGTGTTTCAGCACCTCTCATTGGAATAGAAAGAGAAACAAGTGTGATGCAAGAACATCCTCCCACTGGGATACAGACCACGTAAATCTCTGCAGTGCATATCGAGCTGGAACTCATGTGAGATTAAATACAGTAGATCTTTAACAGAGGGAGAGGAACAAATGAGTGGTAATCTGCAAAACTGGTCATGGTTGAAGTATAACCAGTCACAACTTTATCAGTACACACAGACCTTCACAAACACATTTTTTGTTTCGATGAGTTGAAGGTTTATACCATTCATACAAGTTCAACTGAGATGCTCAGACTTTTTTTTGTATTATACAGTCAACTCAAATATTTGTGGGCTTTTCTGCCAAATCGAAGAAAAAAGGTGAAAAGCAACGTGAAGAGAAAAACAAAAATGTTATTCACTTCAGGATTTGCTACAGTTTTATGTAAGCTGGCCGCCAGGTGGCAGCCAATAACCACTAATAAGAAAAGACGCACCAAGGACTGTACTCTGTCTCCTTTTTCATGCTTTGTTAAGGCAGAAGAAAATCTGTCCAAAAACACTGTTACTGTTCTAAAAAACATCTATTTCTCCATCCCTGTTCCTGGACTATGTTCTTTTTCTTCAGATCTAGGATCACATTGACTAAAACCATTGTATAATTGGAGATTTATTTTAATTGTTATACAGCAATAACCGGATGTAGAAACCAAAAGGTCCCTGTTGATACCTGTGTGCTGAGATGTGGTTGTCGAAGAGATGGAAATAAGGGGATACTTGAATTATTGATGAAACTGAGCAGAGGAGCCTATGCTGAGGCTGGGCGGAGTGTGTGGGGGTGTTAGTGAGGGAACCCACTGCTGCTGGTTCGGTTTCCATAGCACCGCCCTCAGGAGAGCAGCGGCAGAAGACTTTCCTACAGTGTGTGGGGTTAGAATGATCTGTTGACCATGAGCACTGTAGGAACAACAAGACAAATATGACACCGTCAGAGAAATCATCTCTAATAGAGAGACAGTTCAGTTGATAGACAGACAGGCAGACAGAGAGATAGACAGAGAGAGAGAGAGGCAGAGAGATAGACAATAAGACAGACAAACAGAAAGACAGGCAGATAGACAGATAGACAGACAGATAAATAGAAAGATGGATGAATGGATAGATAGACAGAAAAAATAGATAGATAGATAGATAGATAGATAGATAGATAGATAGATAGATAGATAGATAGATAGATAGATAGATAGATAGATAGATAGATAGATCGTGACTGTCGTCGCTGTCCTTGGTGCTGAACGCGTCAATGAACCTGCGCCTACTCACCACAGAAAACACACGCCCTCCCACCCACACTCGCACGCACACACACACACACTCACACACTCGCACACACACTCACACACACACACACACACACGCACACACACACACACACACACCCGCGCTCCCAGTGTTCGATCAGTCATCTACTTCAATCCTTGTAGCCCGCTTTTTTCGAAACTTTCTCTGATATTTTCGATTTTTCCCTCCCGTGTCTCTTCATCTCCCTCCCTCCCTGTCTCCCCCTCTTCTTTTCCCCGCCGCGGTTGCGGACGCTGATCCTTATCGCTCGACCGCGCTGCCTCTCACTCCCACTCCACCTCTGGTTCTCTGCTCGTGATGGCACTCGGTGTGGCTGCTGTGCGTCACCGCGCGGGAGACGAGTCCCTGGTGAAGAAGAGAGCTCAGCTTCTTTGAATTTTTATATATTTTTTATTTTTTTAGATTTTTGCACCTCCACCTGCTTTATTCACGTCGTTATATTTTAGCTCGCCTCCTCCACCCGAGAACCAGCCTGAGTGTAACTTGCTGTTTTCCTCCTCCTTGCCGCCGTGTCCGGCCGTCCTGCGCCGTAACATGACGACGGAGCATTAGAGAGAATCATCAGTGAAGAAGAGAGGCCTACAGACAGAGAGCGGACATGGAGTCAGTCAAGGTGGGGATGAAGGAATTTGCGGGGAAGACCCTGGGCCATGTGTACAGGTAAGGAAACGCAACGTCTTTACACCCGGGGAGTGCGCGCGCGCGCGCCAGTATTGTATTCTATTCCAATCTTTGCACCGCACCGTGTAATTCGCCCGGACACAGGCCGGGCTGGTGTGTAGAGACGGTTGCCTTACAATTGTCATGGTCTGTTGTCACGCCTCTGGACGCCATGAAGCAAATTATGTAATCAAGAGTGTGTATGCGTGTGCACGTGGATGTGCATGCACGTGTCACATCTGAGGGGTTGCTATCAAGGGTTTGAATGGATGTGGACGCTGTCTTGTCCTGCTGTGTGCAAAATGTTTGGATTCGTTAAGAATTATTATATTTTACATTTTACATCCCGCACACAATAATATTATCATCATTTCTTGGTTTGAGATCATTATATTTCTTCTCATTTCTCATATTTCTTATTTTCTAGTAATTCCTATTCAAATGCTTTATCTCGAGGTTTCTCACTTAGATCCATCATTATGATAAATTTCTAGCTGCAAACACATCTACCAGTATTTTAATGGCTGACGACATAAAACTACGTCACATTCGACGTAGTTTCCAACCAGGCCTTGGGTTTTTCTTTTTTTTTTTTCATTTGTTAAATTTTCTTCTCGCGTCCTTTAATCCTCACAGTTTCGCATCAGTTTTCAGACGCGTGAGCTCATTAATAATTTCGATTTTTGTGGTTTTGCATAAGCACTTAGAGGGGGTTGGAGTGAAGTGTGTATGGAATAAATGTGACTCCTGGTGAGGGATGGGGGGAGGAGGAGGAGGAGCAACCAGGCCTTGGGGTTTTTTTTTTTTTTTTTTTATTTGTTAAATTTTCTTCTCGCGTCCTTTAATCCTCACAGTTTCGCATCAGTTTTCAGACGCGTGAGCTCATTAATAATTTCGATTTTTGTGGTTTTGCATAAGCACTTAGAGGGGGTTGGAGTGAAGTGTGTATGGAATAAATGTGACTCCTGGTGAGGGATGGGGGGAGGAGGAGGAGGAGGAGGAGGAGGAGGAGAAGGCAGAGAGCAGGACTTTGAGGAATGCCCACAGACTGGTGTGTCTGAAGGTCTGCTGGATCTTCTGCTCGGCCTCTTGAATGCTAATCAGTGAGAGAAGAGAGAGCGGGGCTGCTGCAATGCGGTACCAGACAGAAACAGACTGAGCTCCAGGCCATGTTTTCCTGTTTGTGTGTGTTTTTTTTCCTCAAACAATATTTGATTCCATGTTTTTTCCTTGTCTTCTCCTTGATGAATCCTGCTGATCATCTCCGTGGATGTGATTGTCTTTGTGAAGAAACAACCCAGGCCTCAGCACACACAGCTTTGGGTTCACACTGTTACATTACACCAGCTGTGATTCCCACACAATATTGTATAGTGATTGTGATAACTCACTATCAGTGATCCACAATATTGTATAGTTTTTTATACATACACAATATTTGTATAGTATTGTATATTAAAAAAATATTCCTACAAAATATTATTCAAAATATTTGTTTCATTATTATTACATGTCTTCCATATAGTAGGTTTCATTTTTTCATTTTATGATATATATATAAGAAATAACCTTAACAGTTAAGATATATATTTATTATGTATATATATTATTAATGGAAAAAACGAGAAACAAGGCCTCCTTGTAAATAAATATATATTTTTTAAAATGAAGTGCTGTAGCAGCATTATCTATGTCATATGTGTCAAACACAAGGCTCGGGGACCGAATCCAGTCCACCAAGCCACATTCTATGGGCCACGGGATCCTTTTTTCATGATTTATTCATGAATTCATCACAGAATTTTAATAATGTTGGCGGTAATTGTAGCAATGAACAAAATGTGTTAGTTATAAAATAGTAGATAATAATCAACAGCAGTAACATCCATGATAACATTATGGAGCAGTTACATCTGTACAGTCTTGGTGGTGATGTGGCCTCCGTCGGTAAAAAACGAGTTTGACTCCGCTGATCTCCGTGATGGCATCTGTTGTCATAGAAACCCAGTTAAGACCCTCTCACACCGGTTTCTCCAGGGTGATGGAGAAGAAGCAGAAGAGCGGTGATGTGATCGAGCTGACGGAGGACGGGCGGCCCCGGGAGGCCGCGGAGAAGAAGCCCCCACTGTTCGATTGCAGCTGCTTCGGGCTGCCGCGTCGGTACATCATCGCGATGATGAGTGGCCTGGGATTCTGCATCTCCTTCGGTATCCGCTGTAACCTGGGCGTGGCCATAGTCAGCATGGTGAACAACCATACCATTCACCAGAACGGCAAGATCATCATCAAAGAGGTGTGGCACCTACACCGGGAGAGGAGGGGAGGGGGTTCGAGGACGCGCATCATGGAAAATCACGCAGAGTGGGAATTTGATGCTGGAAGAGTAGTGGAGAAGAAGCCTAGAGATCCTAGCTTTGAATGGCCTCTGAGTGTGAGGCCATAGATTCAACTGACAAATGAAAACCAATGTGGAGATTCTCTCCACTAAGGCAAAAAAAAAATGTTCTAAACCCAATTTATATTTACAGTACATTAAATTTACTGTCCATTTCCTTCAAGATGTTTCAAAGCATGAGCTTCTATAATGAACATTTTTCTCATTCGGCCTGAAATTATTGGCTTTTCCTTCACATTTCAATATAAATAATAATCTCTGCAACATTCTCGAAAATATATACCAGTCCCTATGTGTTTGTTGACCTCATAATTCAGTATCAGGGAATATTGTAATAATGCTGATTCACAAATGCGCTTTTTTTTAACAGTGACTCGGCTGAGGAGATTTTTTTCTGCCTTGTTCTCTTACTCAGAAAGCCAAGTTCAACTGGGATCCAGAGACGGTGGGAATGATTCATGGATCTTTTTTCTGGGGCTACATCGTTACACAAATCCCAGGAGGATACATATCCTCCAGGCTGGCAGCGAACAGGTAGGGACGGAACAAATAAAACGCAGCATCACCATGTTGTAATCATCTCACAGTAACGAAATAACGTCGCGGGTTGTGTATTTTATTGCAAGAATATTGAAAATAATAGCTTTTCCACGAATGGATGTCCTTGTTATATACATATATGTAAAATAGACGTTGATAATTTTATTTACATGAACAAAACATGAACTCTTATTTACCAATATTTTTTAATGTTCTGCATCGAGAAAAAAAAACAGTGCGGGATTAATAACTAATATGGATTAAAAAGCAAACAAATGCAAAATATCAGAGATTGTGAATCAGTGTAATTTTTGCCTAGACTATTAAAGGGAAGAGAATATATGCGGGCAGCAGCTACGACGGTGCGGAGCTGCAGGGATGCAAGGAGGTCGCAGGCCGGGCTGCAGGCCCGCAGCTCCCCGGTGTCAGCCAGGGCTTCCTGCCACCTGTTAATGAGCTCCCTGGAGGAGGGGAGGGGTGAGACTTAAGCTGTCTCCCTCTCAGGGCATGGAGACCAGACCGGATTGTACTGAGACGCTGCCAAGGGCGTTTATTTACGCAGCCTTTGCCAGTGCAGAAAAAAAAGATTGTGACGTTGCATAATAGTCAATATGGAGGTGACGTTTTAACGCCAGCTGATGTGGAGCAGAGCGGTCGGTGCTGGTGTGTTGTTGATGTGGGAGAGAATATAAAGCACTGGGGTTGAAAATATAATATTAGAAAAGAACACACACACGTGTAGGCCTGATGGGAGACACACAACAGGAAAAAGATGCACAGCGGCAGTAACACCGTGGTTAAATATCTATATGTCAAAAACGAATGCGTGTGTAATTTTATCTAAAGTCAGACATCTTAATCGGTAATACCAAAACCGCGCATTTAAAAAAAAAAGTAAAAAAAAAAGCAAAAACCAAAAATAAAGCCAAAAAAATAAACAAACAAAAACCGGGGGTTCTCTAATATATCTACTAAAATGCATACATGCATTTGTCTACTGCAAATGTCTGTGTAAATTGTGAAACAAACCTTTAAAAGCATTTTAAGGAACATTTTTTTGGAGGCATATCATACTAAAGACATAAGGGGACGTGTGGCTGTGCAGTGTGGGGTCCCGAGCCTTATTGTTAACACCAGTCAATCTCACAGGATAGACCTCACTGAGACCAGTTTCCAGTGTCATCATTCCCAACTCTATCCTGTCCAGTAAAAGTATTTTCCAATCCTGACAAAAACGCATTTCGTCTATTTCCAGGTGTTTGCGCATCTGTATCTCGCTGCTGATTTTACTGCACTTTATTTTATCCATATTTTATTCGGCCTTTTATGCTATTGAATCAGTTCCGACTCCGTCTACTGCTCGTCATCCACCTGATTGACATGAAGGTGCAGTCGATTGCTCCGACCCCGTGCCCAACACTGGTCCCAGCAGGATTAAGGATTGCCCCCCCTCCGTCATCCCGCAGGATTAGAAGCGTGAGAGCAAATGAGAAGCAGCAGCAATGAAGGGAAGCAGGTCCAACAGGACGTCCAGCTGATCCTTCTGGAATGAAAGGGAAAAATACTCATCAATTTAATGACAAAAGTCTAAATAAAAATCCGTCTAAAGCTAATAGGAAAATATATATTTTATTTATATACTATTAATCTACAAAAAAAATCTCACTTTAACTAAAATATCCTGAAACAAAAAATCATATATTCTCCATTTTTTTCTTCAATTTTATTTCATTTTAATGGGAAATATGGCAATGTGCATTGTTACTCGTGTTATTGTTGCTAGGCAACGCCTCGCGCAGGCTGTGCTGTGACGTCAGGGGGGGTACCGAATCTCCTCAGTGGATGGGCGTTGCTTTAATGTGATGCAGAGGTTTAATAAAGCTAGAGAAAATGTCAGGTCATTAACAGGTTATAACTGCGCATCCAATTGTTAAAGATCACACCAGAGTCTAAGGCAGGGATGGGCAAACTAAGGTCCGCGGGCCAGATTTGGCCCGTTGAGCCATCCCTGTCCAGATTAAAAAATGTATTTATATTATAATCATAGTTCTGTGTTCTCCCTGCAATGGCTGTGTTTCCCCAGTAGATGACATCATAAAGGCTATTAGAAATTTAGTATTTTGGGTTTTAAATTTGTTTTATGTGTCCAATTCTAGGAGAAATTGTGGTCCACAGGTCAAGGGGAAAACGCAGGACATTATGTAGAATTATAACAATTAAACATTACTGGTTTTTGTACATTTAGGGTTTAATCTGCTACAGGCCACACATTATTAAAAAAACTAAATATTTCATACTAAATAATGCCCGATTACATTTTTTAAATAGAATGTAGACAGTTTAGCTATGCTTGTAATGATGTGAATTATAATACTTAAATTTGTGATTTCATCCTACAGGGTATTTGGTGCAGCCATCGTTCTGACCTCGACTCTCAACATGTTCATTCCGTCTGCTGCTCGAGTCCACTATGGCTGTGTCATATTTGTCAGGATATTACAGGGACTGGTGGAGGTGAGGCATTACAACATTTTGTGTGTCTGTGTATCCTCATCGTCAAGTGGAAGATGTCACTGGTGTGATCATAATAATATGACCATGAATGGCTGCAGGTTTGTTGTGATAAACACTCCAGCGTCTTCCTTACGTCCTGCTCCGTATAGGAGCAGAGGGAAAGACTGTAACCTGAGTGATCAGCTGGAGGACATGTAATATAAGATGTCTCGTATCGATCCTGTCCACTCTGTTGGGGGAGTCTCCTGTCACACTATTCTGTTTGTATGGTGGATGCACAAATCTGCAGCAAAAACAAATCACAACAGAATTGACTGTCCTCTTTCACTGATGCGCTTGTATAAAGCTGTAGATGATTTCCTTTTCTGCTGAATCATGTTGAACCACAGCAGGATTAATGACATTTGATTCTCTGTAGAGCTGCTGAGCTGCATGAACAATTCTTCTGCTGCTCTTGGCTCATTTGTCAGGGTTAATCAGTTGGGTTGACTGTTTTTATTACATTGATTGTATATGTTTAACACATTTCAGGGGCAGGATGGGTAAAAAAAAACAAATGTACTTTTGCTAAATTAAAGATAGAGATGATCCAACAGATCAAACTGAGGCTTCAGTGGAATCTTCTGCTGACAGCATTGACCCTCATAGTCTCAGAGGAGACCTAGTCGTCCTCCTCTGTCCTCACACTCATTCACACTCAGTTCAACGCATTCATTTTCAGCAACATTCTTTATATAAGAACTATTGTACTGATTGATTCTGTTTACCTGTTTACTTTCTAATATAAACAAGAATACACCTGTAATTAGCTGTAGATTTTCTTAGTTGTACGTCTTGACATTTCATTTAATACATTATTTATTTTTTGTCTTTGTTTATGGATTGGATGACTCTCTGTGTATAAGGCCTGTGTCTCTCACTACAACAGGCCCAGAGTGTTTTTTTTTTATTTTTATAGTAATTATATTATATATTATATTTTCTTAATGTATCACAAAGAACATTTAAAAGTTATAAGTTATACCTGCAGCAATTAAGACATTTTTAGACAACATTGGATGAGTTTTACATGTGTGGACAATAACAAGGCCTAAAGAGGAGGCCTCTAAGCTGAAGTTATGGCCTTTTCATTGTTTTTTTATTGTTTCTCTGCCATGAAATGAAACAGCTTCTGCGTTACTTGTGTGTTGTGTTTAGGGGGTGACGTATCCAGCTTGTCATGGTATCTGGAGTAAATGGGCTCCACCCTTAGAGCGGAGTCGCCTGGCCACCATATCATTCTGTGGTAAATACTGCTGTTGGATCAAACATGTTAATTATCCACATTGATGTGTGGATAAGACGAGGGGGAAACATTGACTCATGTGTCTTCACTTTCTTCTCAGGATCATACGCTGGAGCAGTGATAGCCATGCCACTGGCTGGAATCCTGGTCCAGTACACTGGCTGGTCCTCAGTTTTCTACGTTTATGGTGAGACTGATGAGACTTTAACACGAGAGACATGGAATGTACTGTAAACACAGTAATGCCAATATCAAATTGGTTCACTGGATGAAATCACCTCAATAGACATGTTCATAATGGTAACTTTGTGACTCCTTTGCCCACTGATCTGTTGCCAGTTCGTGTGGGCAGCAGTCTCCATGTCTGCCACCAAAGTCATAGTCTACTGTCTATCGGTGTCATATTTTAGGAAGCTTCCAGTGGGTTCACCGCCTGCAGGACGGTACAATTTGGTGCGATGTGATTTGGGTGGCAGACATGGAGACTGCTGCCCCTGCAGCCCCATAACAGCTTAACAGCTTAGTTGAAGAAATTTGACTGAATAAAAATGAGATATTCGGAAAGTGTTGAGTTCAAAAATCGAGCTTCTTTTTTTTGGACAACTGATATGTTGGGTAGCTCATATCCAGTGACCCATATGTAATTTAAAAATGTTTGTTAACTGAAATTCTGATTCTCCCCTGATCACAAATCTTCCTCTGCAGGATGCTTTGGAATATTCTGGTATATGTTCTGGATCTTTGTGTCTTATGAGAGCCCTGCTGAACACCCGTCAATCACGGATGAAGAACGCTGCTACATTGAGGAGAGCATTGGAGAGAGTGCCAATCTAATGGGTCCTGCTGAGGTTAGCGAACCACTCCTCTGATAACAGAACCACAGACCTGACACTTACGGAGAGAAAACTGAAACAATACACTGTATTTTCAGAAATTCAAGACCCCCTGGAGGAAGTTCTTCACTTCTATGCCTGTCTATGCAATCATCGTGGCCAACTTCTGCAGGAGCTGGACCTTCTACCTGCTGCTGATCAGCCAACCTGCATATTTCGAGGAGGTGTTTGGCTTTGAAATAAGCAAGGTGAGATGAGGACAAGCTCTAGGGACAATTGCATGAACTGCAGTTCGATAAATGATAGATTCAACACCGGTGGTTTGGAGAATGACCCTTAAAAATCAATGTAGCCTGAGGTTTAAATTAATTGGCTGATGACAGAGTCAAAGTGTTTTTTTTCAGTTCTAATGCTTTAAAAGAATAGCTGAAAAAGTTTCCTTTTCATTTTAGAAAAGTATTTTATATTGAAAAAAAGAGAGGAAAATGTTTTTTGCTTGTGACTGCAGGTGGGTGCTCTGTCAGCCCTTCCTCATTTGGTGATGACCATTATTGTGCCCATCGGCGGTCAGCTGGCAGATTACCTGCGCAGCAAGAACATCCTGTCAACCACCACTGTCAGGAAAATCATGAACTGCGGAGGTGAGAAGTCAGAGCTGAGAAGCATTTGTCACACCTCTGAGAGCTGCTACAGGGTGTTGTTCTGATGGTGTTTGATTAATTCTGTTGGCCTTTTTTTCTGTGCTTTTTTTCCTTCAACAACAAATCACTGAAAGACACGGCTGTGATTGTGGTTCTGTACAGATCCATGAGAGTTAGACAGGGTCAGAGTTTGATTATTGGGTCATTTATGAAGTCAAGTCCAGGCCATGTAGGATGATTGTTAATTCAACTGGCATTGTGAGTGACCGACAGCCTGTGGGTTGTGTTCGATGTTTCTCTTCTAGGATTTGGAATGGAAGCAACACTGCTGCTGGTGGTGGGATATTCCCACAGTAAAGGCATGGCCATATCCTTCCTGGTGCTGGCAGTGGGCTTCAGTGGATTTGCTATATCTGGTCAGCAACATAAATTTCCTGTTTTTTTTAATCTATCTATCTATCTATCTATCTATCTATCTATCTATCTATCTATCTATCTATCTATCTATCTATCTATCTATCTGCCTCTTTTTGCAATGTAGTTCTGTCATATCTATATCTTTATCTACATCTATATCTATACCTAAATCTATATCTATATCTATAGCTATACCTATATCTATATCTATATCCACTTTTATATCTATATCTATATCTATATCTATATCTATATCTATATCTATATCTATATCTATATTAAAGTATGGTGTTGTTTTTGTTAGAAACTATCATCAAATACTTAGGCATGAAATAAACAAAAGGATCCAACCAATGAGGCTGTGGCTCTATAAATATGAGCTGTGATAAGCTGTGTTAAAATTGCATAAATAGCATTGGCAAAATTGTCTGTGTGTATATATTAATCTATATCTTTATAGATTAATATATAGATAGATAGATAGATAGATAGATAGATAGATAGATAGATAGATAGATAGATAGATAGATAGATAGATAGATATACTGTACAGTATATGAAATAAATACATCAAACCAAGGCAGTGTATAGTCAAACGAGATGCCCCCCCATTCTAACAGAACTGCTCCGTTTTTACTGAGGCTCCTGTCTGGCTGTAAATCAGTTTCTTTCCTGTTGTTCCACAGCCCTCTGCTGGAGTGTTAAATAATTCAGTGATAGTTCTCCCGTGAGATTTGCCAGCCAGCCTGCAGCTCAGTCAGGACACTTACTCATTCAGCCAGACAGAGTGGGGGGAGGAGGAGATGTAATTTCTGCCTGTTTCTGCTCTATGACAGCACTGCATGTGTTGCTTTGTTGCCGTCCTGGTGCTATGACTCAAGTGACTCGAACAGTCAAGTATCTCCTTCATGTTGTCATCTCGCTGACCCTTTTCTTAGGCTTTAATGTGAATCACCTGGATATCGCTCCACGTTATGCCAGCATCCTTATGGGCATTTCTAACGGCGTGGGGACTCTGTCCGGGATGGTGTGTCCACTCATTGTTGGTGCTATGACAAAGAATAAGGTAAAGGTTTTTCCCTTTGGAGCAAAACATGGCTGTCACATTTTCTTCTTTGGTAATGCACACTCTAGTGGAGAAGCTTCTTAAATCTCAAGCACATGATCCCACAAAGTGGTCAACCAACATATCCAATTATTGGGAAAAACCCCCAGATATTTTTGAAGATATTATAACTTTTTGAATAGTAATAAAAACAAATAAGCACAATTTTAGATCAATATAATGATTTCTGCAAACAATGTTTTGTCATAATGGGAGTTAAAGGCCTTGTTCTGTGACACATGGGCATGTAGATGAGTTTACAACACTGAAACCAAAAGGGTAAAACAATTTTCTGCTAGCTAGCTAGCAAGATAGCTTGTAGATCAGTTATTTAATAATAAACAAATGCATGTTGCAGTGGTACAGATGTGATGGGAAGCTGCAAAACCTTTATTGATCTGTCATTGGTTTAAAAGCTGTTTTAAAGTCCTGTCTAATTAACATTAAATGTCTGTTAATTATTTGTATCAATGGTCAATTCTGTTTATGAAAGTCACATGTTTAAGACTTGGTGACTAATGTCCTTTCAGACAAGGGAAGAATGGCAGTATGTGTTCCTGATAGCCTCCCTAGTGCATTATGGGGGGGTGATCTTCTACGGGCTCTTCGCCTCGGGAGAGAAGCAACCGTGGGCCGACCCGGAGCAGACGAGCGAGGAGAAATGTGGCTTCATCGACGAGGACGAACTGGCGGAAGAGACAGGTGACATCACTCAGGGTTACGGTGCTTTCGGAGGTCAAGCCAAGTCGTACGGCGCCACCACCCAGGTGAACGGAGGCTGGGCTGCCGGCTGGGAGAAGACAGAGGAATACATCCAAGAAGAAGCCCAGGGAGGAGGCTACGGCTACAGGAAGGAGGAGGGATATTCTTAGACCAAAGCACACAGTCAACAAATGATGAATGAGTGTTTCGTCCTAACATATTAATATGAAGACAAAAATCACAAAAATAAAAATATAATATGTCAGGAAAAAAAATTACGATGAATATACATAGAAATTGCAAATATAAATATATGTATATGCATTTATATATGTATATATGTACTGTGTATACACATATACATGTTATATCTACATATACATATGTAATTCAAAGTAAAAGAGATGTAACTTATGAATTGGCAGTGATTAGATGTTTGATTATGCAGAGTCAAATATATTTATTAAATTTATTGAACATGTTCACCTTATTAGTGACTACATTGAAGCGTGTAAGTTTCCAATATAATATATAAACTCCTGGGTCTTCTGACCAACGACCTGCGTACGTATATACTGCAGTACAACGTGGTACAAACCAGCCATCACAGTGTATAGATGTGTCACTGCACAGCCTTGTAAACAGAATGTGAACACTCTGTTGATTTAGATCGTACTGTGTCATGACTGCACTCAGAGTAGTGTGACCTTTAATGCACAAAAAACTGTGTTTTACATCTGTTGGACCTTTTTTTTTTTTGGTTCATATTTATGTGGCTTATGTGTCTATCACCTTTGTGAGCTGCAGTGACAAGTGGACAAGTGCTGTGACGACAAATGTTTGGTTTCACAAATGGGACAAATGATGTATTTATTTTTTTGCAGAGTAGTACCTCAGTACCTCAGCACTTGCCGCCAACAGCCATCCGTAACATAAAATCTGCATTGTCCAATAGGCATTTTAGATGGAAGAAAATCTAATATATCACATATATTGAAGAAATAACCAATGTGAAACAAAACACAGAGTTTATGATAGATTAAATTTAGAAAACTTTAGAACAAAAGTATGTGCAATGGAGTTCAGAAAACCCAAATCAATGTCATAGTTCTGACTTAGTGACACATTTAATCAGATTTATCATGGAGAGATGTGTTATATGGATATTGATATAAAATATAACTATATTAATCCTGAAATAATGGCCTTAGAAGAGAAATATATGAAACGCCTGGGAAATCAAATTAAACAGAAAAAATTACAGGTTATAGTGATTGTATAATATATTTCAAAGCCTTTAAATAAAAATATAATTTAAGCAGACATTCCACAAAGGAGTAGTTTGTTGTTTACACTTAGCTGAACTTAGCAGGATTTTATTTTGAAAGAAAATTGCAATCACAAAAATGTTAAATTTTATTTTTTTATTTACAGAAGGGACATCCTTGTTTGTATTTAATGCTGCACACACGTGAATATCTTTTTTTGTTTTCGTCCTTATTCTGCACTTATTCTGCCTGAAAAAAAAAAAAAAAACAGTCCAAACTTGGGGCCAACTTTGTTCCATTTGTCACACGTCTGTGGAGTTATTTTTTTATTTACAGAAGGGACATCCTTGTTTGTATTTAATGCTGCACACACGTGATAATCTTTTTTGTTTTCGTCCTTATTCTGCACTTATTCTGCCTGAAAAAAAAAAAAAAAACAGTCCAAACTTGGGGCCAACTTTGTTCCATTTGTCACACGTCTGTGGAGACTTCAATGTCAGCACTTCATTATATAGATGTGTGTGGATGTGTATTTATGCATGGACAAAGTGAAACTCGTTGAATGTCTTTTTTTTTTTTAATGTTTATATTTTCCTTTCAATCCATTTCTTTCTTTTCTCCTTCAGTCTCACAGAAACTGTTACTGATGCTTCAATTTCTTTGCACAATTAACCAAAGGTGAAGAGCAGAGCTGGGTTTTAGCTGAAAGTCCTTCATTTTCCGTGGAGCAGGACCTGCTGTTGTTGAGGTTCAAACACGTGAACCCGCAGGTCTGCGGGTGGAGATGAACATTTCTCAGTGTACAAAGCAATAAACCCATAGTAACAGTTCTGGTCCGACATTGTCGCCAATCATTGTGTACATTTTTTAAGCATTCGTTCAACTGTCGTGTTTTTTGTGATAACAAATGTAGAAAATGAACACTTGTAAAGGTAAAAAAAAAAAACATTGAGATATTTTATGTATGAAACATAGTAATAGAGCCTGATACAAACCTCACTGACAAACACAAATGTCAGTGGGTTTGTGAACGGGCTGCTCACCAGATGTGAATGATAAAATGAGTTTCTGTCTTAAAGACAGAATCTCAAACGTTTCCGTCCCTTCGTGTCGTCCACTTGGCCTTTGTGCTGTTGACCCCCCATAACCCCAAACCTCCTGCCCATCATTTTCTCAGGTTTTAATTTTTTATTCATGTTTTGTGGTTTTGCATTGTGGCAGAAACAACTGCCCCTGAATGTGTATTCTCTCCCCTGTTTTTTTTTATTTATTTATTTCAGAAAAGATATAGAATAACCAAACAATTCTGTATTTTTTAGCAGAAAAAAACAGAAATTCACGACCAGATGAAGTGACGAAAATATTTCTTTTTGTTATTGTGCCTCTGAAGTAAACCATGTGATTCTATGGCTTCTGTTGATTGTTGTAAATTGAGAGGTTTGTTGATGTCAAAATGAAATATGCTATATCCTTTTATATTAAAAACATAAAATACAATATCTGTCTCTTTACTTATAGTGTCCTAAACACAAACTGTAAATCTGGAGTAACAGAGAAATAATGGATAATATAAAGCTATATATATATATATAAGCTGGATAAATTCATGTCAGTGGTGTTAAACAAAATTTTACCAGTTGACCATCAACAATAGAATTTACTTGTACTATTGATGAAACCACTGTATAACATATTAATACAGTTTACTATCATTAACTTGCATAACTCATGTTGGTCATTGCTGTGCCATAAAACTGTTTTTAGGTTATAATGTTAAGAGACATGACATACATAATGTACAATTCTTTGTAAGTTCCTGAGGGCCCTACAAAACGATTTGATGGGCCACATCTGGTCCCCGGGCCATGAGTTTGAACCATATGGTATATGTAAATATATGTATATATTTATATATCTATATTATGCATGTATTTGTCAGAAAAACTTTATTTGTCCCCGAGGGGCAATCGAGAAAAGAATACATAAAAAAAATAAAATAAAANNCCAAAACTTTTCCAAAGAAAAACTCAGTAAAAGGAGTATAAAAAAAACATATTTAAAATATATACCATATTATACACATATATATAGTATATATATATATATATATATATACACACAAATGTATATATATGTATGTTATTCCATTCATTCAACCAGTGCATGTCAGTCTTGAGCAGAGGTTAGTCCAGTTGGTCAGGAAGTGTACAGTTAATGGCTGCCCATTCTCTGGAGAGATCAATAATGTCGGTCTCTAGTGTTTGGTAGATTCTATTGACTGTTCTAAGCTCCCGATGGAGATGAACAGGAGGAGACGCACTTACCAGACCATTTGGAGAAGGTTTTTTTTTTTTTTTCAATTCTGAGTCTGACCTCTTCCTCCAACACTAACCACACCTTCACTGCCAGTTTTCCAAGGAGAATCCACAGGATTCTGCAGCACAAAACAATGGATCTGGGTCTGAGCTGTGATCCACATGACATAGGTGGGATCATTCTTATAATATATAACATATATAAAATTGAAAATATATATAACCGTAGATTCAGTTTCATCAAACAAATTTCGCATATACATATGCATATTTCTTATCTTTCCGTGATAAGAATAATTCATTTGGTAATAAAGATTCCAATTTGTTATTTTTTTCAATCTAACCTGTCGTGACATTAACGCAACACCCTCATATTTGAGTTTCACGGCAAAAAAAACAACCTTCTTCCAACTCCAATGTTCCATTTAACAGAAACGTTTTATCAGTTCCTGTGAGGAATTGTGTTAGTCTAATTAAATTCAGTGTGCGTTCACGTTCATAACACTGCTTACGTCAAACGTCACCGCAGGAGCTCTGAAAAAAAGCACAACGTGACAAACAGACAGAGAGAGCTGTACAGTTTTGTCCAGAGGGAAAAAAAATGGTACGATTGATGTTTATCCAGATAATAAAAACGGAATATAAAATCAACATTTGGAGAAAATATAACGTAGTTCTTCCCCTAATCCTTTGTCCCTGTGTGTTTGTTTCATGTTCTGATCCAGCTCAGTGCTTTTGTTAATTTGACAAGCTCAATAAATGTGTCACCAGCCGCCTCTAAATGGTATTTTCTCAGTGTCAACCAACCAGAACCGTCATCACATGTCTGCTCAAGTGAGGGAGGTGACCCATAACCCTCTGGGTCCATCCATCTGCTAATTATATCAAATCCTCCACAGCTCTGTTAGCAAAGTTCTCTGGAGTTCTGATGGTTTGGTTTCCAAGTTTACCAATATAGCAGTGTGGGAGTGTTCTGTACGTGTTTACGGAGCGGATGCTAAAATAAGTCAATGCATGTGCATATGTTCAACATGCCTACGAGCTGAAGACGTGTGGATAAGGGGGCAGGTGCTCCAGCCTCCAGGGAGCTGAGGGCTGGTATGAGGGGAGTGGATGTAGATGCCAAAATTGCTCCTTAATGACTCGGGGGCTGTACTTGTGTGGTGCCTGGACCCCTGGGAGCCCACATGGCTCATAAATAAACTCCTGATTTGCAAAATGCGCCTCCAGTTCCTCTGAGCAGGTCACAGATTGATGAAGAAGTAGATGTCTATAGAGAGCATATTGATTGTGCTTTGATTGTGCTCTTCTGCAAAAAAAAAAAAAAATCTCTCTCACCTTAAATGTTTTTTTTGTCTTTTTGTTTTGGAAAATAAGAATAGCAATGATTTAGGAATCAAAACTTTGCTCCTGACCATCAACTTCTACTCAAGTCACATAGAGACACACGTGAGCTGTCCATGGTGCTCAATGAAGGATGGGCGTGACTCAGAGTACGGACGTGTTCCCTGAGTTGAACATAGCTATGAAGCAGACAGATAACACACGCAGAGTGCAGTCAAGGACTTCAAATGCTAGCTCCCTGTTTTTGTTTAGGGCAGTGGCCTAGTGGTTAAGGAAGCGGACTTGGGTCCGCAAGGTCCCCGGTTCGAATCCCCCTACCACCAAGTTACTGCTGAGATACCCTGAGCATGGTATCATCCCTACGCACTGCTCCCCGGGCGCTCATTAGCTGCTCACTGCTCACTTTGATGATGGGTTAAATGCAGAGGCCAAATTTCGTTGTGCGTTGTGGTTTGAATCACAACGTCACAATGACAAAAAAAGGAATTTAATCTTAATCTTTTGGAAAATAAGAATAGCAATGATTTAGGAATCAAAACTTTGCTCCTGACCATCAACTTCTTCTCAAGTCACATAGAGACACACGTGAGCTGTCCATGGTGCTCAATGAAGGATGGGCGTGACTCAGAGTACGGACGTGTTCCCTGAGTTGAACATAGCTATGAAGCAGACAGATAACACACGCAGAGTGCAGTCAAGGACTTCAAATGCTAGCTCCCTGTTCTATATGTTCTACTTCTACACAACCGCATCCCTCCAACAACACACTCTAGATCCGTGTGGATTGGCCTTGAACGAAAGCATCCTCCTCCTGCTCCGGTAGCTGATCACGATTGGTCACACACACCAGCCTTCAGCACAGCTGCTTATATATTTAGCTGTCTCCCCCACTCCTCCCCCGCCTCCCTCTCTTTACCTTATGTGTAAAACGCCACCTTTGCAGGAAGTGCGTCATAGCCCTGTCAAGGGGGAGCCTCAGGGGTGAAGCTATCTAAAATTAGAGAGATAGAGAGAACACGTGCAGGGGACATATTCACAAACTGTAAGTTGTTAGTTGTTGTCATGGAGCTGGGTAAAGTCGACACAGGTGATGACAAAAATTTATTTATAAATATATTTAGACAGACTTAATGAGAGACAGAGAGAAAGACGGATGGATCGATGGGCGGAATGACAGGCAGGTTGGTAAATATATAGACAGACAGAAAGACAGACGATAGCTAGACTTACTGACTGTCTGACAGACAGACAGACACACAGACAGACAAGAAGAGAGACTAACGGAGAGACAGACAGGTAGGTTGGTTAATAGATAGATAGATAGATAGATAGATAGATAGATAGATAGATAGATAGATAGTGTGTGTGTGTGTGTGTGTGTGTGTGTGTGTGTGTATGTGTGTGTGTGTGTTGTCCTTGTCATATGCAAAGACCTGCATTTTTGTGTGCCAGTATTTCTTCATTCAGCCTTGGCTCTTAATGCACTATCACCAGATGGGAGCCAGTGCTGTATGCCTGTATGTGTTTGTGTGTAGGGTTGTGTGTGTGTGTGTGTGTGTGTGTGTGTGTGTGTGTGTGTGTGTGGAATGAAGGGAAGGCAGGGGGTATTTTTTTGGAACCCAGAGCATCAGGCCTTCTATTGTCCTCTTGTCTGTCACCAATGGCTTAGCAGCGGGGTGACACTCGCCTTCCAAATCTTAATGAAAACTGAAGGATGGGAGGCGGGGCTCAGTGTCTAATGAAAGCAGTCAAAGCCTTTGACTACGTTCATATTATGTTATTGAAATGCATTTGAAAAGACTTCTTTTCACATCTTCTCCCTCAACACATTCTCTTCTCGTCCTATCCCTGGTGTTGCCACTCAGGGTTCATCTGATTTCTCTGACAGATCTGATTATGATCTGAGTGAAGCTGCGATAACGTCAAGCCACGACAACACCATCATCCTCTGACCCTTTGTTCTGTGAGCGCGCTGACGGATCACTACACACTCTCCACTGTTGGAGCCGACACCGTGATGAATCTATTTTCTTTGCCGACGACACATCTCCGGCCCTCGTCGTTGGGCCTTTTATTATCTTATCTCATGTTAACCTATTTGGTCTAATTGCCGGTGTGACTGTCATAACAGCCGACCTCCCCTCGCTCAATCCTGCAATTTACCCATTAAAACGAGAAATTGCCAGCTTCTAAAAAATTGCAGGCAATTGCTGGCAATTACTCTCCTGCCGCAGCCATAATCACACATTTGTTCCTTAAGTGAATAAAGGCCTGTTTGCCGTATCACTCTCTGAACTCTTGCAGCATTTATTTTTGAGAGGGTGAACATGGGTTGGGTTCATCCAATTGAAATAATGCTGTTGTTGTTGAAATAAAGCGTTGAAGTGGTGGAATTTTAAAGCGGAGATAAGAGACACTTGTCTGTCAGGGAGAAGGTCAAGGAGCAGAGGACAACGGTTTCTGATAACACAACTATGATTTAAATGGCATTAAAATGTCATTGGAATATGTATCACATATTGATCTGAAATGAATAATGAAGAAAAGCGAGTGAACTGTTCGGTTCAGATTATGAGGTCGTCAGTTACACCATATATTGGAGTTTCTGACAGACCAAGGCTGTGGAAGTGAGTCAGATGAAGGAGCAGATAATGTCATGATCCTTTGTTCAATCTCTCAGCCTTCTTTGTTATCTGTCCTCTTTCACCCAGCACTTTCTCTCTCCCTGGTGCCTCTTCTCACCCTGTCACTACTGCAGGGTGACTCAGACACTGCAGAGATAACACATCTGAATAATGTACCGGATGAGTCACACCCCCCCATTGGACGCTGAAAAGTTTTTTGTTTTTTTTTTTACTGTGAGTTTGCAAACAGCAGACAGGCAAACACTGCCAGGTTAAGATGAACTTGAACTCCAGCAGAACAAGATGTAACCATCAGACTCATGATCCGTGTGCAATGTGAAAAAGCTCCACAAAAATAATGAAAAGCCTCACGCTGCTCTGGCCGATGTACAGGGAGGACACGGGACTACAGACTGAAGAGGTCTATGATTTTTTGTTTTGTCACTCTGTCCTGTCAATTCTGGGTCTTTGTGTTCCAGGCTCAACTGCTAGAAGGTGTCACACAGTGAAAGCAAATAATGTGCTTTATTTGAACTCTCCACAAGTTGTATGGAAATCTAGAAATGTAAGTGGAAAATGTACATCCAATTAAAGTTTTAATTTGCGTTTACACTGAATAAAATATAAACATTTATGCTTTTTCAGTCAGAAAAATGTCCCACATCTTTTATATGTGACATGACAACAAGTAAACTCATCATGACTTCCCTTAATTAAAGACAACAATTTTCATGCTACATAGAAACCATTTTGCAACAATAATTTTTTTTTTTTTTTACCAGTGCACATCTTACACTCACTTTATTCACGCATCTACATTTCTCTGCAACTTAATGCCTTCCACATTAGGTTTTTATATTGTGTGTTAGACAAGCAAAGGTTAAGCTACACCAGATCATAGCATAAAATACTATGATCCCTGGCTTGTTTCTTGAGTTTGAGTTTGAAAAAGACAGTTTGCAGTAAAAAAAGGCAAGAAACTCCTCTTGTGTTCTTTGTTTTTACTGATCATTTTTGCAATAATTTCTTTCAGTTTTTATTTTCTAAAAACCCATGCCTGCCTCCAACATGAATTAGCCTCTTTCTCTATATTCATTATATATATTTTTTATATATACATGTTGATATATATACACACAGAACTCTGAATACTTGTAGCACTGCTGCAAATGTTCATGGGTTCATGGCTGTTTCTACATCTGTGCTGATCAATGTGCTTCTGTGTGTATTATCTGTGTGTATATATGCTTCTTTTTTTTTTCCTTCATGTGTCTTTTGTCTGCATTTTCAAAAACTGAGATGAGTTGCTATGGCGACCGGGACACTTGCAAAAAGGAAGTGGCAAAAGAGAGAATTGTGGTTGTCAGGTGATACTACAGTGGCATAAGGCTGAGGCTGAAAGGGTGTGTGTGTGTGTGTGCATATGTGTGTGTAGACTTTGGGTGTTAATGAATGCTTTTCTACCAATAAATACAAAAAAAAAAAAAATCCCCAAAAACTCCTCTAGACACCCCTGTCCCCTTGGACCTGGGGCTACATCTGTCACGTGTTGACAGGGTTAAGCGACTCTCCAGTGATAACACAGCCATTCCGGCCACTCCATCACTTCATAATTATATTACGGCGGTACTCTATTGCTCTCCCTCACTCACAGTAATCTGGTTAAAATCCTGGTGATTGGAGTCATGGTGACAGGGAGACAAATGATCCAGAGCAGCTGCCAGTGAGGCAGAGCGGTGGAGCCTCCTGGAAGACATTTGGATTTCTGTTGTTAAAAAAAAAAAAAAAACAATATTTAGGAGCGGTAAATTTGCCCACTCACATGCGATTTTTTTTTCTTTACGAATGTGGACACTTCAGTGAAACAGCTTCAAGGTGGATATTTTTTTTCTAATTTTGCTGGTTGGTAATTTAGTAGCTATGCTGCCCTCTAGAGGTCACGTCCAGACACTTCACAGGATCCGTTAGATAATAGATGCAGGGGTAATGTACAGTAATTCCCTGGCAGTGATTCCACAGTGGCTCCACGTTTAGAGGCTCCGTGTGGCAGGTTGCTTAATTAAAGCAGAGGTTTGCCCTGCAGCCAGTGTACTGCCAGTCTGGGCCGAGGCAACACAATTCATTTGTCATCCACAAGCCTGGCTGACACATAATTTATTAGTCATTTATATGAATGCCTGCGAGCCACACACTCTGTGACAGACTGTGACAGTTTTAATATTTTTTGGGGGGAATAATAAGCAGTGTAATCACCACAATGCCTCATGAGGTTAGACTAAATCACAGATTAAAAAACCCTCATCGGACCATGAAGGACCAGAGGATGAAAAAGTATACATCAATAATCAGACAGACAGACAGACAGACAGATAGACAGACAGACAGGCTAATAGACATTGAGGTTGGTAAATAGATAGATAGACAGACAGATAGATAGATAGATAGATAGATAGATAGATAGATAGATAGATAGATAGATAGATAGATAGATAGATAGATAG
>JAFBJS010000813.1:6813-23689 GCA_016785265.1 Paraplagusia blochii
ACAATATAAATGTTAAATGTTTTCAAATATATTTTTTCAAGTTATTTATATATTTGTTTATATGTATAATTTGGCGTTATAATATTATAGTTAAAATTGTATGACCGTGTTACTAAATAAATAACTTTTAATCTAATTAATTTACAATATATTATTGGGGGCATTTTTTTTTTTTTTTAGTTATCTTTATTATAAAATATACAATTATAGTACATGCAGATTGACTCACAAGGGCTGCTGCAGTACCAATTGCATTTTTTTTTTTTTAGTTCCAAGCAACCATGGCAGAGAATATTCTGGCCTGCAGACAAACATAGTTGGTGATCTTTGATTGGCAGCATGGATGAATCCATTCACACGTTTAGTAGTTTTACTTTTTGTTGTTATATCAAACTTTAAAAGTTGCTCAAAGTTGATTCAGGGTATTTTGCCATTCATGTGTGTGTTCTCTTCTAATACCAAAAAAAAACGAAGCAAAACTATTAACCTTTGTGAACACATATCTAGGCCGATGTTGAATAAACCGAAATAACCTTTAGGAGCAACTTCCACATCATCGTACCTAAGCCTGGCAAGTTTCCTCTTCAACAACTATGACATTTTTCAGATGAAAAAAAAATTAATCAGCAGTGTGTGTTCCTGAATCTAATGCAGCCCTGGACCTCCCACTCAACATATCTTTTCATTTCTCCTCAGAATCTGCAGCTCTAGAATCAACAATCCCACAATTCATATTGTGCCGTCTTTGAATATACTCCATTAAAATGAGTTGCGATTGCCGAAGGGGAAATGTTTCTGTCCCTGTGAGTTGCACACTGCATCCAGTTCTCATTACTTCATTGTTGTTTCTTTTTTTTTTTTTTTTTTTCCTGGCAGTTTTATCTTATATATGATGCGAATGCATGATATGCTGGTTACACGAGGACAGAGATAAATGAGCTGTAATGAAGAGGGTTGAATTTTCTTGGGCAAAATGTGAGTTTTCTGCTCTAGGACATTGTTGGCCTGAGCCTGGAGTTTTCTTCTGGGGTCATTATGTTTCCCAAGAGTTCACACTTATTGCAACATATTTTTGCATCAAACCTCAAAGTATCTGCCGGTTTAATAGTCAGTATTGCGTATAATTGATAACAGCCTATGCATGTAATGTTACCATTCTGTCCTGTCGCTCTGCACTCTGTACAAAAGCGCAAGAAGCAGTCACACTACGTCACGTCCCTAACAACTTAAGGAAAGGAAAGCAATGTCCAGGGCAGGGGTCGCCAACCTTTTTGAAACTGAGAGCTACTTCAAGGGCACTGAGTAATGAAAGGGCTACCACTTTGATCACACAATTCTGAAAGAAGAAAGTTGCACAGGTCATCTTTAATTAAATTTATTAAATTAAATTATATTAATGACATTCTACGTGAAGACACTGGTCGTTAATGATTAATAATTTAGCAATAAGGATTCAGAATGATTCAACAATGAAGGAAACAGATAAACTTCAACATGCAACATTTTATTTCTTATTTACCTTTCCAATTGTTTCATTTTGCAGGAAACTCCGTACGATTTTTCAAGAAGCTACTAATTTTCATCAAATCATGAATGAAATTGAAAATCATCAATTCTGTAAGATTTGACAAAAATCAAGCTGCCTTTAACTCGCGGATCTTTTCTGTCTGTAGTGCGCTGCCGGGTGGGTAGTTAGCATGGTAACTTTTGTGACAAGTGCTGAGGCGCCTCTCCACGTTGAGCCGCTTTGCCGTCGCCACAGTCGCACCGCAAATGAGAAACGCACGGTTTTCTTTCGCAGTAGTAAAACATTATTCTTCCTCCCATTCACTGAAAAAATAATATATTTTCTTCCTTTTTTTCCGCCATGTTTATGTGGGTAGAAATCGCTTTCGTCTCCTTATCTTCGCAATGCTCAAGATTAAGGTTAAGTTTGTCATGCGCACTATACCTCTCCCCCATTCTACGTCAGAATTCTCATATTAGCCAACTCCGCAACTTAAGTATTTTTAAGATTTTTTTTAAGGATTTTTTATACTTTTTGTTTTTAATTTACATCACTGTTAATTCAATTAAAAAAGAATGACAACACAATTTAATTAAATTTTAGACAGTGATAGTCCGTGATTAGGTCTTTTTTTTTAAAAAAAAAACTGGCTTGCGGGCGACTGACATGGTCACTGCGGGCGACGTGGTGCCCCCAGGCATCGGGTTGGCGACCCCTGGTCTAGGGTAGGTCAAACAAAAAGGAGATGAATGGATGCGTTAGGCTGCTTGCTTTAGTAGCACCTCAGAGTAAACACAAGGATTAAAAAGCCTGTTTGCTTCACATGCAACACACCAAGGGAGAGCTAACTTTAGATTTCACTAAAAAAAAAACATTTTTTACATTTTTATTACACCTTTGTTTTGTGATTTACAAATTAGGTTAAAATAGTTTTTGAATAAAGCAGTAAAGCCATGATTCCTTAAAATGTATATTTCCTCATGTTACTGCAAGTGTTCTATTCTGTTCATTTCTATAAAGTGTTGAGAAGTGTTGAGAATAAACCAAATTAAATAGTGGGGCCAAGCAGCACTTTTGGGCCCTAGATGCTGGTGTAAATGTTGCGAAGATGGCCCACAGAAGGAACAGACCAGTTGGTCAGTAGCTCAATTTTTATGAACGTTAACTTTCAGATTTATAGTCAGATTTGTTTTCCATGCTTCTCTCTGTAAAGAGCTGCTCAGAATTCATGGTTCAGAACCAAGTAGGATGAAGTGGCTGAATTGATGCAAATTTTCAAAATGCATCAATGCTTAAAAAGAAAAACAATCTTTTGCAGCATTATGATATAATTTAGTGAGTGTAGCAAATATAAGGTCCAACAGAACGTTTTTTTTTTTTTCTTGGCTTGAATCAGATTTTTTATACCATTGAAATGTCATTTGAAAAAAAAATTATGTAATTTGCTGAAACACCTTCTCTACCACCTCGTTTTGGAACTTTTGCACTTTTTTTCCGATTCCTCATTCTGCATATACACTAATATATTTGCTCTTTCTACCAAACAACAGGTGGCTCCATTCTATAGAATGAAAAACAACTCTAAATTGTCCTTTTACACACTCATCCAGATGTATTTTGTTTTTCATTAACTTGCACCACAGAGACTGCCTCTAGCCCGTCTTTTCTCAGGTTCCTTTTTGTTACAGCCTTTATTTGACTTTTTTTCTACAAGTCAAAACTTTTATTACCTGGAAAATCTGCTTCTATAATAGGTTCTTTTAACAGGAAAGGCTGTAGTAGCCTCCGAAATGCTCTGTACAATTTCCTAATGATCTTCCAAACGTGTGATTTTTGTCCACCCAGACATTCCAAAATGTCTTTGTGACTTCCTCCTCTGTTTTGGCGCTTCATCAAGTTTCCATTTAGATGAGTTGATAGTGTCTGATAAATCCATCTATCTGAGACACCTTCATTGAGTGCGAGCTTCTGTTCCTTTTGCTTCTCCTTTCCCCACCAGACGATTATTAAACTCGACCCGAGTCAATGTAAAGAACTGTTCTAATAGGATTTCCTCCGTAAGAAGCTGTGCCATTGGAAACAAGACTGAATTAATTAAACCTACTATTCATGTACTTGAAAGATTTCATTAGTTCACAATGTCATAAATGAAGTGCAAAACCTCGACGCGTTGCATAAGCAGAAATATAACGAGCACATTATTGCGTTGGCTGCTTCGCTGAGCCTGTGAGGACAGAGTTTGTCCTCGTCGTAGAAATGTTTACTTCTCATCCATTAAACAGACTTTTAAAATGTGGCAAGAAAATGATACAGAGACAGGAGAAATAATGTCGGACAAACGTAGGGCGCAAACTGTTTTGCACATTCTCTACGAGTTCACAGCTCACGATCAGTGTTCTCACACTGTACAATTTCATGCTCTGCTGAGAATTGGACTGATCTCACTGTACCTCCATACATGTGTCGAAAACACCCCCACCCCAAATTCTACTATGTATCTGTATTCGTGCCACAATATTCCTGAAAATACAAGTTTATGGGCCAAAATATGCTGCCAAGTGAGTTATAATGGCTAAAACCTCTATTTATTAGTCCTGGGTTTTGGCCCAGAGGCAATGTCTCTGTCATTGGTGTGAAACTCCAGGGTTCACCCCCTGGGCAAGAGTTGAAGGAAGGAAAGCAAAGTTGACACTTTGATCCACACCACTGCACCCTACGATATGTGTCTCAATATGTTATTCTGCAAAACACTTGAGTGTCCAGTGGGCAACTATGAGTGTTCAGGGAGCAGTGAGTAGGGACCGTGCCATGCTCAGTGCACGCCAGATTTGAACCTGGATCTCTCCAGGACCTCAGTCCCTTGATCACTAGGCAACCAACTTCAACTTTTATTTGTTTATAGTGCCAGTTTAGAACAACTGTTATCTCAAGGCACTTTACAAGCAAGCCTGCATAAAAGAATGAAAAAAAAAAGAATATAGAGATAGCCCCTGCCCTTATAGACTCTCACACCAGCTGAGGAACAACTCCCAAAAACCCAGAAAGGGGAAAAAAAAAAGAAGAAACCTCAGGGTGATCGACAGTGAAGGGGATCCTCACCCAGGGTGGACAGGCGAGCTAACTAAACATTAGCAAGTAAAAACTAAAATTCTTTTAAGTCTACAAAAAAAATAGAAGGGCACTTTTAAGTCCATTGATGGGCCAGTCAAGTTCATATGCTCTTTAAGGCGAAGTCCAGGGTCCAGGTCAGACAGTAGGGTGCTAACCACCACTGTTCTGTTGGACCATTGACATACAGTAAGCTCACCAACCACATAAAGGTATAGGTGTTAGCAATGTGATTTGGCTGATTGTTGTTGGAGACTGCTGTTCCGCAACCACATAATAGAAAGTTGGGTGAAAATGGAAGGATAGATCCCTCTTCTCTAGTCGACTTGTCCCTGTTTCAGGGGCTGCCACAGTGAGTCAACAATTTCAATATCACACTGTCCTCTGTCTCTTCAATCATGGAAAAATCAAAACAACAATGTTGCTTGATGCCTCAAAATGCCTGTTGATGCCCAACCAAATCCACACATGGTCAGTGTGGATGAAGGTTTTTGTTTTAACCAGTTATCAGCAAACCTGACTTGGCTAATCAACTTTTGTTGATTAAAAAATACAAAAATAATAAATAATAAAGAATAATAATAAATAAAAAAGAAACAAGTGAGACCAGGTTTGAAACATATTTCATTATGATCTGCTCAAGCCAAAAATGTATCTATGAGCCAAAATTTGCCCCATCCTGAGACTCTGCCCTGAATTGGGCAGTTGATGGCCTAGTAGTTAAGGAAGTGGACGTGGACCTTGGTTCGAATCCCCCTACTACCGCAAAGTCACTGTAGAGGAGTCCTGAGTATGGTCCCCACTCACTGCTCCCCGGCCAGCAGCCTCCTGCTCACTACGGTGATGGGTTAAATGCAAAGGCACAATTTCTCAAAGGCTACTCCTGAGGGATTAATAGAGTTGTAAAAAAAATAAAATAAAACCCAAGTCACACAATTAATAAATAGTGGGAAATTGGTCCAAAAACCGCAGTGTATGCTTGCCTGAAGTTGGCTCTATTATCGTGTTGCAGTCCCGAAAAGGGCTGTTCTGAAGAATTTACGTTGTGTTGTTAAAACCTGCAGGGTTAACCTTATTACCCATGCCGTCTTTATTTGGATAAGGTGACATAAATGCTCACACCTCCTGGTTTAATTGGGAATCAAATGTCCCTTGTGGGCAACAGGAGACACCTGCTGTCCCCCAAGGTCACCCTCAATGATGCACCACCTAATTTGCATGCATAATATGGCATTTCTATGTTAAATACCTTGTCAAATGAGAACATTTTCCTTGGATGAAATACATGCTTTGAGTTTTAATGGACCAGCTGTTTATGTTTGGCTTAGAATATATTCTTTAAAGTTCTCCTCCGTGATACATTCTGACCTATAGTCTTGGATATTAATAAAGGTTTAAACTTTCAGCAGTACAACTTGACATATTAAAAGACCTCCACACTGAGAATTATGATGAAAATGTTGTTTGCTCCAGGCTGAAAATGGAAAACATAGTGCCGACGCAAAAGTGCGGGCAGCGCGGTGCCATTTCAGGTGGAACAAGACACTTTTTATTCTATCCTCCTCTCTGCAGTTCTCCGAAAGGAAGTCAGAGGCGTGACCTTTTCCAGTTTCCTCCAGGCTTTGCTGGAGCAAAATGCCCTTCGATGTTTTGCGGCCTATCTCAGCTAATTGAATCTAAAAGATTGGGTGCGAACCCCGGGCTGAGGTAATGAGAGCAGAGCTGCCCGCGCACAAAAGGTCTGTAAATTGATAGAAAAGGTGGGCGATCCCTCTGACAGTACGCCTCAAACAGAGGCTCCAAAGGCCAATCTCCCTCTCCCACTGATCCTCAGCGTTGCCAAAAGGGCAGAGAGAGACAAGTGTTGAGTTATAGCCTATAACCTGCCAATCCATCCTTCTCTCACTATCTCCCTTATGCTCCATCGCTCAGTGATATCAGTGTAAGCTATGAAAGTGTGTAAATGGTTTCTGGTTCTTATATTTTACTATTTAGAGGAGGAATTTATTTAATATATATCTACATAAAGACCTAAAAGTCACTGCAAGATAAAATAATCAACTACAACTTTAGAGAGAAACTCCAAGCTGTCCAGAAGGGGGCAAACAAGTCAGTATAGCTACAATGTTGCTGGCCAAATCAAAGTTGGCCAACAAAAAAATAGGATGAATTCTTGTATATATATATATATTTATTCATTCATTCATTCATCTTCTGTTTGTCCGTTGCCGGGTCGCAGGGGTGGCGCCCGGGGCAGTTGACGCCACCCAAATCACATTGCACCATATTGTGAGCCTTCCTGTGGGTGGCGAGCCCACAAGAAGTGATGTGGGTTGGGATGGTGCTATGCTCAGAGCACCTCAGTGGCAACTTGGCAGCTGGTGGATTCGAACCGGGGACCTTGCGGACCCAAGTCCGCTTCCTTAACCACTAGGCCACCACTGCCACAAAAAAAAAATAAATAAAAATAAAAATAAAAAAAATATATATATTTTCCCATGGACATTTTTTTTAAGATTTTTTTCTTAAAAAGAGCTCTTTCTTTAATTTCTTGTCCATTTAAAAGTCTGCTTTCACCTAATCTACATTAATCTTGACAAATATAATAACAACAAAAAAGGCTCATAATTAAGTTTAATTTCAGAGCTGATTTCTGGCCATTTTGCATGGTTGACAGAAGCTGGGCCTCAGCTGTAAACTACTAGGCCACCACTGCCACAAAAAAAATAAAATAAAAATAAAAAAAAAATATATATTTTCCCATGGAAATTTTTTTAAGACCTTTTTTAAGAATTTTTTCTTAAAAAGAGCTCTTTCTTTAATTTCTTGTCCATTTAAAAGTCTGCTTCCACCTAATCTACATTAATCTGGACAAATATAATAACAACAAAAAAAGGCTCATAATTAAGTTTAATTTCAGAGCTGATTTCTGGCCATTTTGCATGGTTTTATTGACAGTGACAGAAATCACTTCCGTTCCTACATCACTAGCAATAACATTGTACTGACAAATACAAGTGCTTTTAGTCATTGCATGGTTTTGTGTTCATTGTTTCCCCCAGGTGAGAAACCTTTAGTGGAACAAGGCATTAAGATGAACAAGGAATTGAAGAAAACAGCAGATTGGGCCATTTTTTTTTCCATGACTGTACATATAAATAGATAGATACATAGAGAGAGACAACAAAACCTTATTATCATAAGACATGAGAAATTTGACACACGTTTTCACTTCAAATATGAGAGTTATATTCATTCATTCAACCCCAACTGCTCATCTTTTACTGGGTTGCAGGGACAACAGTCTCCATCACTGTTACCCAAATCACACTGCTCCAAACTGATACTAGCCCTATAGAACCTCAATGGTAACTTGGCAGCTGGTGGAATTTAACCTGAAGCCCTGCATACGCAAGTTCACTTCCCCTACCACCAGGCCACCGAAGCCAACTCTAGATCACATCTGATATAAAGATGCAGGCTAATTATACCTTAACTATGGGCCTCTTTTGCCCCCCGGGTCAGAGGTTTATAGATGTAAACTGTAGGATTCCATGATATGGTATCAGAGTTTTCAGCTCTGAGGCAAGAGGCCTGCTGGAGCCATCAAGATAAATTTCAGGGCCATCATAAGTCATTCTTCAGAGTAGAGATTAATAATCGTCACATCACAGGGTATGAACAAAGTATGGAGCAGCAGCTTCTGCCATAAGAAATAATTTAGAGAAGGGGTTTCTCAAGACTGAATGACTCTCATTACCTAACATTCATGTAACAAGTGGTAAAATCCATCAATATGTCAAAAAAATAAAAAATAAAAATAATTCACACTAATATTAAACTGGGCATTAGTATTTATCAGTACTGAACCAAAGAAGGCAATAGTACCAGGATTTGCTGCAGTGTGGTCAAAACTGTGCTAAAATAAAATCAAGAATTTTCTCGGATGAACAAAAGATATAAAATAAATAAATAAATAAATAAAGGAAACTTCATATATATATATACATATACACATATATATATATATACATATACATATACATATATATACATATACATACATATATACATACATATATATATATACATACATATATATATACATACATATATATACATACATATATATATATACTACATATATATTGTGGTAGTACGTTATTATTATGTATTATTTACCCTGCTCACATAGCACAACCAAATTTAACAGCATTCCACTAATTCCCTCTTGTCTGCACAGAATGAAGACTCGCCTTCAGTGGACGACTCCATCATTAGCCTGTAAAACTGACCTCAATAAAGCACACTGACATCACTGACCATAAAGCTGCTGGGAGTGTCCCTCCCTTATTAGACTCTTCAGTGACATGACTTACAGGTTTTAAACAAAAATAACACTCTGCCGTTTGGAACAGTCTTCATAGAACAGAAGGGCAGCGTTATAACGCTGTCCACTGTGGAAAAAGCAGCAGCCGTTGGTGTAGCAGTGCAGTAAAGCAGTAAAAAGGCCACACTGAGCTGCTGACTTTTACTCACAACAGCATCTGTATGAACACATGAACAATAATGGCCTTCAGCAGGACTCAATCAACAACTCTGACTGCAGCGGTAAAAAAAAAAAAAAAACACAGTAAAGTGTTCTGCCTCATCTACAGTAACTACTGTAAATTGAGAGTAAGAGCGTTCTGGTTAGTGTTCTGTTAGTGTTCTGTTAGCCTCACAGGTATTTGCCCTCCATGGAACACTTCACAGCAAAAACAGTGAAATAAAAAAAAAAACAGACCTCTGTTGATTAGTTGGACATGCAGAACACTTTATGTAAATTGAAGTGCATATATTGAATTTAAGTTGATTGTTGTTTTTCCTTTTGACAGGGTGAGATGGAAGTTGTTTACTCTTTGTGGCAATCCCTGAACATGGGACAAAGTCTAAGTCAAAATTGGACAAAGAGGATTTCTTCTTCTTCTTCTTCTTCTTTTGGGCTTATCCCGTTTTTCAGGGGTTGCCACAGCGAGTCAACAATTTCCATGTCACCCTGTCCTTTGCATCCTCAACTCCAACTCCAACCACCACCATGTCCTAAAATAAAAAAATAGCATAAAAATAGCTTTAAGAGAAGTAGTGGCTTAGTGGTTGAGGAAGTGAACCTGGGTCTGTAAGGCTTCAGGTTCAAATCCACCAGCTGCCGGGTGTACCATCCCAATCCACATAGCTTGCATTATGCTCGCATTATGGAGCGGTGTGATTTGGGTGTCAGTCGTGGAGACTGTCGCCCCTGTGACCCAACATTTGATTATTGAAACCTAATTTTTATACTTGAACATATTATACTTAATAATAATAATCAATATTTCTCTCTATTCTCTTTTCATTTCCACTGCTTCCAGAGAACCTCGAATCCAACAAATTGCTTCCAGTGAGTTGCAGGCCAGAGAGTGAGCATTCACTTTTTAACCGTCGAGCGGCCATTCTTAGCCTGCAATGAATTAAAACTTCTTCCATAAAAAGGACATTGGAGTGGACTTTCTGCATTTGGAGGCAGGAATAGAGAAGATTTACAGTAATTGAACTCATCTTCAGAAATGAGTAGAGGAAGATCTTGTGACTAATCTGAGGTTTTTGTGACTAGAGTGCATTTTGACATTGTGATAATGCAGTAATTTTATTTGTGTTATTGTTGATGCTTCTTAATGTCAGTTATGTCACAGCTACGGCCATGCTGAGCTTTGTGGGTTTTGTTGCTTCAGTAATGGGGTAATTATGGCTCCATGAGTTACCTGGGAAACACTTCTCCATATTATAGTTGGTTTCTATGGACATAATGACATCATTAAAAGATGGATTCATTTAAGAAGGACACCATTGAAGGCCTAGGTGAGAAATGCTTGCTTTGCCACTGTAAACCCACATTTCCCTTTAGGTTGCTAAGACTCTTAAAAGAAGCAGATCAACCATACAATTTCCTGTCCCTGTCAGGTAGCTTGAAATAACAGATAACGTCACGCGTCCCAGTAGACATATCAAATCTATGCCGACATGTCTTCCCGCAGAAAGGTTCTACGGGTTTTCTATTTCAGAAACACTGCAGTCGCTGTCGTGGTGAGTGACAAATGTAAGAAGAAGATAAGCAGTAGCCGAGTGTCTGCGAGGAAGCCCGGGGCGAATAATATGTTCAAGACTTGGTTACACAAATCAAACCCAGGTTGCGGAATAGTAAAGAAGACAACGATGGAACTGATGTTGGATCATGTGGGCAAATGGAACATTTTGCAAATTAAAATCACGCAGTACCGAGCACAGTGCCGTGGGGTATGCCATTGTGAAGGATGAACATTTTGTTTTGCTATCCTTTTTTTTTCCCTTCAGCAGATCATCTGTCGTTATACAACTTTATTTATTGCAACAATGTTTTCTGTATTGTATCATGTTGCTCTACAAAACCTTGATAAATCCATATTTTTATAGTATTTCTAGGGAGGAAATGTGACCACAAAGCTAAGTCCAATTATCGATCTACAAAAAAAAAATTAAAAAAAAACTGCCAGAAGTTGATTCTTTCATAATCAGAAACATTTGTCTTTGTTGATATTTAAGGCTTGACTATGATTGGCGGGCAAAACAGTGTGAACCTGCTAAACCAAAGTATATTTATAGTATCTTCTAATGCTGTTCTCCATGAGAATACACCTGCAGCTGGCCCAGGCGAGAAGAGAAGCTCCTCACCTCGTCCACCTACATGCAGCCGCACACACAGGAACAATAAAGCTAACGACTGCAGCCCCGCTGCTGTCTGGACCAGACGAACGGGAAGACATTTCAGAGCTGCTCGGTGCTTGTAACGGGCAGCTATGTGAGCAGGCAACAGTGATTAAAATGACATCAGCACCATGGAAACTGTGCATCATGTTATTCCCTCAAGGAGAATCGCAGGCCAATCCCTTGCTTTATTTCACTCCAGACGATCTGCTCTGCATTTTAGTGCCACAATTAGGAGTTCAAACATGTTACAAGTGAGGAGAAGAAGGGAACCACAGGTGAGAACCTGCATGAGAACATAACTGGCTCATCAGACAGCAGATACATATGGGTGGGCGAAAATTCAAAACTGCCATGAAGTCACGGGCCAAACTCAATATTTGTTGAAAATTTGTTGCTCTCCGGATATTAAATAAAGATATTTTTCTATAAAACATTGATCCTGGAACAGCCAAGGCGTAATACTATCAACACACATGAAATTAAAATAGAAATGAAACACATATTATTAGAAATTGTTGCTTACTGTGTCTTTTTCTCTGTTGTCTTTCAATATTTCCCTTTTTTATTAAATCTATTTAAAGATCTAACAAAACAAAACAAAACAGAACAGAACAAAAACATACTGTATGTGCTATAACCAAGAGCATACATGGCTAATACTACAAATTCCGCCAGTATATAAGGGCTAGATATGGGGGAGGGGGCACTGTAGTAGACATTTGAGATGATCTCACGGGCCAAAAATAACAACACTATGGGCCAAATTTGGCCCCCGGGCCTCAGTTTGACATCTGTGGTCTAGAATGAAAGGAGATGCACCAGTCCAGTTGTCTAAATCTAACTGCTTCAATATTTAACTATGTTTTTTCATAAAGTTGGTAGATTGTAGAAGTTTTTTTTTTTTTTTGTTCACCTTAGCAGTGGAAAAGCAAAGCTCATTACAATATTTATCAGTCTATAACCCCTTGTGATACACTGCAGAGGCCAACCTGACACTAGGCAGATACATAGATAGTAGGGGCGCGACGATTAACTCGCATAACGATCCGATTCATATCTCGATTCACAGGCCACGAAACGATTCAGGAACGATTCATAAACGATTGATCCAGTTCGGTCCGATTCGATCCAGTTTGATAAGTTTTTACAATTGCGTTTTTTTTTTTGTTTACACAATATGCCAATATGGCCTTTAAAGAAGAGCTGTGAATGTCTCTCTGGGTGACTGCTAAGGTTTAATGGACCTTCATTGTTTTTGATTGTCACTATAAAACCGGCAAATTGCGTTGCTTTTATCTATCTTTCGATCCTTCTTGAAAAAAAAATCAAAAACAAAAAAAAAATGTCTAAACCTTTCAAATTATTTTTAAAAGGTTTCTCATTTAAAACGATTTTAATCGTACGATCCAAAATGATTAATTTGCACACCCCTAACAGATCGGACGGATAAATGGATGACTAGCTATAAACAGTCTGTGCATTAACATTTTTAAAGGATTAAATATGGTGTAAATTAATCTTCACAAATTAATAAGTGCCCTTAAGTGGAACGAGGCGATATAAACTAGTAAAACACTCATTTACTAGAAGAATTACTTTGTTGGGAAGTCAGGTGTTACACTTAGTGTCAGGGGCTGGTGATTTCTCATCCTCTTCGATAAAATAATTGACTTCATGTGATGATTTTATAGACATAGGGAGAGTAAATAAATTACCACATTTACCATTAATGATTTAAATGTTTCACTTTATTCATTATTCACCTGTGTCTTTCTAGGTTTTCTTCTCATGCTCCTCAACCTGAAGCCTTTCAGCGAAGACATTCATCGTGCCACAATTTAAATGTCAGCCCCGACTAAGGACTTCACTCATCAGCCATAATTTTGAAACCCCAAACCCCGTGTTGCTAAGTATTTTCTGCTAAAAATAACCTGAGAGAGTCGTCTTCATAACCACTGACAAGTGAAGATAATGATGACAAAAAAAACACCTGATCATTCAGGTTTATAAATACAGCATACACAGACACTTATAAATGATGTTTCACTTAAAAAAAAAAAAACAACTTGTGCTTATGTCTATAATTAATACACCTTTTAAACTCCAGCAGATGCTGTCGAAAACATTTATATATATATATACTGTATATATATATATAAAAAATTCTTTTTTTTTTTTTCTCAGTCATATCGTTGCAGCAGTAACTGAGCTCCAGCAGTACATTCCGTTGGCACTGACATTTTACATTCTGTCACTGTGGTTTGACACCTCTTCCCAGCTACACCTTGTTGTGTCTTGCCTCATGCAAATGATCTGCCACTTCTGATTGTCTGTTGCCGGATAATCATATGCAGACGGTCCCTTAAACCCAACCTGAACTTGTCAGTCTCCGTGGGAGACGGCTTTGGTTTTCATTCAGTTTAGTTATGTCGCTTTAACAGCCACTTTACCCAGGCTGACCTGTCACTGTGTTCCCCCATCACTGTCAGATTCCCCACTTTATATCCTGGGATGCATCTTCTCCCCTGCTGTCAGCTCAGTGTCATTTCTAAAGGCTCTGCTTAGCGTTGTGACTGCCACCAAATGTTTAATAATGTGAACAGTCCACAGGGGAAATTATGGTCTGGAAATGGATGCAGTATAAGTCATTGATCCGACTGTCTGTGCGACTTTATCTTTCCTGGGGGACCCACAGCGATGTCGCCACACAGAATGACCACGAAGAAAACAGACTCATTACTTTACTTTACAGCTTGTCACTACACTAACAGCCCCTCGTATCATACCTGACATGGCTGTGGGGGACGGGAGGCACAGGAGGGGCTTCATACAAAGCAGATTTTATCTGTAGGATGTTCGTCCGTGTTGGCGGTTCACCTTCCCAGAGCAAAAACAGCCTTTAAATTATCTGTTGTCGTCTTGGCGCGGTACAATTTCACTCTCTTTAGTCGACCTTCTTATAATAATAATAATAATAATAATAATAATAATAATAAAAATAGCCAAGGAGCCTGGTGTTAGAGAGAGGTGGAATGTGTTTTGATTTCCAGCCTCTGTGTTGCAGCCAGACTGATTATCCTAGAAGAGAGGAGCATGAAAGTCAGGGAAATACCATCCTGAAAGTCATGACCTTTCACTAATCTGTGCGGATGGAGCGGTTTATGGTGTGGACCTTTCAAAGAGAGAGTCCATGAGCTCAGGGTGATGTCAAGCTGCGCATTTTTAAGACCAGTAAATATTGTTTGCGTGTCAACAAAGATGCAACAATCCTGCCTCATGTCCGTCAAACAACCGCAACATTGAGCAACGCTGAGCTTCTCTGGTTTGATTTCTGGAGGTAAATCTGACACAACAAACAGATAGATATAAAAAGACAGACAGTTAGATACAGACAGACTGACAGACAGACTGATGGACAGACATACAGGCAGACAGTCAGATAGACAGACAGGCAGACACTTAGACACAAACACTCAGATACAGACAGATACATATGGGCAGGCAGATGAATACAGTTTATAGACAGACAGTTAGATATAGACCAATAGTTACAGATAGACAGACAGATACAGATATACAGACAGACAGTCAGATACAGACAGTGGGATAGATACAGACAGACCAACAGACAGAAGGATAGATACATACAAACAGACAGTGGGATAGATACAGACAGACATACAGACAGGCACTTAGATATAGACGGGTAGACAGATACATACAGACAGACTGACAGACAGATAAATACAGTTTAGTTACAGACAGACAGGCAGTTAGATACAGACTAATAGATACAGACAGACAGACAATGAGCTAGAGACCAATAGATTCAGACAGACAAAAAGCTAGATACAGACAAAAAGCTACAGACAGACAGACAGACAGTTAGATGCAGACAGACAGATACAGACAGACCTTTCAAAGACAGAGATGAGATCCAAGGTGATGTCTATTTGCTCATTTAGGAACCGTAAAGATAGTTTATGGACCAAAAGAGGTGCAACACATTAGCCACAGGTCAACCACACATCTGCACCTATGAGCCCATGAATGGCTTCAACAAATACAGTTATTCAACAGTTTATTGCTACTATGGTTTGATTCCTGTGTAGGTGTTATGTCTGTGCTCTTTTAGACTTCAAATTGTTTTACATCAAGAGAAAAAGCTGGAGAACCCAGATTAAGATGGTTTGGACAGGTTCAGAGAAGAGACAGTGGAGACATTGGTAGAAGAATGATTCTAGAGATGGAGCTACCAGGTAGGAGACAAGGTGGAGATTGATGGATGCAGCGAAGAAGGACATGGAGGTAGATGGAGTTAGAAAGAGGGTGAGATAGAGAGACCCATTTGCTGTCGCCACCCCTGGAAGAGAGACAGAGTGAAAGCAGAAAACAGTTTTAAAGAGGCAAAAATAAGGTCAGCCAAAGGTTCCAATAAAAATTATGCTGATTTGTAGTGCTGCATTACAGTAAAATAAAGACAGCAAACTAGTGCCAATAAAATATACGACTTGCCCGAGGTCCGCTGAGGGGATTCAGCAATTTTGCCCCTGCCGTACGTTCTGTCACCCATCTGAGCAACTTTTAATTGCCTTCATCTCAGCTTCTCACTGATACCTGAGATAAACTGACTTCAGGCAAAGCGTTGATGGCAAAGAGATGCTATCAGGGGATGTTACTGCCGTCTCCTGCACATTATCCAGTTCAAGTTTGATCAGCAAAACACATATCACAATAACGAGAGGCACGCAGAGATGAGCAGATTCACCATCACAACCAGCTGCATTTCATTACGTGTGATTTATACGTGTTGTGGGGAACAGAAGTCCTGTTATTGTGATGGAAAACCACAAACTACAAACACCAACAATCAATCCTAAAAACACAAGGTTGCACAAACAGAGATTTGAAGTGTGTTAAATAAATGTTTAAGTATATAAAAATACATATATATATATATATATATATATATATATACTTTTTTTTTTTAAAGGTCAAATAAGGTTTTTAGGGGTTTTCATGATCATAAACTGATATTTACACCCAATAATATACATAGATCCCTTTATATTCTGGTGTTCTCTCATAACCTTTATGCATCGTAAACGCATTAAAATCGTGTTACTTTGAATATTTCTCTATACCAGACCTGGGCAACATAAGGCCCGGGGGCCAGATGCGTCTCGTTTGGCGTTTTAATCTGGCCCGCCTAACTTATGTCCAAATTATGTTTTTGGTTTATATTATCATTACCCTTCTACCTTTTCCCTTCAAAGCCAGCTTTTCCCAATAGACTTGAAAAAGCTAAAAGCATTGCCTTCATTTAAAACTTTACTCATTATTTATCGTAGATACAAATACTCAATGTTTCTGATTCTGATCTGGCCCGTGACTCAAATCTTAGTACCACCTGTGGCCCGTAGGTCCTCATAATTGCCCAGGCCTGCTCTATACCATGGGGTTTCATGGATATATTTATTTTCAATTATTTTTTTATAA
>JAFBJS010000813.1:23741-56084 GCA_016785265.1 Paraplagusia blochii
ATACATATATATATATATATATATATATATATACTTTTTTTTTTAAAGGTCAAATAAGGTTTTTAGGGGTTTTCATGATCATAAACTGATATTTACACCCAATAATATACATAGATCCCTTTATATTCTGGTGTTCTCTCATAACCTTTATGCATCGTAAACGCATTAAAATCGTGTTACTTTGAATATTTCTCTATACCAGACCTGGGCAACATAAGGCCCGGGGGCCAGATGCGTCTCGTTTGGCGTTTTAATCTGGCCCGCCTAACTTATGTCCAAATTATGTTTTTGGTTTATATTATCATTACCCTTCTACCTTTTCCCTTCAATTATTTTTTTATAAAACATTTTGTACCCTTAAAACATTTCATAATAAAAATATAGCAAAAAACACAGTTCACCAAATAATATCACTAGTAGCTCTGTCTATCTGGAGGACATTGGACACAGCATCCTGTGCTCTTCTGTTCCCCACTGAGTGTAGCAGGTTCTTCCCTCATTTGTTTATGACTCATTCACTGAGTAAAGTTTGTGTTTTTGGGTTTGGTGAAAGTTCACCCTAATGTTTCAGAGCACAGTAGCAACTATTGAAGAGAAATCCAATACAATGTAAAAAAAAAATGTAAATAATAATGAGGTAGCCACATTAGTGTGACATAATCGCATGGACATAAATCATCTGCAAGTAAAATAACAACAAAACTGAGACGCAAGTGCAACAAATACCAATAAATAAATATAGAAGTTTTTTTTTTATAAAACACAGAAATTACAAATAATCTGAAGGTAGGAAGGCATGTGCATTTCCATACCACATGGTCGCTGATATATAAACATATTCTTAAAAAAAAAATTTAAAAAATGACACACACCCATGAGTGTAGTCCCTCTCCCAAGTACAGATGTTACATTTTTGTACTGCACATACTGTCGATGTATTATTCATGCACTTCATGGCGAGTATTCGCTCTCTGGAAGGCACTGAGAGGTCAATGGCTCGTGGCGCTCCATTAGCATCTCAGCCCAACACTGGGTGTGCATATGTCGGAGACAGGGAGAGAGAAAGAGTGAGAGACGCAGGACAGAGAGAGAGAGAGAGAAGCGTTGTTTAGTACCTATGGGAGATTTGTTCCGTTTCTTCAATTTCAGCTTCATCTACAGTGGTGGGGACTTACTGTGGAATCCACTTTCTTTCTCAATTGAGAAAATAAATACACAGGGTGATAAAAGGCAGTTTATCACTGAAGACCAAATGCAAACCAGAGCAGAGGTCGCAGACTGGGAAAAACAGCATGTAAAGCTAGCACAAATCACTGCACTGCAAAAAAACCAAGACGTTTCATTCATTCATCTGCAACTTCTTATTTGTTAACAAGTCTTGGAGGCCGCAGTCTCCATGTTTGCAACCCAAATCACACTGCTCCATACTGTGACCCGTACTGTGGGCAGTGAACTACTAGAAGTTAAGAGGATCTGAACGCTGCTATGATCAGAGCACCTCAGTGGCAACATGGCAGCTGGTGGATTAGAACCTGAAGCCTTGTGGACCCAAGTCTGATTCCTTAACCACTGAGCCTCCACTCAATATGAAAATAATTATAGTGAGGTTTTCCATTGATTTCAATTAAATACAGAACTTTTTTCATTGTTTTATCATTAATATTAAGATTAAGATATTTTAGAAAAAAATATTACATTTGATTATAAGATAATGTTTTAAGATATCAATCGATTTTTTTTTAAATAACTTTAATTTTAGTCTGAAAAATTAGCATTTTTCAGACTATAAGAAGCACTGATTTTTTTTTTTTACTCTTAAGAAATAACATTCTGCCTCATGTATTCATGTATTCACATTCATACTGGTTGTACTTATTGACCTTTAAGGTTTTTTTTGAATAAGTTGATTAAAATGTGACTTATCTGAGTGCTATGTTTGCATAATGTGCATCACCGGTTAAAAAAAAAAAAAAAATTTAAAAATCAATTCAGATGTGCCATGCAAGTCTAGTGTGCTTGCAATAATGCTATTAAAAAAAAAAAAAAGTTAATTAATTACATTGATTAATTTTCAAAAAGGCAGTTTCAACACATAAACAACAAAATGTCGATGTTGTCCAAAATGCTCTGAGGCTGCGCTGAATGGTTTCCACACATTAACAATGTGTGGGAGTCATTTAATTAAAATGTCCTGATATTGACAAATCAATTTCCCTCGGACTAACCTCACTTTAATTTTATTTGCCTCATCTTAACCTTCGGCCATTCAGGGGACTTTCCTTTGTCCCTGTTAGGACGGCAAGTCCCATGTGATGTGACTTTGTTGTAGATATGTCGCACAAAATGATTAATAGCCTGGCCTCACACGTACACACTCACACACACACACAAACACCCTGCGGGGGAAAGTGGGAGATTATCTCCTCCACCAACCACCCACATCAGTGCTGACCTCCACGCAGTCCCTGAGGGAGGCCTCTGCCATCCCTGTCATTGATCTGGCCTCACACACACAGTGCCACACACTACAGGCCTGATTGCAGGTTAGAGGAGGGGGCTTCCAATCAATACTGCACTTATCTGCAGTGCACTGATATCACAGCCAAGTGTGAGTTGGAAATTGCTGATGTTTAGGTTTAATTACTGGAGGAACGTTGGTGTTTAGAGAGAACGAGCGAGGAGATAAACAATATTGTATGATTTTACTTCATACCAGGGTTTTATGAATCCATGCAAACCCTCCGCCATTATTTTATTTTTGAGACAAAATACTTCAGTCGTTCTTCATCAGCTTCATGTCAGCAGTTTCCATGGCTGCCAACCAAAGCACACTGCTCCATACTGTGAGGCTTCCTGTGGGTTGTGATCCCACTGGTGGAACCAGACTGGGGTCAGGGGGCTCCAAGTTCGAATCCACCAACTGCCAGGTTAGCACTCAGGTCCACTGAGCGTGGCACCGTCCCCACTCGGCCCACTTTGGTGATGGGTTAAATACAGAGTTGACATTTCGTTGTGCGCTGTGGTGTGGACCACGATGTCACAATGACAAGGAGTTGGCTTTCCTTTCTTTTCTTCCTATGCTCAGAGCACCTCAGTGGCCAGTGGATTAGAACCTGAAGCCTTACAGAAGCCTTATGGACCCAAGACCACTTACTCAACTGCTAGGCCAATTGAGGAAGTGGCGCCCAAAACAAAACCTTTATTAGCAAAGTATAGAATAGAAAATTATACTTGCATCATCCAACAACCAATAGAATAAAGAATACTTTCATAAAACATCTTATAATTTGTAAATGCTGGCAGGATTAAACTTAAATTCTTCTCGTAGGCATAAGTTAGGAGCAGTGAGAGTAAGCTAGACTGTCTTCTCATGCCATCCATAAAGAAAACTTGGAAATTGCAGGGAAAAAACAGATATATGATCACAATAAAATACTAAAATATAATATGGAAAAAGTTTGGCGGCCAGACTACAAAGCTAAACGGTCAGCATGTGGCCCCCAACCCATAGTTTGCCTCTACCAGTTCTAATGACTCAACAACAAGCACTTAAAATTGATTGAAGGATTCCAGTTTATAGTTAATAAAGTATATAAAAATCATGTGTAATAAGTAATAAGGTGTACAATACTCTATGTCACTCAAACTGTGCATGGTGAATCCAAATTGGGGCGGATGTGCAAACATGATGGGTGGAAATAAGATGATTGAGGGTAGACACTCGAGAGTAACAGTAAAAAATAATATTAAATATATACTTTGCCTCAGCAGAAAATCTCATTTATGCAACTGTAGGAATGTATTTTCTTTTTTTTTTCCCCGAATAAATTAAAAAGCATAATATGTTTGACATTGCTGAGTAATCAGACCCATGACTTTTTCTTTGTAATGATGGTTTTGTGATCTCAGGATCACAAAAGACTAAAAAAAGGGGGGGAAACCTCAGGGTGAAAGACTGAGGAGGGGATCCTCACCTAAGATGAAATGTGAAGATAAAATATAATATATATTAAACATAATATATACAATACTGTTGCTGTCTTTATTGTCTTTTCTCCTCGTTAACACTTATTTAATCATTCGCTTCAGTATCCTTTAACATTGGAGGCTAATGATTCTTCAGAATATGGTTCACGATCAATGGACGACCCGCAAAATAATGATAACAGCAACAATAATAAAACAACAACCATCATTTACCAGCTTTACGTCCTGGAGCTGCATCTATTGAACACACACATTAACACACACAGATGCCTTTAGTGTCTCCATTAAGACTAATGACAGTCCAGGCTGCTATCATTTGTAACGTCTGCAGTCGGTTGCCTGCAATTAAGAATTATGGCACGCTGAAGGAGTTAATTGACATTGGATGTCTAATGTGTGCGACTTTAATGTATTATGGCTTAGTTTAGGGCCATATTTGTCTGCGAGACCTTTGTCTTCTCCGAATCTATTACCTGTCCAATTTCCCACTGCAGGTAACCAAAGGCGATTAATAATGATGACATGTCCCGTGCTGAGTTAATTTGTATTGGTGATGGAAATTATATTTTGTGGGAAAAAAAAAAAAAAAAAAAAACACAAAAAAAAAAAACACAATCTTCCAGAACCCCCGAAGATCCTTTTACTCCAACCAAACATGGGAGGGATTCAATGGAAAACAGCAGGATGATACTAGTTGCGTTTGCAGCCTTTTCTTGGTCCCTTATGGACCAGAACCACCGTCCATCAGAGTGAGAAGCAACAAATTGGAGAGTCTGAATTTGCAGATGCAGTTTTTGAGCTGTGCACTCAATATATATCTGTACAGTTGACAGTTTAGTCATTGTATTTAGTCGTCTCTTATCATTCCATTTTGCAAGAATAACTGGGAACCGATGAACGGAAATACAGATACCAAAGAAAATTAGGTTAAATTGAAATGTATTCAAATTCTTAAAGTCATTTAGGTAAATAATCCCTAATCTGATCCTTGTTTCCAATTTTAGAACTAGTAAAAGCTGGTGAGTCCTAGGGCACATGGTAGCCCCAGTGGGGGCCCCATAAGGCACTGTTTACTGATGTTTCTGCACAATTTACTGGTTAGATGCCTGGCAATTTCTTCACAGTGTAGTTAGGGTTCAGGTAAAAGGTGTAGTAAATACTAAAAAAAAAAAAATGACAACAGGCACAGAAACTGGTTATTAATAAATATAATTATCAAAAGTCAAGCACTCGGGCTCCAAGAGGTGAAGCAGATTTAAAGGCATCATTGCCACATGAAAGAGTCACTCACTGCATAGTATGACGTGGACATCCTCCAGTAATGCATTCACTGTCTTGGGCGGCACTAGGATATGACCAGTTGCTATTTTTTCCTCAAAGGGTGCAAAGACAGGAGCAGATTTCTTACCATAATAAAAATGATCTATTTATCATTGATTTAAGTATAGAAAGTGATTAAGGAGGTTAAGGAGATTTTTTGTTTCACAACAACTTAGTGGCTGGAGTAGTTTTGACTTCCTGACAGCTCTATGCAGGTAAGAGTGAATGCAGGTAAGAGTTGATAGGACAGGTATCACAACAGGCATCCAGTCACGGACAGATGTGACCAATGGTGTTCGGTCATGTTTCAAAATCAACCACAGTTTAGCATCAAATAATCAATAAAACATAAATTATTTATAATAATATAAAAGAAAAGACAGAAATGTATTAATTATCCATTGTCTCAATGTGGCCCAATTAACCCACGTACCAGGGACGGTCAGCTGCCTAGTGGTTTGGGACTGTAAAGGACCATGGAACAAAGGGATATCCGGGGTGTGTTAAAAAATTAAAACTACTCAACAAGAGGGTCAAAACTTGAATTGTCATTTTTGTTCCCTTAAAGATTTTTAAATTAATTATTTAGTTAATTAAATTATTTCAACAAAGTTCAGGACAGGTGTAGAGAACGTATGGCTTTTGAGGATTGGCTCTGGTTCTTAGTCAAATCAAGTGGACTTTCTTAATAGAATAACTAATACATATTTTTTTTGTTATTTAAATAAAAAATGTAAAAACAGAAAAAGCCTTTAAATAAATCAAAAATCGATTGACAAATCTCACAAATCTTAATTTATACATATATATTTTCAACAGTACATGTCAATGTGGTGTGCAGGTGGAGAGCCAATCCTTTTTGTACTCCAGTGTGAGGGACGGCCCCATACCTTGAATTTCTTAATTTTATTGCATTATGGTAAGTTCTGCTTTAATCGAGAAATGAATTGCAATCATTTTTGTTTAGCTCCTTTGTGCACAGTGAACCCTTTCAAGGAAGAAAATGGCAAAAAAAAGTACCAAGTACCAGGAATGGACAGAACATTTTCCTTTTGTGTACTCAGACCATAAATATACTCTAAAAATCCTGGTATCCTTTATTCATTTAGTTGTATATACTAGTAAAACACATCTCTTAGACCAGAACCCAAATAGTGGGGCAATAGGTTCTGGCATTTAGGCTACAAGTGCTGTAATGTTGGAATATAAACAAGACTTCAGTTAATAATAATGGTTTCTAAAGATATACCCAAAACAAACATATGTAATGGATGCACGTGGGCTTGAGTGTGCATGCAGAGAGGTATATATAGGCATATATACGTGCATGTATATGTGTGTGTTTATATGTGCAGTGTTAGGAGTTTTGTAACTTGTAACGCTGTGACGTAACAAAACTAGTTTTCTCGGTAACTAATAACGTAACACGTTTCTTTTCCCATTCAGTAACGCCGATTTTGTTACTGTGGTGTAAAGGGGTTCGTTACTCGTTACTATCTGTGGTCTAAATGGACGCTTTCTCCCGGCCACGGGGAGTGTGGTAGCGGAGCCTGTCTGCTGTCTGCTGTCTGTCAGTCAAGACCGTGCACACAAACTGAACCCATGCGTTGAAAAGGAGCGATGATTGGTTGATATAGGTTAACGTTTCAGACTGAGCCAATCAGAGAGAGACCTGGGAGGGTCTTCTTGCCTTACAGGGATATAAACAGTCTCACACACACACGCCATGCAGTACAGCAGCTCACACCCACAAGCAAGACGACGCCAAGTGGCAAGTTGAGGTTACAATAAAGATGCCTGTCAAAATGTCTTAACATATTTTTTTTTTTATTGTACCACTACATTTCATTATGATAGTTGCTACAGAAGACAACACTATACCTTCTAATGTGTTTTAAGTAAAACAACTAGTTACTTTAATGATTTAGTAACTAGTAACGTAACTAGTTACTTTTTTTCAGAGCAGTAACCAGTAAAGCAACAAGTTACTTTTTAAAGTAACTTGCCCAACACTGTAATGTATATATGTATGTATATTAAGGGTGTATACATATATATATGTTTACCCCACATATATGTCGGTATGCTTATATACACACAAGATAGAAAATAATATTATACAAAACAAACTAACAGTGGTAATATTTAGTGTGAAATATTCATTATAGTTAATTATAATACTGATGATAATTCAGTTTGCAATTGCTCAACAACACCACACACAGCAACACACATTACCTATTAATACCAATAACATTAACCTATTAATTAATCTACTAACATCCACTGTTCACTGATCAGGTCTGTCATATTTTAAACTTATATTTTTACTCATGTCTGCATATATTGTATTTTATGTGTAAATGTGCAAATGTTGGGTCATGTGAAACAGGTCTTAAACTCCAAGCAGGTAATGTGACGGAATGGATCAGATTTTTTTTTTTTCTTCTGTTTTCAATAAAAAAAGAAATAAGTGTTTTTCTCTATCAGGACTGCAAAGATATATAGCTGACGTGTCTGCGCGTATGTTTGTCACAGCTGATGCCTGACAGACACATTAATCATCAGCTGTGAGCAGACACAGATCAATGTGGAAAGACTCTTGTCCTGCCTTTCCTGCTGGGATCTCTTCTTTGTCAGTCGGCCGAAGTGACAGGCTGTAAATCTGGGTTTGTTTGTAAGATCAGTGACAGGTTTAGTGGCTGTGAGAGAAGATACTCAGAGCTTCATGTCACATGTGATGCTGTGATAGAAAAGAAAAAAAAAAAAAAGAAAGAAAGAAAGATTGTTTATTTCTATTCTTACAGGTGACATTCATGGTCTGTTTTAAGCATTCATGCATTAGACATCTGTAGCTCTTTTATGCTCAATAACTACAGTTTTTTTTTTTAACCACATCATTTTTTTGCACAGCATAAATGTTGAGCGTTTCAACAGAAAATTGTATTTATACCAGCCTGGCGAGAGCAGTAAAAAAGAGGGAACTATAACGGAAAAAAAGAGAAAAGTTTTCAGACAACTAAAATGGGATTTCTTTTGAAGTAACTGTAATATAAAAACAGCAGATAAAATCTCTCGGACTGTAAATCCTGCTGCAATCAATGGAGAGAAAAAAAAAAAGGACCCACAAAAGCCTCAGTCATCCAAGCAGTAAAATGTCAAATTCAATCTTTGTTTTTTCTCACCTATTTCTCTGTGTTGAGAAGACAGTTGTTCCAAAAACGACAAAATAATGTGTATTGCATACACAGTAGTTGGCATAAAGTCATCATACCAATAAAGAGAGTGCACTGACATCATCAGTCACTGTGTTATCTCAATAGTATCTGCTGCAGTTTCCAACTTTAGGTAAACCAGTTAAATCAATACATTAAAAAGAAACTGAATCAAGCTCTCTCCCCACTGCAGTGTGTCTGTGCACACTACCTTCACTTCTTCATTTGTCACAAATATTTGTTGATTTTTTTTTTCATTGTTTATCCCTCTTTAAATACTGAGGACAGTGGAGGACACACGGCGGGGGTTGGACGAAGGCTGCTGTTTCGGGGCGAATCAAATCGATTTTTGTTCGCTTAGCAGACAAACACGGAGAGTTTGCCTAGGGACACAGAAATCGTAGGAAAAAAGCAACAGCCAGAGCAGAGATTCGTTCGCATACGTCCAATCCTTTTCGGATCAGACTGATGGCGCAGCAGAAACCCGAGGACAGCGCATGGGTACCGGATATGTCTCTTCTGAAGACATAGATACAGAGTAATGAGATTTTGAATGCAAAGTTAATTCATCCAATGTCACTACGGTGCAGATACAGTGACCGCAGTGATGATACAGCTGTCGGAATTAACTTGTTAATTGGATTTTCGCAAGGATTAATTAGACACATTTTTATCACATGTTCAGAATGACTTCTACTGTAAATCCACTAATTCCACTGTCTCCTCTTTATCGCTGCTCTAATGCACAGATGAGTCGCATGTTAGTGTTTGCGGACACTGCAGGGGTTTACAACATCTCAGTTTCAGTGCAGCATGGCAGTAAAGATGTCTACTGAAGAGCTACTGTAACTGACACAGATGTCAAATTGTTAATAACTATAGTGGTGAAAAAAGAGCTTAGCTTAGCTGAGCCTAGCTTAATGTACCCAGCCTCCTACCACCGGGCAGCGGACCGGTCTGTGGTTCCACTGGGCCACAGAGGGATAATGTACCTCTAATAATTTTCATTATTTTATATGTATTTTTTGAATTATATAGCACTAAATTGTGTTTTATTTTGAAACCATGCAGATCTCCTCATCGATAAAGGGCCAGTGGATGTGGTTTGAGCATTTAAACCGTATCGGACGTAACCAATCGGACGCTTTCCTCAGGTTTTGTCTTACTGGGAGGAAACCCAGAGGAAGACCCAGGACACACTGGTGCAAGTATTACCGTTTTCACATTGGCACTTAATTCGGTATTTGCTGAGACGCGAAACCAGTTCCGCTTCACGTTTGCGTTCACATTACAAACTAACGCGCATTCTCTCCTCAACTAATGCGCATTAACTAATCCACCTCTAGTCGGGGGTTTCGATACCGAATTAACTAATAGTGGTGTAAAGCAATAAAAAGTAAAACGGTTGTCGCTCCCCGCGTGTGTGTGAACACAGCAACACCCGTATTAGTTTAACAAGCTCTTAAAATGCTACGGGAGTGGCTAATCTCCTTGTCGACTGCTATATGTTGTTGCATTACAGGATTACAAAACACTTCCTCATATTTTCTTCATTCGTTCTTTGTGTCTCCTTCTCATCGCTTTCATACGTCGCCTTGATCTTTCTTTAACCTGCTCCATTTCTTCTTCAAAATTGCACGTGCGTTTGTTGACAGAATCCATGTTGAATTAAACCGGATATTAACCAGATCTTGTAATATAACCATGTGATCAAATTGAAACTGGACCATTTAAATATGGCTTGACTAATGCGCATTCGCTCCCTTATCATGTGTGAATGCAAAGCAGGTATCAAATGCACAGCGAATACCGAATTAAACTGAATGTGAATGCAAAGTGAATCGAATGCGGATTAGTTAATACAGGATCGAATCCCGAATTACCTACTTCAGTATTCAATTCCGAAATGAATGAGAAAACGGTATATGTAGCCTGGCTGGCCTGATAACACATATGGACGAGCTGGTGGAGTCTGCTATTTTTGCTACCAATGCTGCCCCTGTAATCCTGCTGTTTTCTGCTCCAAAAATATACTGAACCTGATTTGCTTTGTTTTATCATAATTAATCATGTTTATATTCACCAATGTTAATTGTCATTTAATTTGAAACTCTGATTAGTCACCATTTGACTGCCCTATTGACAAGAGTAGTCCATAGTGACCATAAGTTGCGGGTTCACTTTATGAGAGGAAATAGACGCTGAAGCAGTAAAGCACATCTACTACAAGTTTGGATGTGTTTCTGTCACTGAAGGACTGTGAAGATAAGCTGGTTGATACAACAGCACAGGTCAGTAGCCTGTGTCTCAAAGCCTTATCTCCTTATCACCGTTCTAATGGCCAGGCCACAGCATCAGATCTGGTCATAGGTAACAGGATGGTCAGGATTGGGTAGAGAAAAGTTTAAAGAATAAGGGTTGGATCCAAAACAACATAACGCATCAGTGGAGAAATAAAACTTCTACGCAATATTGTAGTTGTCCGGGGATTGGGCCGCCAGGGTCCCCACCCACGACTGCCGCCCAAATCACACGGCACCGGCCACTTGTAAGAGTTTGTCTTTTACTCTTAGGGACAGAAAGACAGAAGGACATAGGAACTCTGCACTTTTCACACGACAACTTCCTCTGGCCCAAAGAGCAGTGGCCTAGTGGTTAAGGAAGCGGACTAGGTTCTGCAAGGTCCCCGGTTTGAATCCCACTTCTGCCAAGTTACCACTGACATGCCCTGAGCATGGTGTCGTCCCTACACACTGCTCCCCGGGAGCTCATTAGCTGCCCACTGCTCATTTTGATGATAGGTTAAAAGCAGAGGCCAAATTCCGTTGTTCGCTGTGGTGTACATCACAACGACCAAAAAAATAAAAATAAATCTATTCTATTTCTATGTAACAATTAAAAGACCTTGATTCACAATGTAATTAGAATGGGCCATTTAAATATGCAAGTGAATGTGTTCACATGTATGCATTTAACAGACACTTATGCCAAGTGAATTTCAAAGGAGAAGTAGCTTCGTCAAGCAAGTGGTTCTTTAGGGAATCAAACCCCAGGACTGTCCAAGACCAATGCATCTAAACAAATGCTATAGAAATAAAGTCAGACTCACTGGTTTGTGTCCAACGGGATGACGGCCTTGATCTAAAGTCCTCTCTTGAAACTCCACTTGACTTTTTTTTTCTCTTTTCTCGCCGTATTTTCACAAGAATCGATGAAATTTAGAATCCAGTTTGAAGCAGTTGTCCATATCAGTCGGCTCCAAATACAAGTGTAGAGAGAGAGACACTGATTGGCTGATATCTTACATCTGTTGCACTCTTCCTGCAAGTGTTGGTGGGAGGGACTTCCTTTTACACTCAAAGCCGAATGGTCACTTTCGTCCTTTTTAAAAGGCCCAATAGGAAGTGAATTGAATAAACATTTGTGAACATAATAAAGGTCTTTGTTCTCTGGTTAAAAAAAAAAAAAAAAAAAAAAAACAGAAGGTGAAGTTTATGAAGTTTTGCTCAATGAACTTCATTTCTTACGAATGAATGATCACACATCTTGTCATTTTCCAGAACTTCATTCATAAACAGAAACACTCCCTTCCATGTTGTTCACTCATCAAACCTTTTAGGGTCGAGGAAGAAGACTGCAAATGCATCCACTGAGAATGGTGAAGAAGAGAGAACAACGTATCCCCGGTGTCCTATGCCCAGACTCGACCTTGAAAGTCTGTGTGACTCTTTCTGAGTTTCACTGCTTTGGGTTTATTTTCTCGTCCTCCTGATGAGCGTCCAATAAAAAGAAACACCATTCATTGTGCATTTTCACAGGCTCCCCGGTGTTATAATTTTTAGAACTACCTTGTCTTCAACTTTGGATTTTGCAGTTTATAGTAACACTATAACATATGTCGGCATCTGCTGCATTGTAGTTCCACGACCTGATCCAGAGATTTTTTATTTTTTTTAAAAAGTACCATCTAATCAGTTTGCAGCAGAAGTCGCTCATAACCTCCGAACGCGGGACTCGTAAAATGGAAGCTGCAAAAAACAGATGTCCTCATGAATTAGTGAGGCACCCATGAAAAATTAACGGATGACCTAGGACATAAAGCCAGGAGGCATATGCTCAGTTAATTCTTCCTTTAACATGCATTATAATGCCTCCAGTCATTGTTTCCACTCATGGCCCTGTCCAGCTGCAGCAGGACTGTTTCTGCAAAATTAATGACAACAGAAATTCTTGTCAAATAAATAGCAGTAAGAGGCTAAGGGAGAAAAAAGCCACCTTAGGCTTGTCACTGAGTGACAATGATTTTTAATTTTTTTTTTAATGCCATGATCTCATGGTGTGAGCTTCAGTAAAGTCGTCAAAGTTTCTAGTATCATCTTGGTAAGGAGTGTGCAAGTGATGCAGCGATGCCATCAACATCTGATAGCAGAAAACAGTCCATTTGGGAGTCTGATTGTTCTTTCCATGATTGCATGGGTTTGTTTAATAAAAAAAAAGTTAAACTGGGAAATAGATTTTGAACACGGGATTCCAAGTTGAGACAAAAAAGCTTGTTTAATTACTAGGCACATTTCCAAAAGATCAACTCAGCAATGTAAAATAGATGGATAAATGGATGGATGGTAAAAACTATCTATCTATTTATCTATATATTGCACCAGAAGAGGGTCTGATGTCTGAGGACAGTGTCGGAGAGGATTGTATGTCAGATGACAATGACCTGCCTCCCTTGTTCCAGACCACCACCCAGGCATACTCTGTAGCAGATCTGGTTTTATTCCTGAGACAGACTAAGGGATGCAGGAACGTGGATTTACGGAAACATTTCCCAAATCTGGAGGGGTTTCACACTTCTGCTAAATATTTGATAAGACATAGGACGAAGTTCAACCTGACATGATCTATCTACCTACCTACCTACCTATCTACCTACCTACCTACCTATCTATCTATCTATCTATCTATCTATCTATCTATCTATCTATCTATCTATCTATCTATCTATCTATCTACCTACCTACCTACCTACCTTCTATCCATCTATCCATCCATCCATCCATCCACCCATCCATCCATCCATCCATCCATCCATCCATCTTGCTCCAGACCAACACTCAAGCATACTGTACTCTGCAGCAGATCTGGTTTTATTCCTGAGACAGACTTAGGGATGGAGGAATATGGTTTTACAGAAACACTTCCCAAATCTGGAGGGGTTTCTCACCTCTGCCATAAAGGACATAAGGCGGAGATCTGAAAGACCAAGAGGTCTTCGACTGCAGAAACTAGTTGCCAAAGCAAAGGTGATGCTCATCGATGTTTAGTGTGGCATCTCTTCAACATCTCATCATAGAAGCCTGAACATCAGTTGTGCCAAAGTGGCAGGGAAATTAGGTCATTGTATAAGTTCTTATGTTTCATCTTGTATTGGTCTCTGGTTAATGTGTTCTGGTCCAGTGTCGGTGGAGTGTGACACTACACTGTGGCTGTTTGTCACAATTCTGCAAATTGTCTGATTAATGGTCATAATGATGGCAACAACAAGTGAACAAGGTGCAGTGATCTCACTTCTTCTCTCACCTCACCCCACTTTCAGAGGTGTGATGATGGAGAGCGTGGTGGTCCTGGCCTGTGCCGTCACCATTATCCAACTGACCACACTGACTCATGTCCGTAATCTAGACCATTAACAGACATTAGCCTCAGTGGCACTGTGTCCTGTGAAGGCCTGACAATGACCGTTAATGGACTGACCCGCTGACTCCACGCCCGGACGCTTGTCTGTGATCTTCACCGCTGTCATTGGGTGTGATTGTACCGCAGCAGCTGCAGGTGGAGCACGAGAGTGGAGGCTGAGTGCTGCTGACCACCAGATGCTGCACTGTCCTCCAACCTGAACCTTCACACCTGCTGCCCACCATAATGGAAAATCCACTTTTTCAAAGATTCATTTTTGTGTCCTCACCTGTTTAAGATTCTACAGAGCATTATACAGAAATATTCTTATTTATTCATATATTAAATGAATGATCTTTCGTTAAAAATGATTAAATATAATGACATACACACGATGATATCAGCAGTTTGTAAAAGATACAGGAACATTAGTCACCTCTGGTTCGGCCTGTGGAGCCCTGGCTCTCAAGTGTTCAATGAGGTGCCTCCCTCTCTTGCACTCCCCCGCCCCCCTCCCTCCTCTCACCATCACGTCTAGACAGCTATTCAGCTGAGAGACACATGCAATTAGGAAGTCGTTATACAGACACTTACTGACACTGGTTTTGGATCAAAACAAACTGCAAACAGTCGTGTTCCTACAGTTAGTTTCCCTCCCACTTGTGCTTCAGCTGCAGACGTCAACAGGGAGAGAAAGAAAAAAAAACAAAACAAAGTTTCATCTGAGCTATATCAGACCCAGGTTGTCAGATATTCTTATTATTATTCATGGTTGCACTTTTGCAAAACTTTGCTGGCTTTCTGCTTTGATATTTGTGAACAAATTGTGACACTGAATTGGGTCAACAAGGTTTCAGGTTCCAATCTAATCCAAATGTTCATGCAATTCGAGATGAGATGCCAGATGAAGCTGAAGAAAAAAATCCAAATTGTATAAAAAGTGTTTTCATATGTATTTTCTATCGTACAGTACATTATTGTGTGCTTTTTGCCTTTTTGCAACATGGCCAGGGAACTACAGATGAAAACTAGCCTTTGGCTAATTCTTTCTTTTTTAACCATGTGTTTATGAAATTGCATTTTCCTCTTTTAAATAAACTAAACTAAAACTAAGAAAGACTGGCGGCTGTATAGTGTTGTTGAAAGCGGAATCGCTATTTTTTATTCAAGATTAAAAAAAAACAAATCTAACTGAGCCAGATCAATCTGGATCAATCATTTAATTTTCTTAATGAATCGTTCCTGAATCGGATCGTAGCCTGTGAATCGGGATATGAATCGGATTGTTATGTGAGTGAATCGTCACACCCCTAAAGTATATGTATGGATACATCAGTCACAAAACCAGGACTTGAGAATCCAGCTACACAATCTCCTAGTTCAGATTTGTGTTGCAGGATGACATTGTCAGACTTATCCAGCCTTATCGCGGGACACATACGTGTTGCTTTCTATGTTGGGCCAGCTAGAAGGCCCTGAAGTCGCAATCTTGCAAGATGATCTGAACATTTTAAACTGAATGGGTTGTGTCTATTCACTTACAGTGGGCAGGACCTTCGCTTTAGATTCTCAAGGTTCTGGCAGATTTCATGGAACCTGAGAAAACTAACACGCTGAAATATGATTGGATGAAAGTTTTTATCCAACTTTTGAAATGTAAGAACTTTTATATAAAAATAAAATGTTTATGAATAAATGTGTTTTTCTGAGTATGTTTATGCCAGCAGAGAAGGCTTTGCAGGCCCTCACGGCCCCACTACTCATATATACTGTATATACATACGTAATGGATATATGTGGGCTTGGGCATGTGTCTGTTTGCATTTGCGCGTATATGTGCAACCAATACACTGTAGGGGCATGTTATATGTGTCTATATTTGTGCACGCTGGATATAAGTCTGAATTTTTCATCAATTGTAATTAGTCCCCAACACCACACACGGCAATAATTATTACCTACTTTTTTGCTATACTACTAACATTTAGTGAACCATCTACTACAAACCTCCTTCTTAGTTACAAAGTTCAGGTCTTACTGTTCATCTGTCTGTCTGTCTGTCTATATATCTGTGCATTTTAAATGAATGAAATTACATTTATTGTAGGTAGACCTCCATAGTAGTCATAGTAATATGTTTCATATTTATATAATATAAACATACATACAGAGATAAACACAATGTCACATATATATATATATATATATATATATTTGTTTTGTTTTTTACATTTTTACATTTGTTTTTTTACAAATGTAAAAGACACTTTTGTTTTCCTGTGATTATATTCATATTTCAGGAGAAACGTAATATAAACAAAAAAAATAAAAATACGTTTTTATTATATAGATATGTTTTTTATTAGAAATTAAACACATTCATTTTGTGCTCTGAAAACTGTACATTAACAAAGAGTCAACCCCATTAAAAATAAAAAAAAAGGAAACAAAAACAACAGGGGAGGGGGGAGGAGTCTGTGTGTGTGTGTCGTGAGAGCGGGGTCACAGATGGAGGGAGGGGATCTTTCTCAAGTCGAAAATCGAGAGAGGATGGAGGGACGGGGGGGTATGCGGGGAGTGAAACCCCGGGGGAGTGACTGGAGGTGATATCAAAAGACACAGTTACTTTTGTGACACACGGAACACTCCTACAGTCCAGTAACCTGAAGGCATGGAGGACGAGGGGGGCGTGGGGGGAAGGAAGGTGAAGGAGGGCAGGGAGTGAGAGGGGCGTCGGGGAGGATAATTATGTTCATATTTATAATAATGATAACAACTATCCCCAAGCACAGTAAGAAATATATTTATGGGCTAAAATCCATTCTGTAGAACTCTGGAGTAATTACAATGCTGTACATCACGACTCCAAATGAGCCTTTGTGCTTTCTCTGTGTGCGACCGACCATCCCTCACGCAAACTCTTTATGTCCTTCTTTTATAGCATCATCTTTAATCATTATACCATATACAATATATATTTATAAGAGCTGGTCATTTTCTGACCTGTGACAAATTAAAGGAGAGGAAAAAAAAAAACAAAACATGAACTGAAGACAGGATGACGATGATTAATCAAACAATATAATCATATGTGGTTTGCCTCTGTTATCAACCCGTTTCTGACGAAAGGGTTCATTTGGACCGTTTATTTCTCCATCCATACGGCAGTCACTGCAGGAGGAGGATCTTTGTAAACTTCTAGGCCCCAGATTTTGTCACCACGCTGGCTCTATGCATCAACCTTCCCTCCCCTTTGACTTGCAGGCGTGTATGCACAGGTGCAAGGTAAAAAGTGAGGCTTTTAAACTGCATCGTCGATAAAAAGTGTCTTCTAGAAGCCAGGGTTTTTCCAAAATCCGTTCAAGTAGAGTTCCAGAGAGAAGGGTGGCACAACGTGGTCTTTTACACCTTGGCTAAAATGTTCACGTTTTTTCATCCTTTAATTTGCCACCTGCATGAACCTTTCATGAACCAACCAAACATGTCTTCAGCACTGTTTCCAAACAGAAAAAAACAACAAGATTGCCGGTGGCCTTCCCCGTTCTACACCAAATAAACAAAAGGCATTTGTTAGATCGGGCCTTCACCGTGGTGAGCTGACGTCCGTATTGCTCTTGCTGTGAGCCGCTGAGGTCGTCGTTGAAAGCCAAAAGCCCAGGTGTCTCTGCAGTGACTGTCAGTATGTACAGCAGGCCACCTGCCATTTTGGCTCCGAAAGGTGTTTTTTTTTTTTTTTTTTCACGCCCGTCTGTTTAGGGCTAAAAGGGAGGGCGACAGCACTAAGAGGCAAATGGACAGAAGTCTGTCAGTCTACCTCCTCATCCATTTCTTTCATTTTCCCTTTTGAGATTAAAGGAGAAACATCCAAGAGCAGTTTTAGCTCAGCAGTTGGCTTTTTGAACAGGATCAGGAAAATAAAGAGACTAAATCATGGATATGATTTTTTTTTTTCTTTACCATTTAATACAGGGGCGAACGCAGCATGACCACCTCAGCTGTGCTGTTTATGACATGATGCAAATATAGCAGCTCAATCCTCCATTTTATAATCCGTTCCCCCGCATAGTCCAGCACGGAATCCAAGAGACCATGTAGGGCAAGATGATGAGAACTTTTTTTTTTTTCAGGTCACGAACACAGTCCAAACATCAAAATGAAACAACAAAGTGAGAGACATTGTCTCCGCATTTGGGATTAAATCTTTAGTTTTCTGATTGTTTTGTTACATCTTCACTTCACACCTTTCCTACCCCCTCACAGTCCTGCAGCGGGCTTCGTCCAGCCTGGGAGTATACGTACAGAGCAGGGCAGTGAATGTTTTTTTTTTTTTCCGAGACGACTGGAGAAAAACGACAAAAAAAAAAAAAATAGGCGTACGAATGAGGTCAGTGTCAGACGTCACACCTCCGTCTGCAGGTCCATGATCTCCTGGCCGACCAGAGGAATGGTAGCACTGGTCTTTTCCCACTCCACCGTCTGGAGTTCCAGGGGTGACGCCGCCACCGTCTCCAGGTCCTTCCTCACCCAGGATGGAGGGGAGTGGGTCTTCCTGATGGTCTCCCATGCCCTCTTACTCGGAGTCTGCTGCTTATCCTGAGCGCAGAGACATGAGAAAGTGAAAACTCTTATTCATCTTCTGATTAAATCTTATATATCCCAGCTATTTTGGTAAATGTACTTAATGTCACACTGCCTTTTGTTTTTTCTCAGAGGAACAAAGCAGCATATATTTGTTTGAGCCAGGAGGTAAAAGATAACATCACTCCCACATAGTGTGTTAACAAAGCCGTAGATCTGGGTCTAATTTTAGTTCCGACGAAACGAAGAGTAATAATCCTATTTTTCTTTTCTGTCTGCCAGTGTTCTGGCATAAATAAACTGCGTCTTTAAGGTTTACTTATTTAAAAACCTTAGACCACCCATGAATTCTTCAACTTTTTATATATTTTTTTTTTATGCCTGACATCACCAAAAGTATATATCCAGAAGAATGCCTAAAATTTTACATCAATATATTTGGGGTTAAAATGCCATCATTGATTACTACAGAGAAAACCAGAACCATATCAGCTCTTCAATTAAACACTTATAACCTATTTATGTCGCTATCTTTATATCTGTCCAAACATATGTATCTTAAGTTAATACCAGATAAGAGAACTGCCATGACTGTATATTATTCCCATATATTTAAGCCACACATAAACAAGTATTTTCTACGCCCTGTGCTATGACTGCTCTCACTTTTATATAGCTCAGGTGACCAACTGTTCACAATTATTTCTGGAGTGAAACATTAAGTTAAAAGCATTCTGAAATAGTAATTCATTTCTTTTATCTATTAAATTGCAATCTGTTTATTTCTAAGAAAAGTAAAATTCATGCACGACTAACTTTTTTTCTGTAGTTTCTACGTTTATGTCAATTAATATTGAAGGAGACGTTTTGGCCGGTGTAAAGGTTCATTGTCTTTCAGAGCAATGGTTCCTGCTACATTTAAAAGTTGAATTAATGGATCATCTGGCAAATAAAATCTTCTTTGTTTCCAACTGAGGTTTATATAACAGTGTGGTAGTCTCACAGCAACATTTTAAAAGTCTCTTTGATATACGTTACGGTACAGTGGAGTCTTGATATGCGGCACTGTTACTAGTCCACAGTTCTTCTTTGGGTGTTTTAAATTTTTATTGCGCACACACACTGTATAATCTATTGAATTTATAAAGACACCTTTTTTGACACCTTGGATTAATTATCAAATATGTTCCTGAGGTTTTTGCTTCCCTTTTTTCTGACATCGATAGGTTTGTATATATTGGATTTTTACTAATGTTCATTTACTTAATTGTAATTAATAAGGCCAAAAAAAAAAAGAACAAAAAATGTGTATTTCCGGTAACACATCAAGCTGAGAGTTTGTAAATTTCCCTTGATATTTTAGTGTAATTGACATCTGTTTGTCCTATTTTTGGGTTTTCAACTCATCCTAGGACTCTATATATTTACTGGATACATACTATATTTTATTTGGCCTAGTAGTAGATAAACTGTGTTCAATCATCAGCTTTAACTCCTTCAACGTTTCTTTGAGATTTTCCTAGAATAAATCTCTCTTTCTAACCAAACCAACTTTCACCTCTGGCTTATTAACACACTGATGTGGGAGTTCCGGCAAAACGAATGATTGACGGACGTGTCAATCTCTGTCTATAAAGACCTTTGACCGACAAAGTCAGAAACACAGCACTTCACTCAATCGGCTGGAGCGGCACATGCATAACGAAGAAGCATGCCAGGAATGATTGGGATAAAATGTGATTGTGGCTGATGATCCTGAGAAGTAGAGTGAAGAGGTGGATCTCACTGCCTCTTCTATGGATATGACTCTGGTAAGAGCTTAATGAGAACCTCTCGCCAATATCTGACTATGATCTGGAACCTGGCATCAAATTGCTGCAAGTGAGACATAAGGAGTGAAGAGGAGTTGAAGCCAAACTGACTTCAAACGCTTCACAGCTCAAGGAAATATATCCTGTTGTTTGACTGCAGCTCCAAACCCAACATGCCGTTCCCTAACAGTAACCCCCGAAAATATATTAAATAAACTCTAAATTTGGCATCTTTTCTGGGGAATTGTCAGTATAAGGACAACACTATTAGATAAAAGGGGAGGGGACGGGACAGGATAAAGTCAAACTAGTTACACTCATGTTGGTCTTGTCACTGCTGGCAGAGGACACACTCCATCTTTTGGCAGCTTTGGCTTCAACTGGTGGAGACTCTCTATCCTTGTCTGCATTGTGAATCTTCCTGTTCAGGTCCTGAAACATGTCCTGGTGGCGTTTCCGGGTGTGCATAATTTTCTACACAGGAACATGGGACGTTACGCACAAAGCAAAGAGCAAAGCCCAGTGTAAGTTGTAAAAAAAAAAAAAAAAACTACTTAAGTCAGCCTTCATCTGGATCCTCATCTAAAGGATCATTTCTATTGTCTGAAGGAATCAAAAAGACTAAAATTACCTCAAAGTCAAGCTCTGCATAGCGTGATTTTCGTCTCTGGGGGGGAAGATGAGACAGAGATTAAAGATGTGTCTTTATGTGCGTATATATATATGTGTGTTTCAGTATTTGTCTCCACAAATATGGGTGGACACCAGGTTTGATGCCGCTCACTGCGACCCTGTTGGCACATGTTTGCAGTAAACAGATTGCAGTCGAACGACCTTTCCCTTTCCCTGTCACAGAGTGATGAAGGAAAACCTGACCTTCAGGCTGCTCAGGAGCTGTGTCAGCTGCTGCCTCGCATGGCATTATGGGATAGCGTTTTGCCCTGAAGTGAAAAGACACCAGCAGGCAGATGTCTACACACTGATCGCTGCCATCTTCACTGCCTAGGCTTGGGCGATGAGGGATGAAGTAACCTTTTTAAAGATGCTATCTACGAATGCGGCCAGCAACGGCAGGACAGCATCACATGGTAATTTTTGCTAATTTTCTTTTCTTTTTTTTTTTTTTTCATAACCCAAACTCAATAGGACATCACTTCCCCAACTCTGTGTAAGGTGAATAGTTCCCACACTGTCTTCTAATAGTTTTTTTTTTTCAGTTTCCATGTATGAACAGCTGCATCCATGCAAACTCATAGGTGACTAAAAATAAAAAAAAATAATAATGATCTTTGTGTCCAGATAGTGAGAGGAATGAAATCTATGAGTTAAGATTGGTGTTTTTACCGCAGTGACGCAACTTCCATTCCAAATCGAACAAATATAAACAATGCAGAAGTGCTTTAATCTTCAGTTTATCCGACTTTGAATTTATTTGATTTATTTGGCACCTGTTTAATGCCGCTGGTCATAGTGCAACACTTAAGGAGAGCTGCACTGCCGCTACATCTTAAATTTATCATTATCATAGCGAAAATATATGAATCTAAAAACCTGGATCAATTTTTCTCTTTAAAACAGTAGCTGATATATATCTTTGACCCGATTGAAACTCAAATGAAAGCCTTTTAGAGAAAACACTGTCATGGATTTTTATGTCCTACATTAATATTTAACTCAATACAAGTGTAAACATGTCAGCCGTAACAACAGTTTATAAGGCAAACTGTTGGAGTTAGCTGGTAAATCACTTAACAACAATAAATCTAAGGATCTCGACCCATCTTTCCAAGATAAGGTTTTTCTAAAACACCATTATTGTGCACAGGTTTTGTTTTTTTTTTGGAATTTATGACAAGGAACAGCAGTAACAAAATAAAATGCTACAATATGCAAATCATATTTTAAACATGAAGAATGAGGCTGACGATGCTTGGCTGTGAACGTAGCATGGTAAGTGGTCTCCGCCGTCTCTTACCTCCAGGGAGCTCATGGACAGCGTGGACACCGTCTCACCCTTGGACTTTCCGGACTCCCCTCCGTCACAGGCGGAGCTGACCACCTGTGAGTCTCTGGCCATGGTCTTGCTCAGGTTGTGTGCAGGTGAGTCTCTATCAGAGCAGGACACACTGACCTGGTCGGCGGGCAGAGTCTTCAGCCCAAAGCCGGGCACGGGCTCCGCCCCTGCGGGGTTGGCGAGGTGGATGAGTCTGGTCTGCGGCAGCTGCTCGATGCTAATGTTATACTTGGCCCCCTGGTCATCTTTCACTTTTGCCGGCTTTAAAGTGCCGGTGCCGTTGGTTGGCAGGATGACGTATCCAGGACCTTTGCCAGTGCCCTCAGAGCTGCTGCCCTCGCCGTTCCCTCGGGGCAGTTCCCCGTCCAGCTGCTTGAAGAGATCGCCATCGCAGATGTAGATGGACTTGGCACCTGGTAGCTCCGTGCTGATGCCCTTTGCGGCTCCTTTCTCTCTGCGCAGCGTCAGCGTGTGACAGTTGTAGTCAGCGACATTCTGAAGGTGAACCTTGGCCATGCTGGCTGGCATGGTGTTGAAGTTGGAGGAACCTTTCTGAAGTGTGTGTGTTCCTGCAGAGATCTTCTCCTCGCCCTGAAGCGATGACCGCTTTGCTGTGCCTGCGGTGAAGGAAACAAAAGAAAACCAGTTATTACAACTGATAGAGTTGAACTAGAGTTGTAGATTTTGTGAAATATCCAAGATACGTGAAGAAAAAAACAAAACAAAACAATGATTATATTCCATGTGATTTAAATCAGTGGCTCTCAACTGGAGGGTCCTGACCCAAAAGAGGGTCACGGACCCATTCTGAATGGTTTGCTAACAGCTGGTGGTTAGCAAACCATGAGGGTCCCAGAATGAGACCAGTTGAGAACCGCTGTTTTAGATGGAACCAATCGCCAGGTATAGAAACGAATCTATTTTTTTCATTCATCTAAGGCAGAGGAATGAGGGAGTGGGTGACCTAGTGGATAAGGAACTGGACTTGGGTCTGCAGGGTCCCAGATTCGAATCCACCAGTTACGTTTGAGGTGCTCTGAGGCAGTGATCCCCAACCCTCGGGCTGTGGCCCGGTACTGGGCCGTGGGTCATTTGGTACCGGGCCGCACAGAAAGAAAAATTAATACAAATAATTTGTTTGATTTATTATCCGAGTCTTAATGATGTTTTATTTTGAGTGGCCGGATTCTCTCTGCTACATCCGTCTCTCATTTGACGCATGTCAAGTCCTCCACACCGTAAGTCACGTGATACATCCCGCCACATTAAAAAAAGATCAACTGCTGGGGATCGAAAATGACAGCGGCCTTAAACGTCTGTTTGACACATCAACTCTGCCGTTTTTATGGATTTAAGTCATGGCAGAGTAACCTGAGATCGACACAACACAAACAAAATTACGGAACAGACTGGACACTTCGGGTTTCATTTTCTCCCGTAACCCCAAAATGGTACCATCTTGTTACTGCAAGATCAGGGCTCCCACTGATTCAATGCTGCTGTGAGTTGCGAGTATTTTCATGCACTTTGTTTTTGTCTTGTGTCTTATTTTGAAGGTACAGTATGTTTAAACGATAACATAGCGACCAGAGTGTGTTGCCTTGTGTTGGGGGCAGAAAGGATGTTGTTCATGTCATGTTCTGTCGTTGGTGCAACGTCACAGGGTTGCACATGTGCTAATAAAGTTGCACATGATTACACAGTGGATTTAGGGTCACTTTTATTTCTATAGAGAAAATATAACAGTTTTTAATGCTGATCTTATCATTGATCTTATCATGCTATGATCAGAGTACCTCAGTGGCAACCTGGCAGCTGGTGGATTTGAACTTAAAGCCTTGGTGACCCAAGTCTGTGTCCTTAACCACAAGGCCACCACTGCTGCCATCATTTGATATTCCTTTAAATAATAATTTTCTTCTTTACAAGACACAATAAATTGTTAGTTTTTTTTATCTGATAGAGATAAATAAAATGTGTCAACTTTCTGTCCAACCCTTTAAAAAACATCAATACATTCCCTTCTCTGCCGCCCCTAAGTGGTGGTCAAGTCCTCCTCTAAAACTTTGTCTTCACAGCATGTCTCCTCGATCCCAGGTGGACATGAATGTTGTCAGGGTTCCTCCTTTTAATGACGAAATGTAAAACAAGTGATGAATCCCTTTCTTCCTCCTCTGTCACATCGGTGCATGTTTGTTTAGAAATATTTTTTTTTTATTCTGTTTCAAATGTTCCACTTGACGTCCTGTCTCATGAGATAATCAGATTTTTTATTTTTTTTTCCTCCCAGCAGATATCAGAGCAGAACCAGCATCTGATCCAGCCCCGTCGGGGAGGGACTTAATTATGCAGCCGCAGTGTAGTAGAGACTCTGACAGCCCTATTTATCTGCCTATAACTGATCCACACACGCTCATCCCATTCCCATCAGCCTGGGCGACTGTCGTACGGCAGTAGTACTGTGCTGCATTTTTGTCAAAACAACTCCTCGGTGCAAGCAGGCTGCTGTGATGTTGATTGTACGACACGAGCAAAGAACTAAGGCAAAACATGCCACACATCTGTTAGGGAATCACGGAGGAAACCGATGAAGAGGCGAAAAAACAAGAGAGAGAGCTGAGCTGCAGTCCCTGAGGTCACATCAACGCAAAAACTAAAATTAAATACATTTTAATCCTGGGGTTTTACCTGATCTGCAGGCCATGTCAACGTCTTTTTCAAAGTCAGTCTGGAAGAGAACAATGAATATACAGTAAGACAACAGCAAAAAAAACCCACTACGTCTGTATTTAGGAAATGCACGGCAATATTATCCACACCATAAGCTGAGCATGGCCATTTTGGAAAGAACCGCCTGAATCTCCATTTGTGTCCTCTTGGCGATCCACAACACGACACTTCACAGCCTCCTGAACCTGCAACAGAGCAAGAACGTAGACCCTGAACTTCATCTTGATCTGCATTTCTGTTACCGGGCCACAGGGGTAGCCTGTTTTTTGTTTTTTTCTTTATATGTAGATTTTTGCAATCTGGCAAAACTTTAGATAAGTTTAAAGAAAAAAAAAAAAAATTGGCGGGGGGGCGAGTTTAACCTGGATATTATTCCTAAACAATGATCTTGAGTTTTTAGATAAATTTCTGCAAACCTAACAGTTATTTTAAAAGTAAGTTTGTTTTTTTTTTTCATTCCCCTGCTCTTAGTCAATAATTAGTGAGAGAAGAGTGTATGAGAGAGAGAGAGTATGTGAGAATGCACTTTTTTTTGCCATTGAAACCTTACAAGATAAATAGATGGATGGATGGATGGATGGATGGATAGATGGATAGATGGATAGATAGATAGATAGACTAGAAACTTTGGTGATTTTACTGAAGCTCACACCATGAGATCAAATACAACAAATATCAAGACAACCTTGCACATAATCCATCTGTTGCGTACCTCTCTGCGGAGGATGCAGTGCACCATGACGATGACGAAACCTTCGAGTGAATCGAAGACCGCAAAGAGGATCTGGAAAAGCGCCGATCGTCGATCAGTGATGGCAAGGACGGCTGACATCCAGGTGAGGGCAAGAAGAGGCAGAACTACGCAGGAGCTCCACAGTGATGCCCTGGAGATAAGAAACAAGTATGGACAGTCAGAGACTCCAGCAAGAGATTACTAACAGTTCTATTGAAAAAAATCTCTAACAGAGATGACAAAAGGAAACCAACATTTTTCTAATATTTATGCTATAAAAAGTATATATATTTTTTTTAATTACAAACTAAAGTAACTGTATATACACTACATGAAATAAAAATCATTGTCTAATAACAAGATAAAAAGATAATTTTTCTCCTCTGTAACTGTAAATTAATACATTGCAACACAACAAAATAATTTTTTTACTGCCACATACGAAAACATACATCCATTATCTGCAGATATATATATGCTCAGAGATCACATATATTCCATGCATGTATGTTTAAGATGGTTCAGTCAAACTATAGAGGGTGAGCAGTGGGGGGAAAAACAAGTGTAATGAGGCTGAAAAAAAAGAAAAAAAAACAGACAAAAAAGGAGGCAAATGGGGAAGAGACAGACAAAGGAAGAAGGAAAGGGAATCTAGGATGTTTACTCCCTACCACCCAACACACAGTGATTGTTTTCTAGGATATATTTACTGACAGGGTTCATTTATTTATTAAAATAATACATCAATTAATATTTTTTTAGTGCTGAGATACTTTTGTGGACCAAAGGTGAATAAGTTACAAGTATGGGACGCAATAATCATTGTTTCCCAATAACAACAATATCTTAATGTTTATAAAAACCCTTAAATCAATATAAATCAATATTTTTAAGAAAAGGCTCAAAATATACATGGGGAATGAGGTGTTGGCTACAAAAATAAGACAAATGGCTATTTGAACCAGTGTACATTTTATCGTAAAGAGCCAAACTCTTATTGAATAATATGTGACCTACTATTTTTTTTTTGTTTGGTTCTTATGCAAATTATGCTAATTTTTTTTTTTTTTTTGATATAATTGACACCACAAGTAAGTAGTAGGTAACAAATGTCTGTTAAAAAAAAAAAAAATCGGTTTAATCTGTTACAATTGAATAAAAAATACATTTCAGATTCATCAATTGGCCTTTAACTTGGATAAGTGGACAGATTCAATGCAATGTCCTTTTTTTGTGTCCTGTAAAGAAGAATAACAAAATAAACCGAGGCCAGAAGACAGACACTGCTAAAATGATCAATGGAGTGTGGCGATGCAAAAGATTATGCAAGAGATCGCCATATTTGTTACTAGATAAGTCAACAAATAGTTTTTTTTGCCTCTTTTTCTACAACGTATCTGCATTTAGCCTAGAAATGCCTCCCTTTGTTACTATTCAGGAATGAACCGTAAAACTTGATGTAAAGTTACGATTGAAACTTTGACTGTAAATAAAAAAAAAAAAAATGGACACAATGCATTTGAGTTCCAAAATCTCTAATGAATTTCATTTCTATGAGTGGAACATAAGTTAAAGTGAAGAATGTTGTTGAGGTCACATAAGACCAGAGCAGCCGTGGTTTAGCTGAACTTGCAGTTGCCTATAAATACAGCGACTGGACAATATTCACATCAAACCAATATCACTTACTAACATTCAATCTTCACAAAGGGCTTGGATTTTTCCCTTTACCTGTCTAAAGAGTTTGACCATAGACCTACGAATACCCACATTTGCATTAAGTGCTCTCAAATGATCCAATAGCGACAAGTACCATGAGGTTAAATGTACAAGTGGTCATACAGTCACCCCACCTGGTACTGACAAGCTGTGAGAAAGGACCGATGTTTTGAGTAATTTCAGCTAATGGATCCATTAAACTGTTCACTTACAGTATATATAAATTTACAATTACAATTACCGTTAACAAGTACAATTACCGTGCACTTCACACTCTGCTGTGTCAGTGCAAATATATACATGAGGCAGATAATAGATGGACAAGAAAGAAAGAAAGAAAAGACAATGAAAGGACAAAAAGATAAGGTTTGTTTATATTTGTTAAGTGCGATTATGACTATGTTGCTTTAATTCCTGTGTAATACAAGGACTCACACTAAAGGTATCATCATTAAAATGGAGCAATGAGAAACATCAGGCAATGTTATTATTTCTGAAATGAATTAAAATAGTTCCTCGTTAAAACACTAAAACATCTGTGATACATTAACATAATTTGTTGGTATCAATAAATGGCCAACTTAAATACTTTCAGAATTTAGTAAAAAAAAAATATATATATATATATATAGATATATATCTCATGATCTCGCCATATCTCTCTATATGTCCATGATGAAACACCTCACCAACTACACTTTATTCCTATTCTGAACCACCCTCATGTACTTTTCTGCCACTTTGGAAAACTGGGAAACTTTCCCTTCTGGGAAACTATCAAGTCTTTCACAGAGAAACTTTAGAGAGAGCCTAAATGTTTGTCCTGAGTTTAAAACAACTCAAACAATATTAATACTGATATTAATAGTGATATCAATAATAAAAATAATAATTAGAATAAAAACTATAGCGAAATGTAACACAATGATATAGTGTTCTGCAGATAATGAAAATATCTTTATCTCAGGTTGTTTTTTTTTTTTCTTTTTTACAATAAAAGGGAGGTTTTGCCACTTTTAACCTAAAAAGGGATATAATTTTGGGGGGGAATTTCACTCTAAATGTCGAAATTTTGTCTTATGACATTTAGAAAGTAAAACTTCTATTGTTTCTTTGTGATAGTATAGAATTTATTATATTTTTATCACCGTATAAAGATAGAAAACAGAAGCCCAGGCTAGAAATAACACAAGCCTTATATTTGGCATCACCCTCCCTGTCAGGGCATCAAAGAAAAGAACGATAAAGGAGAGGAAAATAAAAGTACGAGAACCAATCAAGACAGAGAGAGAGAGAGGAGGAGGAGGGCGGGGACAGGAGAGAGGGTAAAGAAAGGCAGGGCAAGATAAGAATAGTTAAGGAAAAAAATAATTAGCGGGACTAACATGGCGTTACTGGTAGCTGTGGTGGAAACGTCAGCCGAAGAGATAACTCCGCACTTGGCACATTTGAGCGTCATATTGTACAGTGGCACTGTCATCTGACTGCAAAGTCAAATCAACACGCTGTAACATACACAAACAGATACAGATGCACCTAGACACAGACTGGCTGAGATGTATGTGCACACCAGGACGCACAGACGGTCACAACAAACACAGAGGGTCACGGCGGTCTCACACAATCTCTCTCTCTCTCAGGGCTAATGTCCAAGTCCTGGGCTGTTGCAGCTTTTTGGGAGGTTTGGTTTTGTCTAATTCAGTTGAATGTGAGAGAGGAAGCTCTCATTGGATGATTCATGGGCATGATGTTGAGTTCTGGTAAAATGACTGCATCTTGAATGGGTGTACAATTGTCCTTATTTTGGAGACCCATGTTCAAAATATTTTGAGCATGACTTATTTTAACCGAACAACGCACGATGCCTCCTGATTGGTTCATTTTTAACCCTGTCTCTCATTGACACTACTGGGGCAAAATCTCAACATCTCAAAACGGCAACTTCAGGCAATGCCACCTTCCCAAGCCTACAACCCAGCACGTCCTGCTGCCATCTCATACCTCGTCATTTTTTTTTTTTCCTAAATATCCACTAAGACACTTGTCTCCACCCACTACACTCTCTTGACTCTAACTCCATTGTCCAATGTTCTAATTGTTTACCATGTCCATCCTCTGTGTTGCTCCTGTTCTATAACATTTTGCGTTACTAAACACCAGGTTGGAGGAAAGGGATGTTGGACCAAAAATGGCCAGAATGGATAATATTTGGGACATGTTAGAGTGGAAGATGGGACATGGAAATAATAGTTTCTAATGATGTAGAAACATAAAACAAATTTAATAAATAACAAACAAAAAATAAAAAAATGTATAAAAAATATATAGGTATATATGTATATATTATATATATGTGTGTATATATGTATATATATATATATACACATATATGTCATATACATATATATATATATATAAAACAAAATTATAAACTTGAAAGTTACCAAATCATTAAATTATGTCAGCCCCAATTATTAAAAACCAAAATAAATTGTAGGCAACTAACATATCCTTCTCAATATCTCAATTTATTTACTAGTTAGTAAAACAAAATCTAATTAAGATCTAAACAAAAGCACCCTGCATTGTTTATTATAGATTCTTTTTTTTTTTTTTTTTTTTGGCTTGTTCCGTATTTAAGGGTTGCCACAATGAATCAACATTTTCCATCTCCCCTGTTTTCTGTATCTTCTACTCTTCTACTCCAAGTACCTCCATGTCCTCCCTCACTGCATCCACCAATATCCTCTTTGTCTCCTACCTGGTAGCTCCATCTCTAGGATCATTCTTCTCCCAATATAACCACTGTCCCTCCTCTGAACATGTCCAAACCATCTTAATCTGGCTTCTCCAGCTTTTTCTCCTAACCTTCCTGTCTGTGTTGTCCCCCGAATAACCTCAGTCCTGAACCTGTCAATCACTGTCTCTCCTAAAGAGAATCTCAGCATCTTTAACTCCTCCACCTCCAGCTTTGCTTCTTGTTTTCTGCCTATTCCTAGTGTCTCTAACCCAACCACCGGTCTCTCCACCGTCCTGTGAACCTTTCTCCTCTTAGCTGAGCTGACAGTTTTCTATCACAGATCACCTGAAATGTGTTTTAAATAGAAAATAAAATAAAAATCTCCCGTAATTCACATTAATACATATCCTGGAAAGTTGTGTGCAAAATATGACATTACATAAGCATGTTTCTAAAAACTTTAAGCCGACTTATTTAAGTTTCATATTTTGTATCAATGTCGTAAATTCAGCCACAGCCTGAATGTTGGCCTAACAATTAAAAGAGGTTTACTGTTCAATGCTTGTAATTTTACATAAAGTTTGTTTTCAGTAGTAACATTTTCCTCTTTTTTAATATACAGTGAAAAGCTTGACATTTGCTTTTGTTTACAGTCCTAACACATTTTTCCTTTTCACGGTGTGTCCTCGGAAATAAAAGTCCATGAACTGAGAACAGTCTACATCAGTGTCTGCTGTGTTCTTTCTTCAAGACTGTTAGAACATTTGTCTTTTTAAACTTCCTCTGTTACCTGCAGTATCTCAGTGTGATACCTCACTGTCGGCCCCTGGTCAGTGATTCTCCTAAATGACACCTTACTGGACCCAATGATGATGACAGCAAGCTGTCGGCTTAATTAAGCTGTTAATGGTTCTGCAGTATGAGAGCAAGCGTCACTCAGCAGTTTACCTCTGGATGACTTAACGTTCCCACCTGAGCCTGAGCTCTGCACGTCAACAGAGACAATGTCCATTTACATTAACTATAAGTGATTAATTTCTGACAGAAAATTGAATCTACCTATTCGTATGTTTTAGGACAAACTAAAAAAAAAGAGTGAAATATTGACAATTTAATAACCCGTCTCACGCTGAGCCACAAATATAGCTAAGGAGTGAAGCAAAAATCGATTTCTGTAGCCTCTGGATGCCGAGATAAAAAAAATAAACAAACCCATAATGGAATAAATTCAATTTGGAGTTAAAGGCCAATACAGCAGCTAAATGTACACCCTAGGCAATGATATTAAAAAGCAATCAACACCTCCGATGTACAGTGTTGCAATCTGGAGTTTGAAGGTGAGGGGGAACAAAAACAATGGCGAGAGAAACGCTAATGGACAGAAAATGACACTGACCGCCTCACCTCCAATAATGTTCAAACTATTCTGAGTCAATTGCAAACAGCAAAAATTTTTCTCTTATCTTTCAGTTTTATATGGACTACACAAATCTGCCACCTGTTTAACTAACCCCACTGAGTTGAAGTAACTAACCACTGACTGAACTGAACCATTAATACCTTCAGTGTTAGAAAATGACTTGCACTATCCAATATCGACCACAAGGTGGCAACTTTGTGACTCTTATGATGCCTGGTTAGCAAATTTTTATCCTTATCATATCCTATGAAATCATTCTCTTGTCTTGATTATAACAAAATAAAGTATTAATAAAACAAGTAAGAAGAGCTGGTAATGTGTTTAAATATATATATATATATATATATATTTATATTACTATATATTATATTATATTACTATATATATATATAGTAAGAAG
>JAFBJS010000813.1:56130-68287 GCA_016785265.1 Paraplagusia blochii
GAGTTGGTAATGTGTTTTATATATATATAATGTGGTTGGTAATGTGTTTTATATATATATATATGTATATATATATATATATATATAACACATTACCAACTCTTCTTACTCCACTCCTTTCCTGAACCACTCTCATGTACTTTTCTGCCACTTTTGGATGCAACTCTTTCTATTCTGGAAATGTATTAAATTATTTCCCAGGGGAACCACATAGTAACAGTACCAATGACAATAATAATTAATATCATTATGCAAATATTTTTGGACGGTAAAACTGACTTCTGCCGAGAATCCGATTTTATTTTGTTTAGATTACATCAATTTCCTCAAGCCATACCTCAGTCCTGAGGGTACAAGAAGGCATCTCTGTCACATGTGATACGAGGTGCCTTAGATGACGTAATCAAAATTGTGCCACATCACAACAAATCCAGAATAGTAACAAGGATTAGACCATGCTAGACACCAAACAAGGGACAATTCCAGATACATCTGCAGTCACTCATCTTCCCTTTGTTCATTTTTCCCTAAATGTCCTAATGTTTTCCCGCTCCTAGAGAAACAACCATAGGCTACACACTCAAACTACACAGCTAATGATTCAGCTTCTCCTCCGGGAACTAAAGCAAACTGCTTTGGAGCAGACAGCGAAACAGACCAATGAACACCACGGTCTTCAAGGTTAATAAGGCAGAGACACTAGAGACTGATGCACATCAACATTTCCTTCCCGTTATAAGCTGCAACAAACTAGAAAATGGCAGAGCAGAAGTTTACAACCTCCTCCTGATTTTTATTTTTTTTTCTCTTTCTTGTTATTATCAAGTGGATAATTATTATGTCTTGTTGTAAATGTTCACATGAGGGAAGAGAGGGCAGTGGAAGACGGAGAGGACTTTATGAAGGCACTATGCATTCGTTTTTGAAGCGGATTCTACACCTTCCGGACAGTCTAGGTGGTTGTTTTCTATGAACCCAAGGCAGAAACCGAGACTAAGACTAAGGAAAACGGACCTTTAACTATTAACCACAAAGGCAGCAACTGCAAACCTTCCAAACACTATCAAAGACAACAACATTTGAATAAATAAATAAATCGGGTGCATAAAGATATAACCCAGTTCCCTTGTTTGTGTCTCAGTGAACACAGAAATACTGCCACAGTATTTATTATTGCTAAAATTGGCTAATTCTGTCAGACAGAATAAAAGACCGAAGAAAAAAAGTTTCATGATTTGTCCAAGAGGCGATAGTAAAAATGACTAGGTTAGTAGTACTATAGAAAAGTAACGATTAATAAAGTCAACTAAGAGGAAGTAGGTTTGATGATGGACAGGCCTTGTAGCCATACATTAGAAAGAAAAAAAAAAAAACAGGTGGGATGGGCAGGTATGTTTTACCCAATCACTGATGACATGGGAGGGGGCTTCTGAGACTGATGTTTTCCTGATTGGAGAGCCCTGAGTGAGAGAGAGGGGATTCTGTGCAAACTCAAACATGACATTTCAGACAGCAAAAACAAACAGGTACAGTCAAACAGAGAAATCATTGGTGAGAAGCGAACATTTTTTTTTTCTTCAGAGTGGGGAAAAAAAAACAAAAAAACATCTGAAACGTAAAGGGACTACACCGATGGAGACAAAACAAAACAGCCTGCAGCGAAGAGGGAAGCAGGGTGAACGTCTGTGCAGGTTCTTAAAGATGGGAATATTTATTTTAAGGCTTGAATTACTGGGTCACAGTCACGAGGCAAAATGTAGTAAGATTTTCTACTGAAGAATTGAAGTAGATGAAAAATAAACGTTCTGGAGTTTTACAGTGGAAAATGATATTTGTGATGGTCTGAATCATCAAAATCATTAAATATTTACACTGGAAGAAGTGAAGAATGATGATTAATATAGGTTTTTAATTGGATGTTGGACAAGCATGTGTTGATATTATATTAATTTTAATAATCAAATTTTAAAAAGTAATGAATATTTTTCAATCTATATGTCGTTCTTTTCAGTTTGTCCCTTATTCAGGGGTTTCCAAAGCAAATCAATATTTTCCATCTAACCCTGTCCTCTGTCTCTTCTACTTTAACTCCAACTACCTCCATGTCCTCCCTCACTGCATCCATCAATCTCCTCTTTGTCTCCTACCTGGCAGCTCCATCTCTAGGATCATTCTTTTACCAATGTATCCACTGTACCTCCTCTGAACATGTAGTGTCTCTAGTCCATACATCATGGCTGGTCTCACAACTGTCCTGTAAACCTTTCCCTTCACCTTAGCTGACTCTCTTCTATCACAGATCACTCCTGAAACTTTTCTCCAGTTGTTCCATCCTGCCTGTACTCTATTCTTCTCCTCTCTCCCACAGTCCCAACAGCTGATCCTAAGTATCTAAAATCCTCCACCTTCTCCACCTCTGCTCCTTGTAACGACTGACCGTCACTCCAAACCTCCACCTCTCTAGGTTCTCTTCTAAATGTTGCCTGCTCTCACTGCAGATCTCAATGTCATCTGCAAACATCATGGTCCATAGAGACTCCTGTCTGACCTCATCTGTCAATCTGTCATATTTATGTTGTCATCTACGCACTTTAAAGTACAGCACATATCTGGGAAGTAGAATGAACTTGGCCTCACTTGATGTTTACACTGAGAAACTATTTCTGCAAAAGGAAATTTAAGAGCAACTGAGATGCCCTACTTTGGATGATGATGTTTGCAAATCCATCAAACACTAGTTTGTCCCTTTATTGTTTTAATATATAGTCCTGACAAATGCCTAGAGCTCTGATATGCTTTGCAATGTAGAAAAAACCCCCCCAAAAAAAACAGTTGTGTTTACTTTCTGCATTTTGGATGCAAGTTCCAGTACGGTCATACCCTGCTTCCCTCCACTTCACAACAAAATCAACTCAACTCAAAAAGACAGATGGATTTAGGGAGCGTTACACCAACAGCAACACCTACAAAGAAAGAGCGGGAGAAAAAAAAAAAAAAAAAAAAATGCCACACACTGAAAACTCAAAAAAGGAAAAGCCATGAAATGAGTCATTCTGCTCAGTCTGTGAAGGACCAATAACCAGACACCCCTTCCCCACATTTTCCTTCTTCCCTCCGTTTATCTCTAATTCTGCAGCATCAATCAAAGTCCGGACTATATGAGAAAACATGCTGGCGTTTGGTTCTTATCTGGTTCTTGATGAATTCAGCCACATTCCTCTTTCTTATCATTTTCTCCTCTTGGAGTAAGAAATGAAATGTCATCATCAGCCATTTTGGCTGAGTCTCTAGTGAAACCCTGAGGCTACTTTTAAGTAATTAGGCAATAAATGCACTTGTCCCTCCCCCGCGGCTGTCAGGCTGGTTATAGGTCACTGTGTGGAAATGGATGTGTGGTATAAGGCATACCCCGCCCTCTCCTTTAGTTTCATATCAGTTATGCCGTCTTTGGACACCAGTTTGTTAAATACGAGAATCCCAATAACCATGTTAACCTGTGGAAGAGAAGAGGCAGAGGGTTAAAGCAGAGCAGCCAAACTGTCATCGCTTCAGAAACATGCAGGGCTACTGTGAAGACGATGGACGCTGACGTACGTCCAGATCGTAACAGCATGCGTGTCAGTCACACACACAAAACCAGTCAACATAAATATATGGGACGATTTGTCGTCAGACGGAGCAAGGCATGCTGGATTTTAGATCTCTCGTCCGAACGTCGACTTGTTGATAACAGTTTGGGGAAAGATGTAGAAAAACAGCAGAGAAGACACTGCAGTATCAAGGACGTACACTTTTTTTGTTCCCTTTTAAAGGCCTCTGAAGCTCTACACAGAGAACATGGCCTCCAGCATGGCTGCCAACAGTAACAGTAGGTTTTCAAGTGAGGGGCAGATTGTGTAAAAAAGAACATCCAAACAAGCTGTTGTGCTGTAGGTGCGAAGTGGGAAGGAAGCCCTGGGACGTGAATCAGTAAACCAGCTCAGGGAGAAGTCTCATCTGAAAACAAGGACACGGTGTGACTGAAGCCAGGTTCCATGCCAGTGATCGCAGATGCACTGCCTCCTGTGTACTGTAGGCGGAGTATGTAGACATAACGTCCCGGTTACAATTTCATCTGATCATATCATTTAATACATTTAACTTCTACTTCTTTTCCCTTCGGCTTGTCTCTTTTTCAAGGGGTCAACGATTCCCATCTCACTCTTTCCTCTGTGTCCTCAACTCTAACTCCAACTAAGTCCATGTCCTCTCATGTCCTAAGTTTAAATTGTACATTGACATTATTATTAATAGTATTGCAGTTTGCAGAAGTTAGGCACAAATTAGCAAAAGTTGTCAATGCGAGAAGTTCTTATCATTAGAGATGAAATCAATCCGGTTGACAGTCATTAGTCAAGTTAGTAACTTTGCCATGGAGGTTTCCTGTTTATTAGACTTAATGAGTTAAGTGAGTTAAGTTACTAAACAAATGGATAAAGTTAAAGATAGAGTCATAAAAATATAATTGAAATTACATAATAAAAATAATTGTAAATATAATTTCATTTTTGCTATCGTTTGAGTTGATGTAAACACGTATAAGGTCAGATTTGTTTCCAAAAATAACTTTAAGTCTGCTAAAGTTAGTGGTTAAGGAACCAGACTTGGGACCAGAAGGTTCCAGGTTCGATGACATCCGCTGCCAGGATACCACTGGGCTCAGAGCTGCCCACAATGCTGAGGTAACGTCTTGTTGAGTGCAGTGGTGTGGATCACAAGGACAAGAAGTTTGCTTTTCCTTACTGCTTTTGTCACTTATGCGCAATTATTACAAGTATGTTCTGATTGGCTGCACCTATCAGATGTATATCATAGCTGTTAATTGGTCTCTGTAGGGTGGCTCTAAGTCAGGTTTAGACAGACACCATCATAACATAGTAGCACAGGATTGAAGGAAGACAAACAATAATAATGTTCAGAGTTGTTCTGCCGTTTCCTGGTAGCTTAGACTGACAAGGACGAATCAATAAATAGTTGTCAGGCCAATTAAATGAAGTTAAATCTTTGGTTTTTTTTTTTCTTTTTTCTCACAGCACTCTGGTGGTTCGACATCACTGGGCTGCAGCCATTTGTTTTATCTCTCTTTTTTCAGGTTATTATAATTTCATTAGTCAAATTCTAGTTGCTGCGAAGCCTTTGGCCACATTCAGATTTTTTTTTATTTATTTTTTTTTTTATTTGAATAACTGGATTTTACAGTCTTTACGTTACAGCATTCCATGCGTTGAGCATTTGTCCAGTGCTGACAATGGTGCCACATGGTTTCATGCAGTGTTGTTAAAGTGGAGGAGTAAAAATAGCAAAAGAGGAAATACCAAAACAACAGCCGCAGCAGGTCCAACGAATGCATAAAGGAGACCACCTTCCAGAGAGAGCCAGCAACTAGAAGATAAAGGACATACACACAGTGGTGAGATGGGAGGCGGGGGAGGAGAATGCAATGGAGAAAAAGATGCATTAAAGGGGTAATGCGGGAGTATGGGTTGGTTGTGCAGATGGAGGTGAAAGGTAGAGGGTCGTATGGGCGACAAGAACGGAGTTGTAAAAGATAGATGAGACACGGAAAGAAAGAGGTTAATTATTCTGCAAACATGAACATTCAGCCATGCGTAACGTTGCCGCATTAAACCTTAAAGACGCAGATGTTTGGATCTTATAGAAAAGCATGCTCACTAGCTGGGCGTTCCATATCCCTTCGCCTTGGTGAATCCAACAGAGATGGCCACCACTAGAGCCGGGAGACCTGAGAGTTGAACACAAAGTGACATTAAAAGGGGGGTAAAGAAGCGAGGGGGTACAAATGAGACGCAACGATGAACGGACAAGACGCCCACCCCAGCCCAGACACAGGAAACGCTTCCGTATGATTCGATTCCTGAGTCTGCCCGTCACTGCCATGTAGGACTGCCACGCTTCTGTTAAAACCCAGCAGAACGACGACAAGAAGAAGAAATGGAGGAAGGCAGCGATCAGGGTACACAAGACCTGGAGGGCCAGAAGGAAAAACAATAAAAAAAAGAAACAAACAAAAAAAAAAAAAACAAGAATTGTAACAACAATGGAATGACTTAGATTTTTTTTTTTTATGGATTGCATTTTTGTTACCTTATTTCTTGTTTGTGTCTGACCAATGAGAATCAGAGCATTGGACGAGATGATGGAGAGGCAGAAGTTGATGAGGATGACGGAACGTTCAGATCGTATGTACCTGCAGGGACAAAGAAGAGGAAATGTTTTTTTTTTTTTGATAAACTAGTTCTGAAAGGAACTGTTGGTTTTGGGCAAACCTTGATGAGCAACTCAATCAGAGGAGAACTCAAGGTCATATCATGTGGAAAAAGATTTTAATATTAATGATTTCGATACAACTATTAAAATCACTTCATGTAGATTCACTTTTAGTTTAGGAGTAAACAACTGTGTTATTTCTGACTATAAAAAGGTAAAGAAACATGAAAAAAACACAAGTGACATGTATTTCATGTTGACATGACGCTGTGCAGTAAAGATTTGTGTATTGATTGTTGTAAAAATGTCCTCAGTCCTTGCTCAATAAATAAGGCAATATCTTCCTTTTATTAAAACATCTGCTCAGTGTCCCTTTATGGCTCAACACGAGCTCCTGTCTCCAGTCAAGGTCAGTAGTCATCTCCTCAAACCCCTTCACTCCAGATATATTTTTACTACAATGTAGGGCAAGTGTGCCGTTACCTATTTTCAGTTAATTTTGCAAATATTGACATTTTTTTTTTACCATGAATTATAATTGATTTCACTGTACAGCTAAAAATTTAATATTAATTTATTATTTACAGCCCAATGAACAATATTTTGATATTTTGATGGACTGGACACATGTTCATAAAAAAAAAAAAAAACACATTTACAGTAAAGATCTTATCTTCATACCATCACAGTCAATGTTATTTTTACAAATTAATGTAATGTACTACAGTATTATTGTGTGCTTCATCAGTAAATATATGGTTAGTTTTGAATTTTAAAGATTTTCTCTCCACATTTTTTGGTAAATTCTATTGTTTCCAAAATCCTGGCTCACCGACTTTTTTGGTTCATATTCTGTTTTTTTTTTTAGTTCTACTGATCTGCAGTGTTGTATGACACATAATCAGTGGGAAACTTTTGATAACTTTTTGTTTTTTTTATTTTCTTTTCAACATAGACAGCTGATGGAGCCTCTAATTAACTGAGAGTGGGGTCAGTGACCCTCAACTTGAGACCTATGCTATAGAATGTATTTTAAATGATTAGAAAACTCAAATACATAAAGTGACACAGAATAAACAGCATAAAAATCGCAATGGAATTCATATAATGTTGCCTCATAGGTGAGGAGGGCAAAAAAACCCAATTTTGTTAAGAAAAAGGCTTTGCTTCTCTATATATCGTTATATAGCCGTATACACCTAAATATATGTACAGTCACATCGGTACTTTTCGTGGCGTATGAGGAATAAGTGTGTATGTTATCTGTGATATTTTTGTGTATCATGATACCATTTGGACCAAATCTTTTCAGTTTTATAGAAAATCAATTTTGAGTTATTACTGCTGACATTTAAAGCTCAGTCTAACCTTGCCACAGGTTATTTCCCTGAACTTTGTAATAGAAAAGTTCACTTCCCAAAAATTCCTGGTGCCCCTTAGGTGGATATTCTAAAACATAAAGGTTACACAGCTCTGAAAAAATAAATAAATAAATAAATAAATAAATAGATAATTAATTAATTAATATATATATAGATATATATATGTGTAAACAACAAGTTGAAATAGTAATCTAGGATTTCATATCTTTTTTATCTATATACAAAGCTAAACCAAGGGAATGCTCCCTTAAACCTTCTGATAAATCCTTCTCAAACCTTTCAAAATAATCTAATCACAAAGACTAAATAAATTCATGTCTAACAAATACTTTGTCAAGAGCACATTTTCTTCAAAAGAGTTACGCCAGAGAACTGAAAAAAAAAACAAAAAAACTTAAAGAAACGCGTCCTTGTGTAGAGCCCTGATTTATCGCAAGGTGACAGATTTGACTTCTTCCGTGTTAACTTTCTCCAGGAGGACTCGTCCTTGGAGCTCGCCCCGTGTATCTGCATGTTTCTGGCAGTAATGCGGCTGCAGACATGTCTTCTCCATCACTCTGAGCACATTCCTACAAGCCAGACACACTGGCCTGTCTTTTCAGACGACAAAAAGATCAGTCCTCAGGAGGAGAGTGCGACACTTGTGTTGATGCTTGTCAGCAATCATCCATAACAGCTACGTGTGTCTCTTTCAACCTGACTCTGGCCTAACAAGAACACGGCCCTGTAGAGCTACACTAGGGATGTTGGTTAATTACACCTGCGGTCCCCAACCACTGGGCCGGGGAACGGCACAGGTCCATGGGTGAATTGGTGCCGGACGCAGAGCAATGATGTTTCCTTTTGGCCCCATCTGGCAATTACCGTAATTTCCGGACTATAAGCTGCACCGGACTATAAGCCGCAGCCATTAAATTTTTTAAAGGAAAAACAAATTTGTACATACATAACTCGCACCTGACTATAAGCCGCACGTGCCGCATTCTTTTTGCATTTTCCACGATGACAGTCAGTTTATGCTAATTTTATTCATGTACAAAGCGCGTTACCGTACGTTAAACTTCTTCTATGGTGTTTATTGGCGGTTGTGACTTGCGTCTTCCTCCACACCACCTGTCTCACTCTTACCTTTTCTGCTCGAGCAGTTAGAAAAAAATGCTACATTAGCCGCATCTCTGCATAGCCCGCAGGGTTGAAATTGTGTGACAAAAGTTGCGCCTTATAATCCGGAAATCACGGTACTTACACTTGGTCCATACCCATATCATCAAAAGAACTGAACAATAGAATGGCTAGGATTCCATCATCAATAATGCAACCATATTTGATTAGGAAATATTTTCTCAGTGAAGACAACAACAATAAACTCAAGATGCTGACCTTGTTTACAGGTCTGGTAGCAGAAAGTTATAGGCTGTGTGAACCTGAGAAATCCTTGTTGTGTGCATGCACAGTTAATTCCAGTAGGAAGATCGTATAGGTAGCAAAATATTTCAGAACAATGGAAATGTATTTGTATTAATGGGTATTTATCTGCCACTACTTAACGACTAGTCCGTGAAAATAGTATGAGACATTTAACCGGTCCGTGGCACAAATAAAAAGGGCTGGAAACATCGGATTACACCACACATTTTATGACCGGTTTATGACCACAGGTATGTCCTTCCATTGGGTTCACCACCTGCAGGAAGGTATGGTGTGGTGCAGTGTGATTTGGATGCCGGTTGTGGAGACTGCTGTCCCCGCGACCTAGCATTGGATAAGTGGGTGACAATGAATAGACGGACAGGTATGTCTTAAATATGTTTTGTATCACAAATTAAAACAAAGAATTTATAGGTCTGGAGTGTTCCAGGTTAAAGTCCACAAACTCTGAACAAGGCGCCGTCCCCACTTACTGCTTCAACTTGTTTAAGTTAGTGTTTTCTTTTTATTATTATTATTTTCTCTTAAGGTAACTATAAGTATTTCTATTACTTTTTTTTTTTTTCCATTATCTCTGAGAAAAGGATGTGGGTTTTACTAAGAGCGAAAGTCTCCAAGGCTAAGGTTTCACCGCAAGCCTCACCCACACTGCAGTCAACAACAACTAAGAACCAAATAAACCTGATCCTCCCTCAAAACATCTCCCAACATTAATATTTTAAGCTTTATTTAAAACAGAAGAATAATATTCTTCCATATTTTCCTGTTTTTTTACAGAATTAGTCATTTCCATCTGTCAATAATGTTTCCCCAAAATTTCATTCTTAACCCGCAGGCAGCTTCAAAAGGAAAAAATGATACATTCATCGTCTAATGTTGAAAGGCTGTTCTTCAGGGGCTTAAAAATTAGCAAAAAATGTTTTCTTATTTTAAACGCTGTTTCAACATTTAGAATATCCAAAACTCTCTTTATCATTTTGCGATTTAGGAACTAAAGGAGAAAAGCACAAGTAACCGAAATCACTTCCTGTTTGTGATGAGTGAACAGAACAGACACAAGTGATTAGAGAGAGTCCTCCAGAGGCAGAAGTGTTTTGGCTGTTTGGCTGTTTGTTTGCAACGCACACTTTTAGTCAAAAGCCTGGAAACAACACTTCCCCCACATTTCACTTGAAATCTTCTGTAAGATACTCAGCTCATCTAACTAGTATTACCCCAAAACCCCAATCAAGGTGTATTGTTTTCCAATGCAGTGACTCACCTCCAGACAGACATGTAGATGATGATGAGGAGCAGCAACGTCAGTGAAGATACGCCGCAGCCGACGATCAACGTCACCGAGGGAAGCTGTGTCTTATCCATGTTCTGGAAAACAGAATAACATCAATGAGCAAACCAGCAAAAATGGCCGTGATCTCCCAGGAAACATGAGGCCAGACCACCAAAAGAAATTTCCAACACACCTGAGGGCCACGACCCAGTGTTTGGGAAACAGTGTACAAAAACATGTTCAAAAGCTCTCAACTTGGAGACTACCCACCGGTCTATGGTGGGCTCACACAAACTAGATGCTGGTTTTCTTTCTATGATTTCATTCCAAAATTTATTGAATAGACCTAAAATATTGGTTAACGATGGGAAAATATACTTTCAAATACATTCAATTCAACTGTCTTGTTGTTGTATTAGTATTGTCTTAATGACAAAACTCCGTCATATGTCAGTTTCTATAGGAATAGCACAAGGAACATACACTGCCTGGCCAAAAAAAAAAGGTTGCCACCAAAAAAAAGGGTCACACACTCTAATATTTTGTTGGACCGCCATTAGCTTTGATTACAGCACGCATTCTCTGTGGCGTTGTTTGGATAAGCCTCTGCAATGTCTCGAGATTTATTTCCATCCAGTGTTGCATTCATTTTCCACCAAGATCTTGCATTGATGATGGTAGAGTCTCCAGTAGACTCCAGCACATCCCAAAGATTCTCAATGGGGTTAAGATCTGTACTCTGTGGTGGCCAATCCATGTGTGAAAATGATGTCTCATGTTCCCTGAACCAGTCTTTCACAATAAGAGCCCGATGAATCCTGGCATTGTCATCTTGGAATATGCCCGTGTCATTAGGGAAAAAAAATCCATTGCTGTAATAATCTGGTCATTCAGTATATTCAGGTAGTCAGCTGACCTCTTTCTCTGAGCACATACTGTTGTTGACCCTAGACATGACCTCAAATGTGAGGCTCGTACGTATTTGCTTAGTTAAATCCAGGTGGTTTATTTTTGGTGGTTTATTTTTGTCATACTCTAATGCTCCATGTTAGTGCCTTATTACATTAAAACTGTAGAATGAAGTATATCAATTATTCCCTAGCCTTTGAGATCAATAGGTAATAAGTGCAGATAGTAGATCTGGAATTGGAATCCTTATCAATTCCCATCCTACTGCAGTACATTCCTCTGGTGTTTCTGGATGAGCTCAACAGGTGACCACTACCATCTCCCCCTGATGAGTGTGAATGGATTTCTATGGAGGTGTGATAACAGGCTGCTCCTGTAATCACACTGTGGGAACACCGTGGCAACTGAATCTTATGATTTTTTTTTTTTTTTTTTTTTTACATGTACGTCACACCAAATCACACACACACACAAAATAATCTATTACCTATAGTTCACAATAAAGAACAATCTACATTACATAATATTATATAACCATGCATTCAGCAGATGATTTTAACCAAAGTCACCTACAATTTGGGGGAGGGGTTATAGGTTATAGTAAGTCATAATGAAATAAAAGCAAAGTCACTAACAAGGTAAGAACCATATATATACACATATATATATATATATATATATATATATATATGTGTGTGTGTGTGTGTGTGTGTATATGTGTATATACAGTATATGTATCCCTGATGTCAGTGGTTATGCATATATATGTATGTATGTATATGTATATATATATATATATATATATATATATATATAAACCTGAACCCAAAGCCTTAGGGACCCAATTCCGCTTCCTTAACTACTAGACCACCACTGCTGACTTAACAATTTTTATTAAATA
>JAFBJS010000815.1:0-121304 GCA_016785265.1 Paraplagusia blochii
TACACTGAACTTTTATTGCAGTTAAATATACCGACATCAGTTGTTTTCCATTTTCATGCCTCTTCATGGAAACTTGACTTGTTTGCATTTCCAAAGACAAGATGGATGGGCATTTGCCTCCGGCACTGGATTATCAACATGTAAGAAATATCTCTCACTCACAGGAGTTAAGCAAACTTCCAAATGAAAAAAAAAAACATGTTTGGCAAAATATCACTCCTCTGTTTGAGTGCCAGGTAAAATACATCTCCTTGTGGATTTAGTTTTTCTTTTCATATGTGGGGGGATTTTTCTTTGCAACAGAATCTGGGAGTTTAGGCAGTAAAAAGCAGTTCAGTACAGTCTTCTCTCAATTTTTCCTGACGAGTGAAGTCTCAAGTAACTGTATCACAGAACGCAACAAGACTCTCTGAAAAAGCTGTAGGAGCTTCTAGTCTTTTTAAGCTTTATGTTTATACTAGGGATGTCCGATGAACATTTACCGATACCGATATTGCCCTAACATTTCATTCTCGTAACCCATATGAACTGATACTGATACTGATATAGGCAGCTAATTTCCCCTGAATTAGTGTGATACCAGACTAAAGGCATTCTATAAATAACTGTGAACAACATAAACACACTACTTCAATATAAGTTATAGAAAAATGACACATTTATTTTTTACCATTTTGTCTGAAACAGTCCTATGATTCTTTGTTTGATGTAAACAAGAAATGTCTAGTGTTGGACAGAATAGCGTTCCAAAAACTTTAATTGACATTATAAACTATTCAGCCCTCACAATAATAGGCAATATTAATGGACACAGATAGAAACAGCTGCAGTATAAGAGTAAAAAGACCTCCTTAATGAGAGAAAAAAATTGTAAAACGCATCGTCACAATGTAAACGACTCTTCTCATTGATGACATGAGAGACGACACTGAACGGCGTTTCACTTGCAAATGTCCGAGAAAGACTTATTTCGAGTACCATTAGTCCTGACATAGCCGGGCTACAGAAACTCCACACATTTAGTAAGAACAGTGTTATGAACGGGAGAGAACGGCTGGTTCTCCAGGACCATGAACTCAGTAAAGTTTGTCTGATTTCTTTTGCTCTTCTCTGTTCTTTACCGTATTTAACTCTGAGTTTTGGCGAGAGAGAGACAGCTACAGCTGCTGCTGCTGCTGCTGCTGCTGCTGTGTTGTTGTCGTTTCACTGAGTCCATTCCGTGTTGTTTTTCTTTACTTCGCTGCATAAAAATGCCTCGTGATAAAATGTTTCCCGCACACTTGTATGACCAGCTCCTTGCAGTCATTAAGAATTTCAGTTTTCTATTTACAAAAAACTCCAGACAACGGACATTTACTGTAGCATCGATGTTGTTGTCCCTTTAAATATCATTAATCCCCTGCCAGTCAAAGTGTCAGTAGTGCTGACTCAGTTCCCCATGAAGAAGTCCAGCGTATTTGCCGAGACCACTGCTTTGCAGCATCAGATTTTGAATATCGGTGGAAAAACCGATACTGATATGATCCAATATTAAAAATTATGCTGATATCGGCCCGATATTTATCGGTCGACTGATACATCGGCCATCCCTATTTTATACACTTTAACCCTCCCGTAGTCCATTTTCTACAGACCCACTATCCTCGCAACAAGTCTGCATCGCATCCCATAACAGTACTGTGAATACATTTGAGGAAATGTTGGCCAAAAATCACATTAAATCCAAATTTATATATATATCTACTGAAATATAATTTGAGAAAACATTGTCAACAAGAAGCGTCCCTGTGTTCCCTTGCATTCAGAATTCATTCAGTGGGCCAGATTGAACCTTAAACCAGCCACTAGGGAGCACAAGCCAGTGATTTTTTTTTAGTGTCGGCCCCAAGTCTGGATAAATGGCGAGGGTTGTGTCAGGAAAGGCATTTGGCGTAAATTTTTAAACCTTGGAAGCCAACTGTTCCATGAGTTTTATTTAGGATAATACATTAACTGCTATATTGGTATATGTTAAACATTTTAAATGGTAATTTATTTTTGTGATAAATACAAAGTACTCAGTGGAACCAGAGAAAGCTTGAAGAAAACCTAATGGTTAGTGTAATGATGCACATTTGTTATACCCGGTAATATGTATGCTACCCATTCCCCTCAGCTCATGCAACTTCATTGTTAATAGGTTTTAAAAGGTTACGGTAAGAAAGCAGGCCACAAACACCAAAGGTTATGAACCCCTAACTATGTTCTACATAAGCACAACCAGTAGTGCAGAACATATTAAGAAGGAGCATGCACTACACACCTTACTGACTGATTAAATGTTGGACATATTTCAAAGTATATATTTAACAACATCTCTGAGATGGGTAATGCTTCTGGTCTCCTTAGATAGCAGGCATTTCTCACCTTCTACACTATCTTCTGAGGTACGTGGTAGTTGGAACCTTTAGGTGTCTTGGTGTGAAGGACAGGCAGGCAGGATACTAATGGGAGTCCAGAGAGCTTGGGAATGCTGGTCCTCTTAGTGTTGTCGTTCCATGTTGATATAACGAATGACTCAATGCAACTTTTAATGTCTGATACCAGTATTGTTTTTCAATTGTTTAGTCCTGGAATTTTGACTAATATCAAGTCAAACCTAGTTTTAAATAGTAGATTCTGCCAGCATGGTTTTGTGAGGTCTCAGCTTTGGGACTGTTTTGAACATAAAGACAAGGACCTGGCAAATGTTGAAAGGCGAGTTGTTAGGGATAAGCTGAAGGGCAAATTGGTTACATTCTATGGGTTAAGCCCTTTGCAGGTTCTACTCAATGCCATAGGGTAATTAGGCTGAGTGAGTTCTAGTGAGTTCTTTTCAGGAGAGCTGGTGAATTTTCTTTGCAGCAGCAGGTTTTTCACGACAGAATGTGCTGTAGCAGGCAGGGTATACAGTTTTTTAAGAAATATCAACGCTCCTTCTAGGCAACAAAGAATGAGAGTATCAATTCTATTAAAATGCATAGCTTAGTCATCAAATTATATTGAATTCAACAGGAAATCTTCTGTTTCTGGCAGTTTTTATGTCTTTGCCCATAACTTCAAGGTAATAACTCCACCTTGCTTTGCCTCCATTGAAGAAAAACAATTTGTGATATTATTTAAAGTCACTTAGGTTTATCGTGTTAGATAAACAGCAAAAGAACGTGTTCTGTCTGGAATCCGTTTCAAACCAGTTCTTTAAACTACCAGAATTCACTTCCACTGTTCCACTGCAACAGCACCATAAAGGGGCACAAATTGAATTTGTGCGTGTTGAGTGAGAGAAGCAGTGTGACAGTGGTGCAAGTTAAGATATTTCCTATAATATTTAATAAATATAACCACTTAATGTGCACTCTAAACAGTAATAGTTGTCTTTTTTGTTCACAGAACAATACTTGGTTTTGTAGTATTTGAAGATATATTTTTATTTATACATGCTCCCCTTACACTTGAATTATTTTATATCTGTGATTTAGAATATGTGTTTTGGCTAGTTTCAGCAATATATAGATAATTATTACCTAGATATCATGCAAACCAGATATGCTCACACTATATTGGCTCCACTGCTGCACATGTACAGTTAAAATGTTCAATATTTTGATTTATATCAACTGATTCAACTTTTTAATGCACATTTATCAAGGAACTGATTAAATGCATTTAGTTGTATAGCTCAATATACTTCTGTAATCATGAGAATTAACAACCATAATATAAGAGGAAGTGTTGAAAGGAGACTGCCAGTAAGGAAGGCAGGTTTTTTAAACTTAGATGGGAGTGATGACAGAAGAGACTAGTGCAGCAGCAGAAAGGAATTATAGGTCTGTGCTAAGAAAGGAGGTGCATTCTGAACTCTCTTCAAGAGCTAAGATCACAAAAAACCCCAAGTGTGACGACTAAGAATTTCGCCATCAAAATTGCCAACATAAAGTTTTTTTATAGAAGATAACCGTCAAAATGTTAGCACTGTATAATCAGCGTTAGCTTGTCATAATTCTTTGTTTCAACTCATTCCAGCATATGTAAAGAACTCTTTAGAATCCACTTGGTCGATTGTATTAGGTTGTTTCCTCTGTATCAGTAACAGTAAGTAAAACCATAAAGGCATCCAAGTCGATGAATTGTAATCTCCAATCTGGTACTTAATTGCTCTTTGTGACGAACTTTTTGCCTTAAGCTTACCATATTTTCACGACTATAAGGCGCACATAAAAGTCTTAGATTTCCTTCAAAATGTGCGGCCCGCCCTATAGTGCAGTGCGCCCTGTGTGTTGTTGTAAGGCGGACGTAGTAGAGAACACCACGAGAACCTTAAAGGGGGAAGTGTGGGAGTGGATTGTATATAAAACCCGCGCCCTATAATCAGGAGTGCCTTATGTGTGTGTTAAATATAGAAATGGCACACATAACTGAGACCTATGGTTGATAAATTAACTTGTCCTTCTTTATGAGTTCGGAGACTTTTAAGCAAAAAACTTTGAAAAAAAGAAACAACTTTTTCTGTTGAACCAACACTAGATTATTTTTTATTTTACACTTTACTTTTAGGCCTTTAGTATATTGTCACATACCTTAGAATCATCATCTACTTGAAGATCCTGACAAGATCTCGATCCTCTATCATTATAATGGTGAAAGCTCTTTTTCCTTCCTTTTTTAACCTTAATCAAGACAATAGGTTGTTAGGTCAAAACAGAAGTGAGAAAATAAGATAGAAAAATTAACCTGCACTAGGAAGTGGCTTAATTACTGTGTTGCTGATAAACTACATCTTTTGAGATGACCATGAGAGCAGGGCAGGGCAGAAAAGTGTAGATCTTCCCAGAATTTTCTGAATATTCTCTCTATAAGACATAAAACTACCTACAGGTACCAGTATAATCAATCAACATCTTGCTCCAAGTCATGGCCATAAACCACATTTCCATATTATGTCCCCGAAACTGACATTTTACATTTTTACATCAATGGATGAGCAAATTTGCCAGTAATTTTCTAGCACCCTCTATCTAACCCTGTTCATTGACTCTGTCTCTTATTTTACTCATACGTGACACATCCTTCATTGTCGGCCCTGGATTGTTAACAAATCAGCCTTTATTAATTCATTTGTTCTTCACTGCTTCCCTGTCTTCCTTCCCACAAGATTGATAATTACTAGCAGCTCTGTGGAGCCCATGGCCTAGTTATGGATGAAGGAAAAAAAAGGAATCATGTTCTCCTTTTATTAGAAGCACGTCGAAACAACACACAGGAGACGCAAATCCCACTTTCTTGCATGCATGATGCGGTGCACATATAGCGTACCGTATATGTGGGCACCCATGCATGCACAAGGAGTGAGAGCTGAGGCGTACTTAAACGGACAGCAGGGGAGTATGCAAGACAGTGGTATAAAAATGGACTGAGGGTGACGGCCACTTGAAAATACACTGAGTGTAAACTCCCCTCCCTCAAACCCCATTGTTCAATTTGGTCAAAGCAGAGGGAGAATCGCCCTTGGCTGCACAATCATGCAGTTCCTGCAGTCTCTGCTCTAGTAGAGTCAGATAAACACAGAGGAATGATGATAACCAACACTTATAGCCATACTCTGCTCTGATTAGTAATAACACCCCCAACCACTGCTTATTTTTCAGAGCAATTACGCTGCAGCAAAGGGTTTAAATGTCCTTGATAGCAGCCGTGATGCATGATGTGATTACCACAGGTTCTTATGTGCACTGACCTCATTTGCACAGACACATGCATAATTGCTGTGTGAATGGTTTTAACTCCAGGACTCGGCTCAAGTCTCCCTCTGGTATTTTAAAAATGATTATCAACATCAAGTGTAAATTGATGAGGGGCATCCCTGTGTGGACTGAGCCGCACTTACTGCTGAGGCTAGAGAGAGGCCCAATTTAATAAGCAAAATGCTCTTGCAAATGTAATGATTTGACTTTCATACTGTTCACAGTTTCAAATGGGGTTTTCACGCAACAGCCACAGTGAAAATGTCAGATGTTGAAGTTGTTGTTGTTGGACTGTAATGGGGTAAAATATAGCAAGTAGTTTTTTTAAGTGAAGAAAAAAAATGCATGGGATATCTTGGTGCTGTGCCCAGCTCCAAGATCTACTTCAAAGCATAAATGTCTCTTGTGATGAAAGGAGTGATTTAAAAAAAAGTATTGAATCAATTTTTCTGAGAAGCCAGATACGAGTACTATTTCACATTATAATTTATCATTTAATTTATTGGTGTTCAGATGATACATTATTATTAGGGATGTCCAAAATAACATTTACTGATACCAATATTAACCGATATTGCCCAAATACTTCATTCCCGATACAGATATGGACCGATACCGGTATTAATCAATACCGATATAGGCAGCTAATTTCAGCTGAATTTGTGTGATACCAGACTAAAGGCATTCTATGAATAACTGTGTACAACATAAACACACTACTTTAACCCTCCTGTTGTCCTCAAGTCAAAATGACCCGCCACTGTGGTAAAAAAAAACGATATACTTAACGACATTTTTTTCAACTTGAAATTTATGTCTTTTCCTAGATTGACCCCAAAATTTGAAAAAAATAATTGGTTCCTGTATCCACATTCCTGTATCCACATTCCCATACATGCTGTACAATAAAGGTACAAAGGTCGTCTTTGGGTCAAAATGACTGGACCATAAAATTTTAAAAGTTTTAGTTCTGTCTGAGATCAATACCCCTCGGGGACAAATGAAGTTTTTCTGAATCTGAATCTGAATTTGAATCTGAATCTGAATCAGTAGCAGATGTAAACAAGACAAGACAGGTGGCCTTCACATAGACTGTAGGGCCCTTTGATTGGGGATTTTAAAGGTGCTGCAGATGAGCATGCAACATTCTCTATGTGCTGAAGCCATGAGTGTGCGTTATAACGTCCAACAGGCTCTAGAGCAGATTTTTCAAGATCTCCAGCAAGACAACTCTGAGTCAGAAGAAGAAGTGGAGGATGTATCAGAAGAAGAAGATGGGGAGGAATACAACCCAAAGCATGATGAATCATTGTCAGAAGAAGAAGAAGAAAACTCTGAAGCTGAAAGAAAGACTTTCCTTTCAAAAATCTGCAAAATTACACGATTCTAGGCACCGTATGAACAACACGACAGGGAGGCTGAACAAAATGTCATAAAGATGAGCCCAGGACCCACAAGATAGGCTGTTTCTCATTCCCATGACATTGTCTCTACATTCTTCCTGTTCATCACACCAGCAATAAAAAAAAATAATTCTGGTAATGACAAGCTGGAAGAAAATGGATGAGACTGACCTTCGGGCCTTTTAGTGATGGGTTGATGAGGCTTCGTGAAGCGTTTTGACACGTAGCAAAACTGTACTGATACTGTGTCGAAACTGTGTCACTGAATACTGACACCTGCTGGACCTTATAACCTGGTTGACAGACTCAACTGACACTCCTATGGCGACCTAGTATATAGAATAATTTATTGTATTATTTTGTATTTAGTGTTATTTTTATTTTTTTTTACTTCTTCGCCAGTTGCAGAAAACGCCCTCTCACAAAGCACAAATAAGGCTGGGATACGGAGAAATTGGAAGGATAAGTGGTAGAGTTTGACAAACAACAAGGATATTCGTTTATTTTCCAAAATTAAAAAGGTCATAAGATCACAGACATTCTTTGTTGTGGCTGATAAGCGTTACGCGCACCGACACAGTGTTTCGCTATATGAGCTTGACGCATGTGCCGACGCGTCAGTGTTGCTGGAGCCATCACTATTACTTGGGGCAGCTAATCTAATCTAATCCAATGTAATTTAGCAAATCAAATCAAAAGAAACTCATTGGAATGAATAAAAATGCATCCAGAACTCCTTTTTGCACATTTCTTTCATACTCCACAGAAGACCAGATGAAGAGGAAAAACACAGATATTTACACATTTTCTGGTGAATGACTAGTTGTTTCTTCAAGCGAAAAAATATATTGATGTTTAATATTTGATTAAGCTGCTTAAAATGGGGATTTAGTGAAGACGGGTCATTTTGACCCAGAGAACAAGGGGTGTATACAGAATTTGAGGACAACAGGAGGGTTAGTATAAGTTATATAAAAATGACACATTTATTTTTTTACCATTTTGTCTGAACCAGTCCTATGATTCTTTGTGCAGCATTTCATGTAAACAAGAAAAGTCTAGTCTTGGACAGAATAATTTTCCAAAAACATTGATTAACAATATAAACCAGGCTCATTCAGCCCTCACAACAATAGTCAATACAATTTCAGCATTTCAGCATCGTCACAATGTAAACAACTTTTCTCATTGACTAGTTATGACATGGCACAGCTACAGAAACTCCACCAATTAGTAAAAGCACCTTCTTGAACGGAAGAGAACAGCTGGTTTTCCAGGAGGATGAACTCCGTGAAGTGTGTCTGATTTCTTTTGCTCTTGTCTATTCTTTACGTATTTAACTCTGAATCTTTGAGACAGAGAGAGACAGCTGCTGCTGATGCCGCCGCTGCTGCTGCGTTGTTGTCATTTCACTGAGTCCATTGTTGTTTTTCTTTACTTCGCCTCGTGATGAGTGTTTAAATCTTCCCCTCACCTTCGAATGAGCAGCTCCTTGCAGTCATCAAGAATTACAATTTTCTATCCACAAAAAAACTCCAGACCACGGACATTAACTGTAGCATTGATCATTGTTGTTGTCCCTTTAAATGACATCATTAATCATGTGCTGGTCGAAGTGCCAGTAGTGCTGACTCAGTTCCCCATGAGGAAGTCCAGCATATTGTGGCAGCATATCGGTGGAAGAACCGATACCGATATGATCCGTTAATAAAAATTATGCTGATATCGGCCCGCTATTTATCGGTGGACCGAGATATCATCGGACAAACCCTAATTAATAATAGACATATAATTTTCTACTATATCCATAAAGACACAGTACAACTCTTTGGCCTTTTCTTAACCTTCAACTCAAAAGCAAAAATAGCATCTGCAGTTCTTTTTCTGGGCATAACAACTGCTGCACACTGAGCCTCTTGGTTATGAACGGTCTCATGAACCGAAGCATTCCAACTGCAAAAGAAACACTGCAGCTCTATTATGTCTAATTAAGTCAAAAGTCATGAAAACTACAGCTATTAATGCCAAGATCTTACATGTTCAGAAAAGCTCCCCAGCTGGGTGATATTGACATTGACCTTACGTTCATATTTTCTCTCAATTTATGTCCTTAGCACAAAACCTGTGCTGTTTTTCTTTTTTCTGTTTTTCACACTTATGTATAGTATCTGAAAGATCTATCTTGATTTTAAACATGACCAGTACTATTACTAAAAAAGTAAAGGGACTTTAATAGGTAAAAAAAGGGAATTTGTAAAACTAAATATATATATATATATATATATATATATATATATAGCACACTTATGGACCAGGGATTGCCGTACAAGCTGGCAAACTTTCTGTTCTGTGTCAGTGGCTTTTAACTTGCCTTTTTTTATGAGAGTATTCAGGAAAACGTTAAATTAATGTGATATTTTATTACCGCGTCATCCCTAATCACAGCTTTTTGTTGTCCTCCCACTTTACTTTCTTTGCCTCTTTTACTCACATCCCTTTCTTTTGCATCTGCAGGGTAAAATATTACAAACTTCCTTCTCTGCTTGAATGATAAATGAGGTGATTAGGTAGGATGAAGGCATGTGTAATTTTGATCATAAAAAAGGACAGGCAAAAGTTGAGGGAAAAGGGAATTCTCAGATGGTTTTGGAAAGACAGATATATGCATGCAGGTTAGGGATTAGGTCACGATTTCACTGATGTTTTCACCCTGGCGCACTTCCTGTGGGAAATATACCTATAAATCTTGTTCTTGCATCCTCTGCTTTCTCCTGCTCTCTGTGCTCACCCGAAGAAGAGAAGCAGATTGCACAGAGCCCTGGGTCTTTCCCTGGAGACTGTGTAAGAGGGCATGGCTGCAGTTTAGTAGCAGGAAACTCAAAGATGGCCCGTAGGTCTCATGAGAATTTTTTATTAACTGCTCCTTCATCCATGTTTAATGTCCTGTATTAGTGCTCCGTTGAGGACGACCGGTCACTTCACTGGGTCGGACCATGACTAAGTGATTCTCTGTGACATCTTGGGGCTGCTGGAGGGATTCTGTCTGTTTCTGAAATTAAGGCAAAGTAGGCTGCAGGGACTCCGCTCATGAAACATTCAGCTACTCAATCTGAATCTTTTATTTAGCTGGAAACAACCCTCGCATATGGCTCCGTCTCTGCTGTCGCCCAGCTCACGCTTAAAAAAAATATACCTGGGATTAGTGCATTGCAGGATGGAAATTGCAGAAAACAAACAGCAGTCTTCAAACACTGTGGTGACATTTCAAAGATAATAGTTGTTACACATACTAAATTGTATTGACAGTGCATGGTATTTATCTTATCGAAGATCGTACACCACATCACAAATGTGCTAACGCCGTAAACCATTTTGTCTTATTTTGGTTTTGGTTGACTAAAAATGTTAGTCAATGAAATATATATCTCCTTTGGAGAGGTTTTAAGGTTAGAAGCTCCAATATGAGTGTTCAAATTTTGACATGGAACATTCATTTTTTTGTAGTTGTATTCTTTTCAACAATTCAAGAAGACTGGGTTATGCAATTGAAGGTGCAATGCTGCTGTAATGCTTGAACATCTGTGTAGGTTTTCAGTCGTCCAGGTCATTCAGTTCAAAATTCGTTACTTCGTAAAAGAAGTTACCGCTTTTGCAGTAATGCTTGAATAATACACTCATAGAGTGGCTTATACACATAAAATATACTTAATGGGCCTTTTACTTTAGCCCAGAGCCAATGTCTCATTGGTCATTGGTGTGAAACTCTAGGGCAGGGGTGCTCACACTTTTTCAGCATGGGAGCTACTTTTGAAATGACCAAGTCAAAATGATCTGCCCATTATACTTATTGAGAAATATATTGAGGATTCTTGCAACTAATGTTGATGTATAACCGCATATGTTGCACAACACAACATAATTATGTAAATTTTTTGCAATTATCTGAGCTCATTCCGTATGAAAGTGATACGTCTTTTTTCTTCATACTTGGTCCAGCTTCCCCACTCATATTTATACCCTATCTTACGTTTAAGAGGAAAAAAAAACGAGCGAAAAATTAGGATGTAACGAACAACTAGCTTGTTAGCTTTGCGACGCTCAGGGGCGTCGTTTGAGCACGCATGGTGTACCTAATAATTAGATGACATCTGATTGGTTGTCCTGTGTATCAATCAAGTGATGGGATGGCTGATAGGCTGACGTCTAGTTTTTATTTAAAACAACTCAACTTTATTTGTATAGCGTCAGTTCATGACAATGTCACATCACCTCGTCATGCGATCTACCAATAGTACTTTGGAGATCGACTGGTCGATCGCGATCGACATATTGAGCACCCCTGCTCTAGGGTTTACCTCTTGGGCAAGTTTAAATCCCAGTGAGGTTGGTTGGCTTCTAGTGGGCCCACCACCCACAGGAAGGTATGGTATGGGGCAATGTGATTTGGGTGGTAGTCATGGAAACTGCTACGGGTAGCAGAAAAGCAGGTGAAAATTGATGGATGAATGGAAAATATACATGGAATTGGGTTCTCAGTTGTATTTGGATTCATGGGGGTCTATGTCCGGGGCACAGGGGGTAGCATTACTGTCCCCTATGGGGGCATGAAAGACACAAAAATATTTTTTGAAGATTTTTCATTCATATAAATATTTGTAGTACTGAATCTAGTACTTGTACTGGCTCATAATATTTGGATACAGAAATACAAACAGTAATTCCTCTTAGTCCTCTTGAACCTCCTACAGGAGACTACAGAGAGCAATAAACTCTACTGATATGTTAGTACATCACACAGATTTGTTTTTTAATTCATAGCTTCTATTCTGAAACATTATCATCTATCCAAATAAGAATTATAGAAAAAAAAAGATCTAAATTGATCTAAGTTAACATATACACATTATGAAATTTATATATATGGTTAGGTCACATTGGAAAGATCTTTCCTTTTTCAGATCAACATAAATTGGCGGGGATAATGGTAACTTCACCACTAACCACTTCTGACAAATGCACCTCTCAAATAAGATGTTGTTTTGCTGTCATTTCCTGCAGAGCCACAGCTGAAAGGTATCGTTACACGGCTCTACAGCCAACACGGATACTACCTGCAGATGCAGCCTGACGGCACCATGGACAGCACAAGGGATGAAAGCAGCACATTTTGTGAGTGGAAATGTTTGTATTTATACCCCACAGGATTTGTTTATAGTCAACTTTGTACAACTTTGACCAAATTATTTACACTTTCCAGCTCCAGTGTGAGTTGCAGGAACTGAGGGGGAAAAAAGCCTATCTGTAAGCAAGCTAATATCCTCACTAGGAGCAAAGTCTCAAAAATTCTGGCATCTGTCGGATTTGTTATAATTAATGTGTGAAATAACAATGCTTCAAAATTCCCAGTAAAAACTGTCAGCAAAATGTGTGTTGAAATTCAGAAGTGGTGTTGACATGTGGCATTATGCCCCTGGAATATGCTTTGAAATTAATGAAAATGACTGCATGGAAAAGTTGAAGCTCTGTCTAAAAAGTGTTGTCAATAAAGTTCATTACATCCAGAGAGTTAAAGATTTTATATAATTTCTTAATAACTACTACTTATCAGTGAAAACTAACTTTCGACACTGACAGGTGACGTAAGAGATAACATTACCGATACAACGTTGACAACCAAGGATTGATAGTGACGGGTAAATAACTGGGACAGAACAACTGCAGATTTTTGTTTTTCCGGTCTGCTGCATATTTTTTCGAAAACTTTTCTAAGGAAGTAAAAGCTGTGAAAAGCAAAGTTAGTCATGGTGGGTGGCTGATAGATTTAGCAAGAGGTGGACTAAACATGTAAAAAAAACTCTAGTGAAAGTACTTAAATTTACGTCAAGTAAAAGGTCATTCTACGGCAAATTATTTGATGAACGAGCCATACATCCCATTACCAACTGGACATATATTAGTCAACAATTTTAACGTGTCATAAATTAAGAATTCTGTAATCCTTTTGAATGCTTGTACTGCAAACTCAAATCATTTAAGCAGAGTTTAGTTCTGACAGTGACAGCTCACTCCAGTCCACTGGAGCAGGTATATTTTGTATTCCCTGATAAAGTTATTCCTTCATTCATCTATCTATCTACCTATCTATCTATCTATCTATCTATCTATCTATCTATCTATCTATCTATCTATCTATCTATCTATCTATCTATCTATCTATCTATCTGTCTGTCTGTCTGTCTGTCTGTCTGTCTGTCTGTCTGTCTGTCTATCTACCTACCCATCCATCCATCCATCCATCCATCCATCTATTGTCTTACTACCTACCCAATCAAAAGAAGACACTACACTCATTACAGCACATGTCTGGGTGTAGAAGGGTACGTTTTAAACAACTTGTCTGGCAAAGATTACCTTTTACGACAGAAATTTAAGAATGGTTTTGGTTTACGACTATATGTAAAATTTACAAATAAGCTCACATTAGAGTCTGACTAGTGACCTGTTACAACCATTATAATGTTCATTACTGCTTTTTTCCTACCCTCTTTGAACTACCAGAGATTGGTTATTAAAATAGTGTACTTGAGTTTGTTTGAATTTTGTCCAATATGAGGAAAGATATATTAAATATTGTTGTCTAATTTTAACTTTGTTTTTGTCCAGGAATTAGGGTAAGGTCTTAAAGTATGTTCCCTGAACAACTGTTCAGCAACTGTTCTGTATGTTCCAGCGCTCCTGTCTTTGCTCCAGGCTTTGTTTGTTGTGACAGAACATGTTGCTATTGTCAGGGTTTTGAGGCAGTACATAAGTACAGTGAAGGTGACACGACATTGTGTTTACACAAACATAAACACCAGCAGGTCACTGCAATGTGTCTTCAGGGGGAAATGACTTTATTCTCTCTTCCATTCACACCTTTTCCTCCTTTCTTTTCCACATTCTTTCCCTCTCAATTTAGCACAGTTTAACTTGATTCCAGTTGGACTGCGGATTGTGGCCATTCAGGGTTCAAAGACAGGGTTCTACCTTGCCATGAACAGTGACGGATATCTCTACACGTCGGTATGTATGCTACACAAAATCCATGATGTAATTCGACTCTATTTGATTAAATTCAATAAGACACCTATATGTTAAGACAATTGTCAATTTATGAACCACATGTTCTCAAAGTAGGGGGTGCTGTGGCATTGCAGAAAAGGGTATGGATGCAGTGAATGTATAAAACATTATGAAGTCCAATTCTGCAAAGGTTCAGTTGGGCTAGTGGGCCTAGTGGTTAAGGACACGGACTTGGTTCCGCAATCTGAGGGGCCCTGAGCATGGTAACGTCCCCACACACTGCTCCGTGGTGGCTGCCTCAGTTAGCTGACCCCTGCTGGGTTAAATCCACAGGCCTAATTTTCTGAATTATACCCCTGAGGGATTAATTAAGTTCTAAAAAAAATTAATAAATACAATTGGTTAACAAGAAAATGGCAAAAAAAAAAACTAATTAATTGATGGTGGTGTAAAATTATTAAAATATGATAGTATTATTCTGTGGAGGCACCCAATAGATAGATTGGGATCTACCAGTAGATCTACCTAAGGATTGTTGGTACATCCTGAGCAATAACATGGAACAATATTAGTATTTTAAACTATGAATAAAATAGTCTGTGTAGATTCTCAGTCATCCAGGTCATTCAATCCAAAATTGGTTACTTTGAGGGCAACTGGACACTGTAGGTTTCTTGAAGTCATTTCACCTCTCATCCAGATGTGATACGCCTCTTGGATGGGAGGTGAAATGTCTTCAAAAAAACCTACTATGTTTAGTATTTCCAAATTGGGACTATTCTATTTGAGTATTACAATTCAAATTTGTAAATCTGTAAAATGGCAAGTAATTGTGGCCTAGTGGTTAAGGAAGTAGACTGGGTTCTGCAGGCTTCAGGTTTGAATCCAAGAGCATTGCTCTGATCATAGCCAACAAACCATCCAGTGGGCTCACCACCCACAGAAAGGCTGACTGTATGAAGCAGTGTGAATCATAACAAGGAAACACAAAATAAGCTAGAGAATATTCACAAATTGTCAAAGGTTAAACTTCCTGGACTTTTTGAGCTAGTGGAGATTTTTTCTTTTCCAATCTGCTCCAGAGTGGTTGGTGTCCCCGGCCTACTGCAAAGGTATTTCACAAGAAGTGAAATATTATCTAGGGCCTGGTAATATTTATTAATTCATCTGTACAAACTACTGTATGAGCTGCCAACATCTGGTTTCTGCATTCAATCCATGTAGTGACTGGAGGATTATTTATTGTTCAAGCCAGAATAAAGACAATACACTGAAAGTGCCCTCTAGGGCCACCCTTGACATCTCACCATTGACCTCCATGGGCTGCGACTAGTGATAGGTCCGGCAATTCTGAAGCGCCGGCACATGCGTCGAGCTCATGCAGCGAAACACTGTGTCGGTGCGCGTACCGCTTTTAGAAAGTCACGTCACCGATTAGTGCTGGGTCGGGGAACACTGACGCGTCGACACATGCGTCCGATACAGGACCTGTTTCAAACTGACATGAACGCACCAAACTGTGTCTGTAAGGACACACATCTGTCAATAGGTTGTATCGGCCACAACAAAGAATCTACGTTGTAAACTTATTCTATCTCAGCATTAAAGTATGGCGCAGCCTCCAGGAAAAAGAAAAGTTTCCGCCATTTTGATCTCATATCGGAAAAAAAATTCATATCCTTGTTGTTTGACAAACTTTACCAGTTGTCCTTCCAATTTCTCTGTATACCAGCCTCATCTGTGCCCTGTGTGAGCGGGTGTTTTCTGCAAATGGCGAAGTAATAATAATTAAAAAAATAAAAAAAAACTTCAAGACGTAGGAGAAACTTGTTTTTTTGAAAAACACAAGCAGTCCACAAGCATCCTTATTCACAGCACGTTCACTTTCATTTTCACGTTATGATATATGTTATTATTCATTGATTGTATCTGAAAATATTAAGAATAAATAAACAAGTATTCTAAATGTGAATGTCAAAAAAGGACAAAATACATTATTGTATATACTAGGGCGTCATAGGAGTGTCAGTTGAGTCTGTCAACAAGGTTGTCTGTAGGGATTCAATAAAGTCCAGCAGGTGTCAGTATTTAGTGACACAGTTTTGACACAGTATCGATACAGTTCTGCATTGACGCCTGAAGCCTCATCCACCCATCACTAGTGACAACAAACGTCCTCTGTGATACCCGGGCAGTACCAGTGCAAGAAACCACTGTGGATGCTCATAAACTGTCAACCTCTTCCCACATTTTCAACAGATCCTTGGAAGGCTTTCATTCTGGTTTTACAACCTCTATAAAATTGGGATTTACAAGGTCCAGCAGGTGTCAGTATTCGGTGGCACAGTTTCAACACAGTATCGATACAGTTTTGCAATGTGTCGTAACACTTCACGAAGCCTCATCGACCCATCACTAGCCGCGACTTATATTTTGAGAAGCACTTGCTTTGGTGATTGCAGAGGTTTGTGGTAGCTTCATATTGCATGCCTCTCCAAGGGTTGATTGTGTTTACATGACAATTTTTTCTCTTTAATATTCTGTTTGTATATCAAAAGTGCAGACCTTTTACTCTGTTATCAATTCAAAAGGTATCTCAAAATGTTTTGGACAATAATAGTGACCAAATTACTTATCCTGAACAAAAGAAAGCAATTTAACATAAACGTACTAACGCTGAATATTATTATTATTATTGAACACATGGAAATGGTGGCAGTTAATGTAAATTAGTGTCCTGATATAATAACATTCCTCACAGAGTTGTTTTTATTTTTCTTTGCCTGGAGCAGCAGTCAAGCCAAAATCAAATTCATTTCCAGTCAAGATAAGGCAGAACTCATATTAATAAGTGAAAGCAGCAGAGAGCTTATCAATTGGTGAATGTCATTAAGATTAATGACCAAACAATGCATCAATAACGATTCACACAATTACAATGCTGTGTGTCCTAAAAAAAAAAAGTCACATCATCAATGCATCTAAAATGACTTGATTTTCAGACAAAAACAAAAACAAACAAACCCCGGTTTTACACTGTACAAATACAATAGGACAGTATATTATCTCTACCCTACTGTCCTGTGGTAGTAAGTACAATCACAGTATACAGTGGCGAGGAGGAGCTTCCTGACTCAGGTACAAAGATGAAATCAGTCATGAAAGTAGGATATAGAGATAAAATGCAGGCGGTGGAGACGTTGATATTGTGCTCTGCATTTTAAAAAGGCTCTCCCCGTCTTGGGAATTCTCATCACGGACACTACGTATTGCCTTTCTCCCAGGCTTTGATTTAAATTCATTTTGGCTTCAGTCACATGTTATGTAAGGCACCCAAGCATATATGTCATGGTTGAGCAAAATGTTATGTTCTTTAGCTTCCTATTTGGAGAGGAATATTCAAGAGTCGCTCTTTTAAATGCACGTCGTCCAACACATAATGTGCAGTCATTCAATTTGACTGTCAAAGGCCGCAGTTTGATTTATATCCTCGTCCAGTGTTTGTCTCCGTAGTTGTGCTTGGGTTACCCCAAGGTCACTACGGTGACGGGTTAGCTACAGAAGGACACTGCCTTCATGTTGGGGCAGGTGAAATGGCCATTGCCTTCAGTCGTTATGGTAACTCACTCTATTATAGAGACATTTATGTCATTCCCCTACCTTTTTCTTACCATATTTTTTTTCCTCAAGACCCTTAGAGATTACCTTGAAGGATTGAGACTCTAACAACATATTAATTTAAGGGGACTGATTATAAAGAGTAATATAGGACGACTTATAGGAGGGGCAATTACTGGTGCAATTTCAGGGGTTTGAGGGTAAGGGCATTCTATTTGACCGATGGGATCCACAGATCCTTGTCAGATGAATGCACAAGCCCTTGGGAATATACAAGGATGTCGGACTCTCCTTATCCTTTTCATTGTAATCTATTTTATTACTTAGCAACCTCTCTGTCCTCTCCGAGTGATCTCTCGTCTCTTCTTCAGTTCCCCTTTTGTCTCCCACACTTTCCACACTGCCTGCTCTCTGGCCTGATTAATAATGAATGGAGCAGATCATCTATCGATCCTCTCCTCTTTGTGTTTGCTCAGCAGAAGATATCACACCTGTCAGAAGACACTAAAATAACTTTGTGATGCAGTGGCAATGGTAGTGGGAGATTCTCTTACAGGGTAAAGCCCCATTTTTGTTATTGACATCTGAGTGTCATTTTGTAGGAATAAACAGTGTGCAAAGTGAATGGGGTGAGGACACCAAGTGCTAGGTTTGAATTCTGCTCCAGACATTGTCTCCCCTTTCAAGAAATGATCCACGATAATCCATTTCTTCCTTCTAAACCCGCATTGGGTTTGGTTATTGGCTATGTGAAGCGACAAATCAAAAAATGTATTATTTTGTCATTTCCCATACATTCAGAGAGGATTTAGGACTTTGACTGTGTTATACTGCTATATACTATTAAACATGAAGACTGATTACCACCAGTTATTTCTATAAGGTGTCGCAAACTCAAAGATTAACTAACAGTGCAACAAGAAGAGATGTGTAGCAGGCTATATGATTAATATATAGTAAAGATGTAAATAAATAAAATATATAAAGAAATAAGCAAAATAAACAATTGCTGTTATCACGTATCTTTTGCACCAAGCCCTGGGTCTCAATAACCAGATGAGGTTGACTTTTTGATATGAGGAACAGACATATTCTGATCTGGTTCCCTAATCTCCCTAAAAAGTTCACAGCCTAGTAAAAATGTCATATAGCCATTTAATGTACCAGACAGAAATTACCTTTGATTCATTTATTACATGAAACCAAGTGATTGACACTTGTCATTACTATTTCACCAATGTTTAGTGGAAAGTCTAGTGGGCTGTATCTGAGGGGTGGTAGGTATTGCAGATAATTTTTTGTAATATCTGCATATCAGCGCAACTATTAATAAAAGTCTGCTACTATAACTTGTAACATTTGTTGGATGCATGTCTTAAATTCTGTTTCAACTATTGAAACAGAGGAGCAATCAAATTATTAAAAGCGAAACGGCGTAAACATCTGGGAGAGAGGAGAGAGAAAAGGTATTATTAATAAGAAAGTTTGTAGTCGCTTCTTTGCCCAATTGTTAAGTGGCTCAATCGAGAACTAAAATACTTTTTAAGAGAGGTAATGGCAACCATCTTCCACCCACTGTGTGTCTAAGACATACAGGCTAGACCATAGCAAATAAGACATAATGAAAGGATCTTGCTAGAAAACTCTAAACTTGACTCATTAGGTAACTGTCAACTTTTTAATAAAGAACTATGATAAAGAAGAATGATATTGAGTTCTCTTTTACTAAGTTCCTTAAGCTGTATTTTCAAATAAACACTATAAAACAAACTAAATCTTATCAATATAGGCCTTTCCTTCTGACAAGGCATTTAACATAGTATCCTGTGCAATACTGACAATGGACCAGAGCTGGTTCAGTGCCACATGTTGAAATATACCATTCACGTTAAATATTTACTTATGCAAAAGGTTAGGGTTTCCATTAATGCTGCTAATGTGGTTAGAGAGGAGAGTATTTAAGAAGTGTGCTTATGGAGAAAGAAAACAAAAACATTTATTTTCTGTTATCATAATTGCAAGACAGTTGTTAATGCATGTATATGTTGAAAACCATTACGAAAGGGCACTGCTGACAAAGGCACTTTAAAAATATGAAAATAATAACATTAACACAACAGCAAGAGCATACTAATTAAAATCCCTATGAATCAGCTGAGCTTATAGTTTACTACATTGCGGCAAATAATAAAAGGAAGAAGATTACAGCAGCAGAAGTAGTAGGTGAACATCAATGTAAAAAGTGCCCTTTAATGTATTAGAGGGTGATACTTTTATGTACTGTACCTAGATTGTGAAAATAAGATAAAATAGAGCTTGATTTAAGGTTAAATCTGGGACGCCATCAGAACCACATGTTTATATTGCAGAAATAATTGATCTATAGAATAGTTTAAACGTATAACATCATATATAGTATATAACAACAACTCAGAGAAGTTTAACACACTTCTATTCCTTTTCACCCAAATGCAGACTCTCACGTTTTATTCTTTTTTTTTTAAGTAAAAGCTACACTGCTACCCCTTACCCAGTACTTTGGACTCTTTGAATGCCTGATGGAGAAGGTCTTGGCTGGCATTCTTTGGCGCAGCTGCCTCATCTATGTAGATCAGGGATCTCAAACTCGCTGCTCGTTGGCCATTTGCGGCCCCTACCTTGATGTGAAAGATGAATTTATAATAATATTTTATAGATTTGTTCTCCACATTTTATGGTAAATTTTATAGTTCTGAAAACTATAGTTTCCCAGTTCCCCAAAGAATCTATGGGGAACTGATTTTTCATTAAATTCTTTTGTATTGAACACTGGAAGCTGATGCTGTCCTTTGGTGAAATAATAGTGTGGGTGGTGGCCCTGAACTTATTTGTGTTTGAGACACCTGATCTAGATGATCTCCTCTCACAAGCCAAGAGTTTTGCTCTGTCCTGTCCTGCTACGCCCTGCCAGGATTATCAGAGGTCTACCAAGCTATCTGCAGAACTGGACTAGGGTTTCACTCAAGAAAGTGTCACCTGCTGCAGCTTGAAGCTGTCTTCTTGGGGTAGATGCCCAGCAGTACTGGAGTGGCCACATACCCCACCACAGTGTCTGTAGCAAAAGAGAGGCCAGTTCCCAACAACATCACCAAGTAGGGTCTGGCCTCCTGCTGATTTTACCTCTGTTGCCCACTCTTTACATCAACCGACTCAAAAAGGCCAAGCATTTCAGTGAAGCAAAGACTGTCTCACCACAGTTGAGTGACTTACTTTCCCAAACCTTAAATGACTATTCATGTGGAGAGCAATGCAACCAATGTTGGTATTGCAGTCTGTGACGTAAAACCACACAGTGGTTTTATCCCAAATCATAGTATATAGCAAACAGGTCATCTCCTACTGCAGCCACTCACTCAAGACACCAGAGAGAAATGACTGCGGTTACGCACACAGAGCTGCTGCCAGTCAGCTTGGGGCAATGTCATTTCAGGCCCTACCTTCATGTGAAGAAAAATCCTCCCATGCACTGATCATACCTCCCTGATCTGGATGAGGAATTTAAAGAAATCTAAGGGTCAGTTGACTGGAGACTTTGCAGGACTATATATATATATGAATGACTCCTGGCTGTTTTTTCTCCACACCAATGCGGATTCTTTTACATGCAGCCATGTGAGGAGGTTGATTATCACTACTGCTGGATGTATGTGGAATGACATACAGCAGCTCCAGTAGTTGGGTCATTGCAGGCAAAAACAAGTGATGAGGCTGCCACCCTCTGCTACTGGCCAGTTGAACCAGTTGAAACCCTGTGCTGCAGAAGAGCTACATTGTGAGTTAAGACCTCTTCTGCGCTGGATAAATCAGGACAGTGTTCAAAGTGAATGCTGTAGAGCCTTTGGACCACGAGAACAAGACATTAATCAAACCTTTACCAATTACAAGATCACAAACACAGCAACAGATGAAAACTAGTGACAGAGAGACAAAAGGAAATGGTTAAAGATGTAATGATGCATTAGAAAATCAGCATGTGGAACAATGCTATTTTCAATGGCTATTCAGTAAACAAAGCTGCCAGCAATGTTTTCCAGTTTTATTTACATTTACTGTTTATTTTTTAAGTTGGAAACATTTTTATGTCATTTAAGATCCTGCATAATAAACTTTTATCATATCTTCTTCCCTTTGGGTTTTGTACAAATAGTTCAAATTATATTTTTCTTCATATATTTGTGTTGCATTCTATTGTTTTAATGTCTGTTATTTCTCAATTATTGTCTTTCTTTTTTTTCCCAGGAAAACTTCACTCCTGAATGTAGATTCAAGGAAAGTGTATTTGAGAACTACTACGTTACGTATTCCTCCATGCTGTACCGACAGACCCAATCGGGACGGTGCTGGTACATTGGCATCAATCGTGACGGCCAAGTCATGAAGGGCAACAGGGTGAAGAAGACAAAGGGAGCAGCACACTTCCTGCCTAAAGTTATAGATGGTGTGTATTCTTTTATGTCAATGCAGCAAACGTCAAAGCAAACAATGACATGACAGATAAGGTGTTTAAAAAGAGAAAGTGCTGAAGGAATGATGTGTTTTTTCTTGCACACGTTCAGCCTGGGACATTTTGTGTCAGTCGCTGCAGACTATGAAGCCAGAGAAATATAGCCACCGACAAAAGATGCTTGATAAAAAAGTATAGTTTTCATCACACGTTCTTCCTGTTTATCTTCAACTTGAGTTTTTATCATAAAATGTTACCCAAGTTTTGACAGTGCAGTTAAATTAAGACTTCCACAAAACTAACCCGGTCTAGGTTTGCATAGATAGATAGATAGATAGATAGATTTTAGTAGACCGTCAATTTTAGTAAATTTGTGAGTAGCAGCAGATTATATGAGAGTTAATGTAATATGTTAAGTGTTAAAAATTACATAGCTGCAGTGATTAGGTCTTTAACTGTTTAGTAACGTCTAATTTTTTTCCACAGTTGCAATGTATAAGGAGCCTTCGCTACACGAGCTCAACAGTGAGCCAGTAAGTCCTCCTCGGAAAACAATCAAGACGTCTGATTCACCTTCCATCAAGAATGGACATAAAGAGGGTCCCAAGGCTGATGCCTCATAACAGAGGAGAATGAGGGTGGAAAAACAAGATGGTAGTAGAGACGCTGACAACATCCAGTCACTGTACTATGACAAGGTCAGGAGAGTGCCTCAAGCACTGCTATGCGGATGCTAAGTGTCAAAGGGTCAGCATCCACCTGCAGTCCAGAGAGTCTGAGAGTGGAGTCCACCCTCATTGGTCATAGAAAGATATCCTCGAAAGCCCATCAATTCTTGCTAATGTTTTTTTTTTGATTGTTTGTTTGTTTGTCTTTTACCCTTTTCTGAGCAATATACCCATATTTCTGCTTCACTTCCTTTAACCATAATTTTTGTCCCCCCAAAGATATTGGCTTTTGGGAAACGTTTACCAAATGTCTGCTCCAAAATCCCAGTGTATATTCATCACTTGTGCATTTGCCCAGCACTCACTTGGCCTTCATCTTAACCTGTGGGGCCTGTTTTTAGCCATTAACATGGCAACACTGTGTCACAGCCAGCTTTCCAGCTACCATATGCCAAGCAGCTAAGCAATTCATGAAGGTCAACTGAAGCTCAAAGTGAGATTAATCAGCTCCGAGAAAAAGAAATCCCAAAAGAATCCCAGAACAGGTCATCAAAGGAGCAGAATGTGTGTGTGAGATATTATGGATAAAAACCATACATTTTTTAATTTTGTGCTATCATATTTAATAATTACACATATGTTTTATTTCAAAGCAAAATGAAATGGAGTTATAAGTGACATTCACTGTACTTAGGAGTGTTAAATCACTTGTTCCAAGGAAGATGAGCCATATTACTACAACATTTTAAGCTCTTAACCCAGACCATTACTGAAAGGTATCAAAAAGCAATGTCCTATCACAAGCGGAAAAAAAAATTATATATAAAAAAACCCACTGTGAAAGACTGTGAGAGAAGCACTGCTCCGGTACCAATCTGCCCCGTAGTAATATGGAACCATCTCATTAAACAGAATGTGTGAAGAAGTGGGTCAGGTTTTAAAGACCAGTGTGGGTCTGAATTACAGTGAGTACTTCACTCAACATCTGCTGTCAGCGCGAAGGCAGGTTTAAAGCCAAACATCAAAAAGAAAGGAGCCGCCCAGCTGGAGCACTTGCTAATCTGAGGATATCGGGAAGCTTAAGCACTCCGGTCTGAGTGTGGCTGCATTTTAAGCGTTGCGTACACAGGGCTCTGTAAAGTGTGGGCGAGAGAGGGCGCATTCTCAGATTAAATGGAGATGCATCGCAAGTGTCTTTGGTGGTTGGGAAATGATCATTTAAGCAGCTTTGGGCGCGATCACATCACAGTTGCATTCTTCTGTTTAAGATGTGGAATAACCTGACGTTCCGGGAAATAATTAGTGTGGATGAGATACAGATGCAGCTGCTGGATGGCACGATATGTGATTCAAGTATGCATACTATAGTAAACATTAACAGATACAATCAAATGGCATATTTACTTTCATTTTAACCGAATGACCCTGTTAAATCAACAAGGTTTGGAAGATTTTGAAAATGTTGCGAAATTGGGAGAGGGATTGCTCGGACTTGGTCCTTAAAGTTTCAGGTTCAAGTCCAACAGCTGCCAGGTTACCATGCTCCCCAAGCACTTAGCCTAACTCCTGCTGACTTTAGTAGGGTTTAATATTTTTCCTGAAATTGACATAAATCTAATCTTGGGAAAAGACAAGCTATTTCCCGGGATTTTTTTTTTTTTTTTTTTTTTTACTGTACCCTGTGTATAGGCCTTATTTAAATATCACTCAAATATTCGACCAACCTGCATTGTACATGAAATTATTACTAGTTCAGGCTACAATTAGTGATGCAAAACAATAGGTTTCTTCTCAACAGTACCTATAAAGGCTCAGCCACTTGTGCTTTCGTGGGCGACACCTCCTGCATTAATATGGCAGGTTCGTTTATAAATCGTCTTTTGAAAAACTGGCCAATCGTTTTAGACTAAATATATTTTTACACAACTCCAATTTAAAAGCAAAATATGTTAAAGCAAACTATTTCATGATCATTTCTTAACACATTAGGCATGTATCCTAAAACTAAGTTCATGATTGTAGGCCGAAGCGGCTTCCCGATTCCCGGGAAATTGTTCGCATTTCCCAGCAATCCCGGTTCCTTGGATTAAACCCTAAACTTTAGTGATGGTTTAACAGTAGAGGACACACCTCATGATGTGCAGTTCAGTTCACTTTCGCAAAAATTTTGGTTAATATCTCTCAAAATTAACTTCGGTATAAGCTTTAAATTAGACTTCCTGCAATTTAAAAATACTTATTAATTCATTAATCTTCATCTGCAGCTCCACTGCTCGGTCATTGCAGGGTCACAACCGTCACCACCCATGTCACACCTCAGCTCAGCTCACCTGTGCATCTGGCATCTGTTGGATTCGAACCTGAAGCAGAATCGAAAACAAATATATGATTTTTTTTTTTTTTTGACATCTAAAACACAGAATTAATATCGCCCACTTCTAGTGGTTTGACATGTGATCATACTAAACCAATTCTGCTGATTGATGACATTTCAGCAACATGGCTGCCTCCATGGTTCTAATGAACGTTACTGATATCGAGGAGTTCTCCCTGCAGTCATTTAGACACACGGAAAAATGGATTCCAAACAGTGCATTATACATATGATGGAATGTGTTGAGACTAAGAATTATGAAGAACTAACGCTGCTGACACTAAAACCCCTCGGTCTACAATTTCAATGTGGTTGATCAGTTTACCAGAAACTTTTTTTTTTTTTTTTAATTTTGCCTCATGAAATTGAAACATGAAGATTAAAATTCCCAGATAATTCATTTATTCATCTTCATCTGATCATCAGTTGCCGGGTCACAGGGGCAGATGGCACCACCCAAGTCACACTCAGCCCATTAGAATCCTAGATGCTTTTAAAAGGACATTTTCTTTCACAAATCTGATATATACAGTAATTATATTACATACATTAAATGTTATATCCACCATGTCCCATTCCTAATGAGCATGAGGACAAGATTTCAGTCAGGTGAATGTTGGATACTTTACAGGATTTAGTCGCTAAGTTAAAATTAATTTCAGCATGTTTTTCTTCCTCTGGGAATTAATCTAATACAACCAAAACAAATCATCTTGCTGTGTCAGGAGGATCACTGTTGGAGCTCCGGAAAGACTTTTTAAAGGAGCTTAACTGGAACGAGGTGCTTCTGTGTCTAGAGGCTAACAGGAATGTGAAGATGGGTTATGAAAGGTGAAACAGAGGTCATGTGGACGCTCTGTGTACTGTGGGTAAAAGTATGTCGGAAGCTCGGTGCTAAGGATGGAAAAAAGGTACAGACAATTATTTGGGAAGTGTGAGGGATTAGCATGTGTTTTCTCAGGGGACAGTGATAAAGGATTTTTGCTGTAATGCAAGCGAGAGTTTAAGAAGGCTGAAGCATTGGATAATGAACGTGTTACAAAGAGAGATGTAAGACACTGTGGGCTCATGTTGCCAGGAAGTATATGGAGGAATTAATTAATTTCCTTTTTTAATGGTGTACTATCTTTGCTATCTAACGCTTCTGATTGTGTCACTCTGATTGTTTTTCTACACCAAAGATGTTCTTGCTACGCCTAAGAAGTGCAGCCTCTCTCCTGCAAATGAGATATTTTGTTTCTGTTCATTACTCCACTCTGATAAGTGGGGCAGAGCAAACACTTCTTTAACACATACTCTCTCAATCTGCCTTAGGATTGGTGAAGGCTATTTGAGCTTCAATTTCATTTGCAAAGATTAAGATGTGGCATGATCTGAATTATCATAAAACAAGCAGGAGTGTAAACCAAAAAATTATAAACACAGCAATCCATATTTTAGCAGTTAAGAAAAATAAATTACCAAACGAAATTGCATATTACATTGTCATCGCACTTCACTTTCAGATAGGACATACATTAAATGTTTCTTGATAAAAAATGTGGCTAAAGAATGTGTTATAATAATAATTTTTTCAAAAAAATATTTTTTGTTTGTTAAATAATATTGCCCAACATATTCCTCCATATATTTCCTAAAGAAAAGAAAAATGGCAGGTGATATAGACAGGAACAAAATAGAAAACCTTAAGCTGTTTGTATTTGGTGTTGAGAGCAAATAATATATAGAAATGACAAAAGTAAGAGCTGTTAAGTGAAAGCCATGAAGTAGGACAGGTAGTGGTAGGTACTGGCGTTGCGTTAAGGAGGTTTTAGAAGAAATTCAGTAAGTTGTTTGTGTGACACTGCATGTTTGGACTTGAAGAAGAAGAAAGTAGGACCTGAACAGAGGAAGACAGACACAGTTTCGTACTGTGTCTCTGTTCTGTTCTCGCATACGTTGAATACTGTTGCTTAGTCTGTGTGTGCTTTGTGATGATGAGATCTGTGTGTGTATCTGTGATTAAGAGTCCGGTAAGACAAGACACAGCCAAGGAGAAAAATAAAGGGCATGAAGCTGGAACTGTGATCAATAGACTCAATAATACATGAACAAGAGGACGGCCACCTTTGGCTGGGTACAAAAAAAAAATAAAAACCTCTCTAGCCATTTCCTTTCCCCCATTTAAATTTACATGGTCATGATGAATTGAGAGGGATCAACAATTTTGATCTGTAAACGTGAGAGAAAAAAAAAAAGTGGAAAAGGCACGCATATTTTTTACATATATTTTAGTTAAATGTTGCAAACACACAATCCATTTGATTAACAACCATATAAAAAAAACCACCACAATAATAGCTCTTGTCCAAAATTGAAAGATTTTTTTTCTGCGAGTTATATGCATTTGTGGATATGACTCAAGACACTGCAATTGGATAAAAATAAATTCATATTTGTAAAATGTCTAGACTGAACAGAAAAGCTTACCCATACCTATTATTATTATTATTTGAGGTAGTCTCTTGCAGGATCTCACAGTTCATATCCGATGTTAAGGAATCTTGCCACTCATCTGGGACAGTGCAGGGGCAGTTCTTTTGCTACACTGCCCTCTTGTGCCACCAGAAAATTTGGTGCATCTCTAATAATGCACTAAAATGCAAACATGTTTTATGTTAAACATGAAAAAGTACATTGTGTCAATAATAACGAAATAATGAACATAACGTGAGTTTAACAGGCAATAATGACTCCTGCCTCACCTCATTTATTCTGATCTATGCACATGACCTTTTTTGTGATTTAATGATTTTATCTGCACTTATGTCATTTTACCAGTAGAACCTACTGTGATCCGTCAAAAGAATTTACAGTAATGTCATCTGTTTAATAAGCTGCAAACGAAAACATTGATGCAGTGCCCACAGTCCTCTCTCTCGCAGAATTACTTATAAAGTGTGTTCTTTTGCCCTCTACCGGAAAATAGGTGTAACTGAGAATAGGGCTACAATTAAAGAAACGTACTGATCATTAAATCGTGGTACTGGTTGGTTTCAGGTTAGTGTCAATGTGTTCAAATACAACAAATAGTTGTTGTGAATATTTCCCAACATTTATTTATTAATTTATTTATTTTTTTTACCTCAGAAGTGTTTTTGCTTTGGTTGTGGATTCTTGAATTCTTTGGTGGAAACAAAAAAACGTGACAAATGTCGAATAATCTTCCTTTCAATACCATGTTATTATACAGACTTGTCTGGGATTGATAAAAAATACATGTATGCAATACTGTATGTTTACCTGTTATATCCAAATGCCATGTGTGTATCTCCTGTACTATGTCATGTTCATACATTTTGCATAGATTTTTCTTTTCCACAGTAGGAGTCAAACAGAGCAGCTGTTGTCACCCCTCCTCTTACCCCATTTGCTGTTTTTGCATGTTTGAAAAAAAAAAGTAAATAATTCAAGGGGAAAGCAGGGGGTCTGAAGTCTTCCAGAATTGTTTCTTTCTCCTGCTATCATGATCCTAGTTAATCAGTTGTCTTCCAAAAAAAAAAAAAGATAAAACAAAATTTTAAAAAAAAAATTAAAAGCCATAATAACATAGAAGCCATGGCACTAGTGAATCACTCAAAGCAGGTCTGAATCTCCAGCCATCACTTGTGTAATATTATCAATAATGTTTTAAAAAAAAATCAAAGCAGAAGTTGGCTTTTCTAAGCACTTGTTAAAGCAGCACAGTGGGAAGGAAGACCAGCAACATGAAAATTGATCTCACTGTCTGCTGGACGAGACCAAAATTCAACAGGGCAGTCCAGCCATTATCAGGGTTTTCCAACTAACAAGTCGACCATTATCTGCAGTAACTGTTTTCTTGACTGACGTGGAACTTCTTTTTAAATCATGCACGCTGTCATTGGTTTCATTGGTATAAGACGCACTCAGCATCAAGTCCATGTTTCACCAAGCATCCTTGTTTGCAATCTGAACTGTGTCTGTATATTTCTACAATATCTCCTACATGACTGAAAAGGAGGGGTCTTATTCTAAAATATTATTATATTAAATAACATATATTTGTATGATTATTCGCCGTGTTCTGTGATTTGTCTTTCACCTGAATAATAAAATGACACTATAGTTGTATAATCGGTCAGTATACTGAAGGACAGTGGCTAGTTGACCTCATTGGTTTCCTCCTCCAAACCCACTACATGTCAATTGGACCCCATACCAACTCCACTCTTTAAAGACTCTCTCCCACAGCTCAGAAATGTTACATCAAATCAAATTAATATTTATTCTAAGTGGAATAAATACATATATAAATATATATATATATATATATATATATATATTATATTATATATTCTAAGTGGTTATGTTACTCAGGCCTTCAAAGTAGCAGTAATTAAACCCTTACTTTAAAAACCTACCCTTGATGCTAGTGTTCTATCAAATTACAGACCTTTTTCCAATCTTCCATTTATCTCCAAAACCTTTGAGAAAGTTGTGGTTGCACAATTGTGTGATCATTTACATAGAAATGATCTATTTGAAAAATTCCAGTCTGGATTTATAATCCACCACAGCACAGAGGCGGCATTGTTAAGGGTAAAGAATGATATTCTCATGGCGTCTGAAAAAGGACTTGTGTCCCTGCTGGTCCTCCTTGATCTCAGTATAGCATTTGACACTATTGACCATAAGATCCTACTACATAGGCTAGAGCATGATGTTGGGATCAAAGGAACTGCACTTGTTTGGTTTAAATCCTATCTAACAGATAGGTTCCAGTTTGTTCAAATAAACTCTAGACCAAGGCATAAAGTCATTGAGCCTGGGGGATAGGGCCCTTGGGTCACAATGTTCTGTGTTTTATACAGGCCTCGTTTTGAGTTCTTGTCAGAATTGGGTTGCAGTTCCTGGTAGCTGATGGACCGCATTTCTGTTTCAGTTTTTCCCTGTTCTTGTTTCCCAGGGTTTCCTACTCTCATTCCTTTGTGCACCTAGTTCTTTGTGTACTAGTTCTGAAGCAGATGGAAAAAAAAACAACCAAACTTACACCTGTGCTTCAGGTGTAGGCAGCACAAGCCAGTGCTTTTTTTTAAATTATTTTTAGGGCCGGTCCCAAGCCCGGATAATTGTGAGGGCTGCGTCAGGAGAGGCAAACAGCATGAAACTTTGGCCAAATCAATGATTCGAGACCAAAAAACAATTTCCATATTCTACCGGGCAAGGCTCGGGCTAACAATGACGGGCAACAGTACTGTTAACCTACAGTTCACAGTTGGAAATTAATATTGTTGGTTGAAGTCAAAGAAGAAGAGGAGGGCGATTGATCAGGCCAAAAAGGGAAATGAGGAGGATTAAAAGTGTTTGAAGCAGGGAACTCTGAGTGTAGGTACAATGACAGGGAAAAGTAAAAAGCTAGCTCAGGAGACCAGGTGGAAGGGCAGAAGGGCTAGAAATATTGAAGAAGGTTTAAAGTTTTTTTTAACCCTGGTCTAGATGGGAAGAGAAATGGAGTAGTGGTAATCATCAGGGAAGAGTATGTTAGGAAGGTGGTGAATGTGAAATGGGTGTCAGACAGGTTGATGTGTGCGTAGGTAGAAATAGTGGTGTTAAGAGTTGCCAGCGAGTATTTTCCACAGGTAGACTATGAGTTAGTAGAGAAGGAGAGGTTTTGTGAATGAGCTGTATTTGGTTGTAGAGAGCATCCCTGCGAAAAAGAGAGTGGTGGTTGGAGCAGATTTCAATGGCCATGTAGGAGAAGGGAACAGAGGAGAGGAGGAAGTGATGGGCTGGTTTGGAGTTAGGGATAGAAACTTGGAAGGACAGGCATGACATGGCCTGGTAAACTCCAATTACCAAAAGAGTGGGGGACACAGGGTGGATTATATTCTCTGTAGAAGAGGTAATCTAAAGAAAATTATAGACTGAAATGTGGTTGTAAGTGGAAGTGTACCCAAACAGCATAGGATGGTAGTGTACAAGTTGACAATGGAGGTGAGAAGAAGGAAGAGGATGAAGACAGAGCAGTAGATCAAGTGGTGAAAGAAAAAGAAACGCAGTGAAGACTTCAGAAAGGAAGTGAGGGCCGTTCTGGGCTGTGGTGGGGAATTTCAAGAAGATTGGAAGACCACAGCTAGAGTCATTAGGAAGACAGATAGGAAGGTGCTAGGTGTGTCCTGTAGACAAAGGAGACGTGGTGGTGGAATTATGAGGTTCAGGTAGGTGTTCGGAAAAATGATTATGAGATGGTTTCTTCTTTGAAACTATAACCAAACTGAAATGGGAACAGAGGAGACAGTCTATTCTCCTCTGTAGAGTACATAGAGAGGTAAGTGAGGTGAAGAGGGAAGAGGCCAGGGTCAAACAAAAGGCATCAGAGGAGTTGTATGAGAGGTTAGACACGAAAGGACAAAATGAGTTATGCAGATTGGCAGGCAGAGAAACCAATCTGGGAAGGATGTGCAGCAGGTGAGGTTGATTGATAAGAATAAGAAGTATGTAAGATTGGTGTACTATATACGGTGGTGAGGTGTGCTGTTGGAGGGACAGCGGACTCTAAGGTGGAGGTGAGACTGCATCGAGAATCAGTCCTGAGACCCTTCTTGTTTGCTTTAGTGATGGAGAAAATGACAGATGAGGTCAGGCAGGAGTCTCCATGGACGATGATTGCAATGACATTGTGATCTGTAGTGAGAGCAGGGAACAACTAGAAGAGAACCTTCAGAGGTGGAGGTTTGCACTGGAGAGAAGAGGAATGACGGTCAGCCGTAGCAAGACAGAGTACATGTGTGTGAACGAAAGGGAGAACAGTGAAATGGTGAGGTTACAAGGAGCAGAGGTGAAGGAGTTACTTGGAGATACTTAGGATCAACTGTTTACAGTAGTGGAGACTGGAAAAAAGGTGAAGAATCAGGTACAGGCAGGATGGAACAACTGGAGCAAAGAGTCAGGAGTGATCTGTGATAGAAGAGAGTCAGCTGAGGTGAAGGGAAAGGTTTACAGGACAGTGGTGAGACCGGTTAGTGTTTCTAAACCTTTTTTTTTGCTACAGCAATAGGCAGAAGACAGGAGGCAGAGCTGGAAGTGGCAGAGTTAAAGATGCTGCATTTCTTTTGGGGGGTGACAAGGATGGACAGGGTCAGGAATGAGGTGACTATAGGGACAACACAGAGAGGGAAGATCCACTTTGATCCAATTCAATTCAGTTTGATTAGTTTTTTGAATCTTGAATAAAAAATTTGCAACTCCGCTTTCAGCAACATTATATGGCTGCCAGTCTTTTTTAGTTTTAGTTCACTTTATTTAAAAGAGGAAAATGTAATTTCATAAACACATGGTTAAGTAAGAAAGTATTAGCCAAAGGCTGGTTTTCTGTAGTCCCCTGGTCATGATGTAAGAGGCAAGAAGCACACAATGCATATACAATAGAAAATACATATGCAAACACTTTTTATACAATTAAGATTTTTTTCTTCAGCTTCATCTGGCATCTCCTTTCAAATTGCATGAACATTTGCAAGATTTAACTTGATTTTTTTTTACACAATTTGTCAATATGGCCCTTAAAGGAGAGATGTGAGTCTCATATCAACCTAAGACATTTATACTGATTGACATTTTGTATTTTATGCCCACACTTTTAAAAAAAGGTTTAGCTGTAGACAGCACTCATGTAACCAGATTGTCACACAGGACATTGCGTCAATGTCTAATGTCAATTTGTGGGCAAAATGATTAATCTTCACACCCCTAATAAATACACACTTGTGATGGGTGTGATTGCTAGATAACGGCAATCTGTCCGGTTAAATGCGAAAGTCAAGCCAAATCAAGTCAATTTTATTTGTATAGCCCAGTTACTCAAATAACATTTGTCGCATTGGATTTTTCAATATTAAACCGAGATTAAAAATTAAGAAAAAATCCTTATCCCAATTAAAATGTCCTAAAAAACATTTAAGAGAGGAAAAGGGAGATGTATACAGTCAATATAACAATCAATCTAAATATACAATACAGACTGTAGATATAGTTATACACTGAGTAAACATAGCAACAATGGGGAGAAAAAAACTCCCTTTTAACAGGAAGAATTCTCCAGCAGATCTAGACTCAGCGTTACCGTCTACCTCGGCAAAGACAGAAAGGGAAAAACTAGGGAAAACGCAAAAGGGTTAGAAAAGAGGGGAGCGAGAAAGAAAGAACAAGAGTTGACACACAAAATTAAGTGTAGTAAATATATAAATAGCATTTGATGATGGTGTCACTTTGAGTTAGGTCATAGGTCTGGATGCACAGGAACATGTGGGGTAAAGATAGTGAAAGGAGAGAGAGGCAGGAAACACACCAGTGGAAAAATGAAAAAAAAAAGTGATTAATTAAAAGCTGCTGGTGACTGCATTAGTGGATAAATTGTTTAAAAAAATCAAAAATAAGAAGTATATTCAGCGTTATTGGTCGTTTGCTTTAGCTAAACAGAAACTGTTTTGCTAAAGCAGTATTTGACAGAAAAGTGGCTTTGTAGTATTACAACGGAGTTATAAATAGAAGAGTGAGTAGGTTCAACAGGCACAGGCACAGTCCAATAACTGCGTCACTGAAAACCTGAGTTTACTGTGAAAGACCACACCCAGTGGAGCAGCTTGAACATGAAAGCGGTTTCTGCTAGTGTCAATTTTGTCAACTTGTGAGTCATAGCAGAGACAAAAAATTCTGTTCAGCTGCTGTGTCTGTCCTATCTCCGTGATGACTCAAGGAGCGACTGTCAGTATCATTCCAGAAATACTCAATGTTAGCATTGCTCAAGGTCGGTGTAAACATGAAGGCGCAGTCACAGGGAGTGAGTTAATGTGTGGGAATTCATAAACATTTGTGTCGAGCCCCTGTTCTTCCTATGAAACGGTTTAAATGTTACAGACAAACAACAGAAACCTGCTTGACTGGTAATATGACTGCTACAACTACAACTGTAGCATATAGGCTGCTAGGGTGAGCATGTCGGCACAGAGTGATCTTGGCGCAATCAGACAACTTTAAAAGTAATGTTACTTATGTCCACTCAATAAAGAGTCAATAGAGAGGACATGAGTAACATTCAAGGAAATCTGTTATCTGTTAATATTAATCTGAGTTACAAGTTTTAACGGGTGACAAAACAGGAAACATTCCAGGTTTTCCGAATCAGTGTCCGGTGTCACGTGATCACACCACAGCTCTTAAAAAAATGACACTGTCAGTCCACACTTCCTGAATTTGATACAATACCACGTCTTACATCACAACCTTTCAAATTGTCACACCAACAAGTACACACACTCACCAAACACGTATGGACATGACAGAACAAGTAATTATTTCACTTTGGTTTTTGTATGGTAACCTGCTAATATTATTACTATATGTGTATAGACATTAAATACAAACATTGAGTTTATCTTATGTTTCTGGTGAAGTTTATAGGGTAACCACTTAAATTTGAACTATATTTTATTTCAATTATTATAATGTTATATTATGATAATGACATGTAATTACTTTATCAATTTGGAGGTTAATCCGTAATTTGTACTAGATCTGAAACTATTGCTTGACTGGTGCATATTCCTTAACTATGCTGCTACTCCTTTTCCTTTTTTAAAAATCATAGTGGCCAAGGAACCAGACTAGGGTCTGCAAGTTTCCAGGTTTGACTCAACCAACTGCTATGTTTCTACTGAGGTCCACCAAGCATGGCACCACTCACTCCAATGGCACTCAAAGTTGCCCACTGTTCACTTTGCTATTGAGTTAAATGCAGGTGTCCCATTTTGTTGTATGCAGTCGTGTGGATCAAAATGTCCCAGTGACAAAGTGTTTGCTTTCCTTTCCTTGTCAACTATTGCCATAGAACAGCACGAGTGTCAATAATTTTTATAGACACTCATCTATAAAAATTTTTATTTTTTTTCCTAAAATTGCAGGGCCTCAATAAATAACATAAATAAAAAACTGTCACAACTAAGTATTACGTATTACTAAGACAATAACTATCCTACTTGCTATTTATACAGCGCTAAGAAAAAAATATTTATTTTTCTAACTGTTTCCTGTTTCCATTTATATGACGTTTCCAACGGTAGGAATTGCCTCTAACTTGGAACTTCTTCTAGCTTACATGGACTATATTACCCACAGTGCATTGCGGATATGCGCACCGACACACTTTCCTGCATAAATTGAAATCTTTCCACACAACCAACCAGGACATTGTACATCAACTGTAAAATGGGATTATTTCAAATTATTGAGCGTCATCATTCAACAGGTAGAATAATCTTAGCAAGCACTTCTCACTATCACGGTTGCACTTCCTGGTCCGGTAACCTAAATGGTACCGGTGAAAGCGCAAATCAGGGAGGAGCTCTGATATTGTGTTCCATTTTTTTACGTTTTAAGTGGATAGGTGAAATGTAGTGTAGATGTGTGAAAATAAGTGTAGTAAATGTTTTTTTTTCTTTTTGGGGGAACTCGTGTATATATTTTTGATATGGTTTAAAATATTTAAATAATAATTTCACTGTGAAACCTGTTATAATAAGCTTAACAAATCATTGGCATATGTGGTGAGAGTGACTCTTGCTTTGCCTCAGGTTATTAACAGACAGAGTAGCACATAGCAGCAGCCTGTAGTTAGGCTGTGTGTGCATTTGTAAATTTGATGATGCCTATGATAGCTGATTTTTGGTAATTTCCCTCTATCTTTTGGGTGGGTAACATAACAACTACCAGTTAGTGGCTTGGTGGTTAAGGAATCAAATCCCCCTACTGCAACATCCCCACTCACACAAATTTTGTTGTGCTCTGTGGTGTGAATCACGTCACAATGACAAAAAAAAAGGAATTGAATCTTAATCTTCAGCAGGCTCCAGCCATCCAAATCACCCTGTATCACCCTCTCTTGGGCTTTCCTGCTGGTGATTAACCTAATGGAAGGATTCCAACTGCCCAAACTGGGATTTGATCTCACCTAGGAGGTTAACCCTTTAGAGTTCCACATCAGTGGCAAAGACATTGACTCTGCGCCAAAGCACCACTGGTACATAGACTTCTTCATCTTCTGCATCGCTAAATCTTATTTTCAGCCTTCCTCTGTCTCCTACATGGTCACTCCAACTCCTCTACCAATATATGCACTGCCCCTCTTCTGAACATGTCCAAACCATCTTAGCCTAGCTTTTTCTCCAGACTTTCATGTCTATGTTGTCCCTCTAATCACCTCATTCCTGATCCTGTCCATCCTTGTCACCCCTAAAGAGAACCTAAGCATCTTTAACTCTGTCACTTCCAGCTCTGCCTCCTGTCTCCTACCAACTGCTAGGGTTTCTAAACCACACATCATGGTTGGTCTCACAACTGTCCTGTAAACCGTTCTCTTCACCGTAGCTGACACTCTTCTATCACAAATCACTACTAACACTTTTCTCCAGTTGTTTTATCCTGCCTGTATATTATTCTTCACCTCTCTTCCACAGTCACCACTGCTCTGAACAGTTGATCTTAAGCATCTAAACTCCTGCTCCTTCTCCAACTCTGCTCCTTGTAACCTCACCATTCCACTGTTACCTTTTTCATTCAAACACATGTACTTTGTCTTGCTACGACTGACCTTCATTCCTCTTCTCTCCAGTGCAAACCTCCACCTCTCTAGGTTCTCTTCTAGTTGTTGCCTACTCTCACTGCAGATCACATTATCATCTGCAAACGTCATTGTCCATGGAGACCCTTGTCCGACCTCATTTGTCAATCTGTCCATCACTAAAGCAAACAAGAAGGGTCTCAGGACTGATCCTTGATGCAGTCTCACCTCCACCTTAGAGTCCTCTGTCCTTCCAACAGCACACCTTACCACTGTTGTACTGTTCTCATACATATACTGCACCAGTCTAACAAACCCTTCCCTTGGCACCCTGTTATAGAATTTCTAAATCTACAAAAACACAATGCAGCTCTTTCTGACCCTATCTGTACTTCATTAACATCTGCAAGGCAAATATTGCATCTGTGGTGCTTTTTCTCGGCATAAAACCATACTGTTGTTCGCAAATATCTTCTTCTGTCCTCAACCTAGCCTAAACTACACTTTCCCAAATCTTCGTTCAGTATCAACTTTATCCCTCTGAAATTGTTACAACTCTGCACATCACCCTTCTTGTAAATCGTTTGTCTCTTAAATTCCTTTGAACAACATAGTCAAAAAATGTAACGCTACTTTACCTAAGCACTTCATACCACCACTGGTATGTCATTGGGACCAACAGCCTTTTCACTATTCATCCTCCTCATGACTTTTCTAACTTCATTCTTTCTAATCTGATCTACCTTATCCCTGTTAGAAACTGGATTCTCATTCCCATGCTGTCTATTATTTTCCTCATTCAACAATTCCTCAAAGTACTCCTTTCATCTTCATGGCACACCTTCCTCACTGGTAGTGACAATGATGTAATGATGATTATTATATTATATACACTTATTTAACATATGTAATTTGTGTTTATACATTTAGCTGACATTTTTTTCTAAAGCAATGTATCAAGTATGTGGTTCCTCTGGGAGTTAAATCCAGGACTTTCTGCTGTCTACTTCAGAGGCATTCAACTTCAACACTATAAGGCCAACAACTGTTGTCAACAACATGTCACTCAATACTCAAATTAGGTAGAAGTAAATTGTATTGTTTTTAAATGATGCCTGTGTGAGGATCCCTATTTTCAGACTTCCCCAACCACTTCTTTTTCATGTTGATGACAATGAAATGTTTTTTTTCTCAGTAAACAATAATCAGTTTTAGTGCTAAACATAAATTCTAGTATTTAAATTCAACTGAACTATCGAGAGTTAAACCAGATATAAATTGTATTGTGTTTTTATGGTTTCTATGCTTTGCACAAATTAGTTAAATACAATGGGCATATGAATTATTACTGGAAAATACAACATTGTAATGTTCAGGTTTTGTTTCCACTGCTCCACCACCTCCACTCTACCTAACGAAAAAACGAAAACGATCACTGAAAAAAACTCTTCGTTAACTGAAACTAACTAAAATGATCACTAAATTAAAAAACAAAAACTATAACTAACTAAAACAAAAATGTGTCCTAACAAAACTAACTGACACTAACTGAAATTAGAAATGAACTACCCTTAGTTTTCGTCTTTGTTCGAACCTCGCAAAAACTAAAACGGAAACTAAAACTAATTAAAACTAAACTAAAACTAAACACTAAATTAGTTGCTTTTATGAATAACTAAAACTAACTAAAACTAATGTGCTAAAAGGCAAAACTAACTAAAACGAAACTACACTGAAAAATCCAAAACTATTATAACCCTGTTGCAGACCCATATTCACTTCCTACCACTGCGGTCCCAAATGGAGCAGTTAATCATAATTAAGCATTCTGCACAGTGAAATAATAACATAGCCAATGTTTTCTGTTACAATGACATAACTCAGTTGAAACTTTAAATACCCTTAAATCTGGGACCAAAAAACTAAGAATGACAACATATACAGTAGCTATGCAGTTTAGATTAGATACATAATTATTTATTATCAACTTTGCAGCTAACTAAACCATAAGTGCTATTTCCTGTTGCGATAAAATTACTTAAAAGTGTTTTTTATTGATGTAAAATTTATGATGTTTTGGTTCAAGTTTGTAAGCAGGTCACCTGAGATGAACGGGACTTCTTGACATGTGAGTCATCAGTCTCTAAGTATCTAAGGATCTAAGTAAATTAAAGTATAAACAACTGCGCATAAACCCATAAGAGATGTTTACCATATTTATTTCCATAGAAAATAAGATAAACAATTTGTTTATCTGTTCGCATTTTTTTCGAATAAAAAATGTGAAGTCTGAGAAGTTCATTTCTCCATACAACCCGGGCTCTGTCTCTGCTTTTCAGTTTCCGGAAAGACTGACGTAATGAAACTTCAGGTGTACGCCGCTACCGCCGAAACTGCGTGCGCGTCCCCGCCCACCACCTGTAACGGATACCGCCTTAAAAAAGCTCGTCCCCGCTCTTTTCTCCGTATTCAAGGTGCGGTCGCGGAACAGGTGCGTTTTACCTGGAGAGAAGCGCTAACACAGAAACGTTACTGATTGGTTCCGCTTTTTTATTAAAAAACCACAGGAATTACACGACAGACAAGAAGAAGAACCGAAGTTCTATCGTTAGTGCCTTGAGAACAGGTGGAGGTCGGTAATTAATAGCCGCCGTTTCAGATAGTGAAGAAGACAAGATGGCCAACTCGGGTTTGCAGATACTGGGCTTCTCCCTGACGCTTTTGGGTGTCATTGGATTGATAGTTGGTACAATTATGCCGCAGTGGAAGATGTCTGCGTATGTCGGGGACAACATCATTACAGCGGTGGCCATGTACGAGGGACTGTGGATGTCCTGTGCCTTTCAAAGCACAGGCCAAATCCAGTGCAAGGTGTATGACTCCATCCTTCAGCTGAACAGTAAGTGGAATAAGCAGTTTATCGCGTACTTTTTTTTCAATTAAGGGACACAGTCCATTTTTTTGTGTGTTTTATTTTTCGTACTTTTGAAAAAAAATATTCATAATTAGACAAAACTGTTGCAGACCTAGTAGTGACACAAACCCCTCCCCCTCCCTTCCCTTAGGGCATTGTGTTCAGTTACAAGATTGCTGTGACTTGGACTAACCGGTTTTGTCACATATTAACTTCCCTTTTTTCACACACAGACTTCAAATAAAGTTGTGTTTAAACTAGTGTGAAAAGGTCTACCCACTCCCCGCATCGAGATGGGTGGCAGTAATAGGGCGTTTCTGTTAATTCATATGATTAGATTCCACAATTGGTAAAATACTTTTTTGCCTGTCCGCAGCAGGAGGGTTTCAGTTGTCATTGCAGACTTTTGTCACCTTTATGCTGAGACGAGGCCTGTATTTGTGACTACTGTTTAGACAACATCATTTATTACCAGGGCTCTAAACAATTCTATTTAAGCCTGAATACCATGGGCATAGACAAATGAAGTATATTTTTATTGCCAACTAGGCAACAAATGACCAATATATTCAAAAGTACTGCACAGTATACCAATATATTCTTTACATACTTTCTTCTTTGATTGTTATTCCTATTAACTGATTTTTTTTTTCAAGAAATATACAATATTTTAACATCTGCCAAGGTACTTGATACTTTAATTTCAAATCACATATGCATGAAGATAGGAAGTGAATGTAGTGTGCCACACAGTCAGGTGGCTTTCTATGGATGGTAAAGGTCAGTTGAAACTGAAACAGGCATTTTGTCCTGCATTGAAACTTTGCCAAGAAAGTCAAATAACCAGAGTTATGGAGCTGCCAAAGAATACATGTGGCAAAAAAAAAAACCAAGCTCAATATAGAACTTTGTTCTAATTGAAAGTTTGAAAGTTGTCTTTCTATTGTGTCAATCTTGACTTAAATCTTTTCTTAAGCTGTCACGACACCTTAGTAGGTAACTGGGTCATTGACAGATTGAGTTTTTTCCCTTTTTTGTTTGCGTTTGCAGCTTTGATACACTTGTAAGCACTTATTTTATTTGACATATTTGAAAACAAAACTGAAAGCAAAATTTTATTTTGAAGCAATTGCACAAATGCATAGGTTTTTCAATTCTGCCTATTGCAATTACGCTAGTACAATTCTTCTTGTCCAGTTAGACATTCCCCACATTCTAGCAATGCACCGATTTCTAAAATGTCCACCTGTTATGTTAGATGGGGGCTGAGATTGGGAGTGTCTTCATTATAATGGAAATCTGAAACCCAGTCAGACCTGTTTTTAACCTGCATACAAACCTACATACTCACAACCCCACCCCACCTGCTGCCATTCTGCTCCTCCCCTTCCATGCACAATTTCTTCATTCTTCTACTGAGAGCCACTTTGTAGCGGAATGTTGTTCTAAGAAACGGCAGAATAAAACAGTTTACACAAAACGTTTCTTAACATTGTGGAGGTTTATGACATACCTTTCAAACCCAATCCTTTTTTTAATTGGGGGGGGGGGGGGTTAAAAATCTGTAGGTTAAAGATCTGTATAAATAACAGTATGCGTGGATTTTTTTTTTTTTTTCATTAAAATTGACACATCCTAAATTGTTTATCTAGGTGCTCTCCAGGCAACCCGTGCCCTCATGATTGTCAGTATCATCGTAACGGTGGCTGGCCTGGGCGCAGCCTGCATGGGAATGAAATGCACCAACTGCGGAGGAGATGACAAGCAACGCAAGGCCCGCATTGCAATGACTGGCGGCATCATAATCCTGATTGGAGGTGAGGAGCTTGCGTTCAGTCCTTTAGCCCAGGTTCGCCCCAGCTCTGGATTTGTAACAGTGTTTCAATTTTGTGCTCCCACAGCTCTGTGTTGCATTGTTGCCTGCGCTTGGTACACCCATGACATTGTCCAGGCCTTCTACAACCCTTTTACTCCTGTCAACACCAAGTAAGACTCTCAGCAATGTTTCCAATGTGCAAGTGTTTATCAAGTTATCCTTAGTTTAAGATCTAGCAAGATACAGTATCTATGTTTAATCGTTGCAGTAACAAACTGATCAACTTTATACTTTTGACAAATTAAAGACAAACAATAATTTATCAACCATATGATTGTGGATTCTTTTTGGGGTAACATTGTTCTAGATCAGCTCTACTTGGTCCCAAACTTGTAGAGTGTTGGGAATAGCATTCTTTTTACATTACCCGTGTAAATTTCAGGTTTTACGATATCTGACCAATTTGAAAAATAAAACCACTAACATCAGCAACTTGCTCTGCTCTTAATACATACATATTGGATGTGGTATCAGGGTTGGGGTTAGCTTCATGTGCTCCTCTTGTATCGTTTTTAAAATGTTGCTCTGTCCCTCAAGGTACGAGTTTGGGTCCGCCATTTTCATTGCCTGGGCTGGAGCCTTCCTGGCATTAGTGGGAGGTGGGATGCTCTCCGCTTCATGTCCAGGAGGCAAGTCGGCTACGCCAAAGTATCCCATCTCCAGGCCACCAAGCAGCAAGGAGTACGTTTGAGAAGAACCAAAAGCAGAGGCTGACAAACACTTTGACATTCACGCTTGGCTAGCTGAGATTGAAATGTTGAAGAGATTTATTTCAGGAGGCTTGTTGTGTTTTAGTTTGTTCAAAGCTACCCTGTGATGTTACTGTAACATTATTTTAATATACACTTTAAAGTTTAAAATATTAGCAGTTTACTTGTACAACCGTACTACTGGCCTTACTTGGAATTGTAGAGTGGTGTACAACTCACTTGGTTGGCACCTGTGAAGCACTCAAACATAATGCGAGTTGTACAACCAAATCGTACAACCAAATGTTGTGACATCTTAATATTTGGAGCTTACAGACTATGGGTTAGTAACAGGAGGTGTGTCTGAGGTTAGGAGAGAACTCGAAGATTTTACTGTCACAACACCTGATTGTGAATCTTTCTTTGTGTTTGTGCCCTATTTATATGAACAAATTCATCTCAACATTTGCCAGGTTTTTCACATACCAAATCTGATTTCAGAGACAATGCTGACTTACTAAACAGTTACTTCATTTTTGCCAAAAATGTTTTTTTTTTTTCCTGATAAGATTTAACACAAAATGTTCTATGTCCTTTATCCATGTGTGCTGATGAGTGATGTATATGTAAATGTGCTTCTAATTATGTTTTATATTTACATCACCTGGTGCTGCAAGAGCATCAGTTTTTATTTTTTTCAATGTGATTTAATAAATGTTGTACATAACATAAAATTAAAAATTGTAATCAATGACTTTGAGAACTAAAATGAACAGTAAATTATTGAATACCTAAACAGTGATTACATCAGCTGAAAACAGAAGACATCTCACATTTTCTGAAATCTTACATTTTAAAATGTATTTTGGTGAGAGCCATCCCTTTTTTTTTCTTTGAATCCAACTAAATGTCTTGAAGGGCATTATTTTTTTTAATTAATACATTGAAGCTGTCCAATAACAAAATAAGAAATAACACTCCGTTGTTTATGTAAATGGCGCCAGCGTAAAAACAATGTGTGAATTAAATGTGCAACGGAGTTCCAAAAATATGGTTGCCCCTACCAAATCCAGCTGTTGGTGCAAATGTTAGATCTGACATTAATTGATCATCATCTTCTCATTAGTTACCAGGTCTCAGGGACAGTAGTCCACACAACTACCACACAAATCACAGTGCTCCATACTATGAGCCTTTCGGTGGGTATAAAGCCCATTGGAAGATTTCAGTGTTTTGATTTTATAATTTACTGCAATTTTATTTGTTTTACATTTTAAGTGAGTGTTGCTACAAAATGTTCTTACTTTCATGCCCAGAATAAAAGACAAACCAAGCTGATGATTTTACTGCATGTACTTAACACAATGCCAAAGAGTATGCTGCCAACTCAAACCTCCAGTTTATTTTTCGCACACTTGTATTTACTTATTCCATTACCCGCCCATGGTTCTTCTCCACTACCATTACTTAATTTCCTTGGAGAAGATTGCAGACTGGCTAATAGCCACTGCAAATATTAGTTAATTTTTTACGTCTTTTTTTTTATTAATTCTGTCTCTGCTTGCAGTTTTGTTTTTTCTTTGACTAGACATTTTTTTTACTCCACTTGGAAAAAGAGTAACTATAACTAGACTTCATTAGCAACCTGGCTCTCCCTGGTGGCAAGGCCTGGGGCTACAATCCCTTTAGCCCAATCTATGATTTTCTTGTAAATGTCTCTTATTACAAACAAATATAAGTTTTTATGTCTTTTTTTTATTATTAATTCTGTCACTGCTTGCAATTTTCTCTTTTCTTTGACTAGACATTTTGCCATTTTTTTTTTTACTCCACTTGAAAAAGAGTTACTATAACTAGACTTCATTAGCAACCTGGCTCTCCCTGGTGGCGAGGCCCGGGGCTACAATCCCTTTAGCCCATTCTGTTAATGCGGCCCTGCAAATGGCTCACCCGCCATAAATTACCCAACCCCTGGCCTCGTGAGTAGGTGAAAAATTATCAGTAAACAGATTAGCAATCGCATCATTTCCTCAGACTTTTTACTTTGTAGTGTTTAATTATATAAAATAAATAAGAACTATATTGATCCCTAGGGAGTATTCTTCAGGAAATTATGCCTGCATTTAACCCATGACCGGGGACCCACTCCCTTAACCATTAGACCACCAATTGTGTTCTTTAGTTAATGTCTGAACTTGATTTGTCATTCCTTTCCATTCGCTTTTACTTTTAGTTTACTTAGGGAACCTCTGGTTACAAAAATTAATTCTGCATCTATTTTTCTTTAAGACAAGTCAAACGGGGAGAGGAAAAATTAGCTGCACTTACGTCATTTGGAAATTATACGTTGCCTTAATTAGTCCACTTCTCTGCTATACTTTTTACCTTGAATAATGAACTTTTTAGTTAACAAACACACTTTCTTAGATTCCCCTTTTACATGGGTTTTTTTTTAAATCTTAGGAAAGGCCATTGTAAAACTTCATATCCATTTTCATGTATTGTAGGTTGAGGTCCACAATCCATTATTGTTGGCCTAACCAGGGCATGGGAATTCCAGTTGTCCAGAATTCCTTCTCACTTTTTTTTCTTTTAAACTAATCCCTTGGGAGCCTCTACATTTAACCCATCAACGTAGTGAGCAGGGAGCAGCCGGCTGAGCCAACTGGCCTGGAGAGCAGTGTGTGGGGACGATACCATGCTCAGGGCACCTAAGCAGTAACTTGGCTGTATAGGGGGATTTGAACCCGAGGCCTTGTGGACCCCAGTCCGTTTCCTTAACCATCACGTGCCCTGTTTGACCAGGGGTGTCAAACAGGACCAACAAGGCTTAGGTTCCAGAGCACATGGGCTGACCAATCAGCTGTCTAGAGACTCCTATCAGTGGATAAAAAGCAATGTCAGGTGTGCTACTGGGCGGTTGAAACGACAAACTACGGCCACAGTAGCACTTGTGGATCCTGTTCTGGAAACTTCCTCCAGCAGGAGTGTCAGCAAGTTGTAACCGTCACATTATTTCCTTTTGTTTAATTTCATCAAGTTGAGAATTGACTAACACGTATCACAGGGCGTAACAATGGTGAGGAGCTGCTGTATTTGAGGATTTGATTGTAATGAATGTGTCAACTACAGCCAACTACAATGATCAATATTTATCTTTTATTATTTAAACCAAAACCATAATTCAAATTAAACTCAGGTGCCTTACAAATAAGGAATGATTTGTTTTAGCAGAGCCACATTTGTTTTTAAACACTGCGATATATTGAATAATAATAAAAAAAAAAAAAGACAGTGAACGAGTTTAAGAAAGTTTCAATAACTTTCATGACTATCTAGAACGATGAACACATTTGTAGTAGTTGGTATGACTTGGAACAGACTTGGAACAATTCACCAACTTTCTGACACTTGCACGTGTGGACGTGAGTGATGCACGACAGGATTTGACCTGACTTGGACTTTTTCGACCGATGACTATTTTGTTTCTAAATCTTGTGCGCTCTTCATAAAATTTTATTTACATAATTGAACTTTTTCATGATAAACATTTTTTCCCCGAAATTGTAACAAGCAAAAGTCTTAATTGTGTAGGCTCAGAAATGCAACGCATCTATTCATTATGATCATTCCGAGGCAGCTTCAGGATTGGACTGACAGTCCATGGTGGATGGCAGCAAAGATTTAGAAAGTTTGCATGGTGGTAATTACAAAAGATCATAAAATATAATAAAAAAAAATATGTAGGATAGAGGGACAGTTATTTTGCCTCCTTCATGGTCTGTCTCCACTGCCACAGCTCAACAACATCCTGAAAAAAAGAAAAAAAAAGAAAAGCAACTTAATGTTAGAAAAGACTGACTTACAAGTTTGGTATTTAAATAAACTTGTTAGCACCCATACAAGAAGATAATTAAAAGATAATTTAGAAGATAATGCAAACAAAAAATAACATTTACCTTTGCATCTGATACTTTATAACCGTTCTTTACGAAGTTCTCAAACTTGGCCTGGACTTTAGGTAATGATACTCCCTATGTCAGAATAAAAATGCAATAAGTTATACAACGAAAAACGAAATATTGTTGTTAGAAGTGGGTATAAAAAGAGCAAGTTTGAAGAAAAAAAGGTTTTTATGTTTATATGCAACCAACCTTTTTCACTGCCTCCATTATCTTTGTTTTAATCTCAGGAAGGGTTAGAACTGCTTTGGGTGTTGGTGGTGTTTTAGGCGACTTCTTGTCCTTTCCCTTTCCTGCCTTTTGCCGTTGGAAAAAAAAAAATTATATAGGTTGACTACTCTCTTTAGTTACAGAGTCAGACTGATCTCTCTTGACAACTACATTATACATCATCTTAAAAGAAAGAGCACCTGCTTTCCAGCTGGCGTGCTAGGTTTTGAACCTTTGCCATTTTGGACGGCAGCTGTCTTTTTGGTTGCTTTTGGCTGGGGCTATATAGGGAAAACAGAAATATTAAAGTTAGGATTTGGGAGTCCAATCAGAGGGACTGATTGGAAAAAAGTAACTTAAAAACTTTTTAAAATACCTTAACAGGAGAATCATCATCTTCATCATCCCTGGAAAAAAAAAGATTAAAAAAAATTGATTTAACACAACACAGCTCTGTATATTAAAAATGTTAATGTTAATTCATTTGCTATGTGGACGAATGCATCCTCTTCTATCACTCTATACCAGAGGTTCTTAACCTTGACAGAGCTACCAAACCCCACCAGTTTCATATGCGCTTTCACCGAACCCTACTTTAGTAGGGTCAATCGATGTGTCTTGACCTCTGTGGCAGAGGCTCCATCGAACCCCAGAGACCAACTGGTTGAACCCAGGTTAAGAACCACTGCTCTATACCAAACACATTCGAAAGATCTGCTTCCCAGCTGATAATGAACTTTGCTGCCACCTACTGGGCCTGAGTGTGTGCATCAGTAATGTGTAACCGAGGTATGTAACTGAGAAACAATATCCTCCTTAAGAGGTAACCAGAATATGCTTTCGCATTTCAAATTATATTTCATTATTACCTCAATTAACTTAATGACATTGTATTTGTATTCAGTGATTGATATTCAGTTTTATTTGGAAAATGTTTCACCTCTCATCCAAGAGGCTTCTTCAGTTCTAACTGTTAGTGTTGAGTAGCAGAAGTTAGACGAAACGTTTTCCAAAAAACTGAATGTCCAATTGCCTAACTAAACTCTTCAACCTTGACCATGACCTGGATGACTGGCAACCTTCATAGATATGTTTTAGTAAGATGTTATTCATTGACGTGGTCAATTAGCAGGATGTTCCAACACGATCGCTTCAAATTAAGACCAAACACTTAAGTGACAATAAAGATATTATATTTTAAGGTGAGCTAACAGCCAAAATCAGAGAATTAACACTCACTCTTCGTCATCGTCATCATCATCGTCGTCGTCATCATCCTCCTCCTCCTCATCCATATCCATTTTAATCTTTTTCTGAAAAGGCAATTAATAAAAAGAATGTCTCAATAAAAGAAAAACCATTTTAACGAACCCACACATACAAGGAAGGCTGGGACTGGGCGATAACATGTACATTTTAAATTGTTTATCAGCCATTAGCCTCATATCCTTGGGCAGCACAATTTATGTCAGCCATGGATTGGAATTATCCTCCTAAAAATTTGGATTGTGGATAAGAATGGCAAGTCAATGTTGTCTGTGATGTGGAGATTCAAGTCAAAACCAATCAAGTGCAACGTACAGTATGTCTGTCATTGGTGCAATCAAAAACCAGCGGCACAAAAAACAAAAACACAAATACAGTTAAATCATTTAACAAGTGACAACCAAATATGCCACATGCAAGAACATAACTTTGCTGTTTGGCGTTTCCATTGTCTTGAATTTATAACTAACTAAACCAGGATTGGGGACTAGTTTACAGTGCTTAAATATTTTACTAGTTGCATTGAGTCGCAATGATTTTTTTTCCAGTGTTCATTTTGTTTTTAAACATCATTAGTTTATACAAATCTGAACTCATCTCCTCTTTCACAGGATCTAACTTCTGTTACTTAACTCTAACTGTTAGAACTGAAGACGCCTGTTGGTTGAGAGGTGACTTAACTCTAACTTTGACCATGACCTGGATGGCTAAGAACCTTCATCGACATGTCTCATAATATTTAGATATAAAAATAAATGACATCCCACAATTGAAAACGCTGCAATATTTTACTTCCCACATATAATCGCCCAGCCATAGTGAAAGGTGAGAAACGTCATACAGAGGATTTGAACACCAACCTCAGACTTGCGTGCAGGAGAGGGTGCAGGTCTTTTCTTGGACGGTTTCACATCTTCCATCTCCTCTTCCTCATCATCTTCATCATCGTCATCCTCATCAAAAGACTGATCAGCGTCCATCACTTAAAAAGGACAATTTTAAATTTTTTTTCTTTAATTGGTTGGATAGATAAGCCAAATAATTTGCCATATACAACATAATTAAAAAGTTCTTCTTCCCAAAACAGGAGAGCCTTTTACTCACTGACAAGATGTTGTCCACAAATATTGATGGGACCTGAACCAGCCTTCAGGCGGAAAACTGCTGGTGGTGTGATTGTGAAACCACTGAGACAAACCTGAAATTAGACACCTCATCAGAGAAGCCATACCACGAGTTCACAAGTAAGGCCGCTTATCACACCATGAGGATATTTTAAATAGAGCTACAAAACTTACACTGGGCAGAGTAGAAGGATTAAGCGAGGCGATAACTGCCTTTACTTTCTTGCCCTCTGCATCTTGGCCTTCCACTTCCACCATGTGAAGTTCACTTTTTGTGTTAATGTCCACACAGGCCTGTAGACAAGGGAGTTGAGCATTGAGCCTTTTCTATATTCTCATCAAAATATCACAAAAGCAGCTATAAATTTAAAAAACATAAAAATATAATAGATGTTAATTATAAAAACATATGTTTTTTATGTTATCATTACAAGATACTGGGCAATTTTCAGTTGAATTCAGCAAAATTCATGCCTCATTGCTACAGTGACCGTGTGTATCATTTAGCATCAAGCCATACTCCTTCTGTAGTGCTGATTACTCACCATCCTCAGATCAAGCTGATGCTCGAAGTCGTCATCAGAGGGGTCAAACGTCACCTCTTTGCCAGCTTCTAGTACACAGCCTGTGAAAAAAAATATATATATGAAACGCTCATAAGACACGAACAGCAACCCGACATAAGCCAGGAAAAAAGCGCCTCTAATAGTAATTCAAATCCAATTCAATGTAAAGGACACAAGTCAAGTTGCAATAATTTGAATGTACACAAGAGGGAACCATACAAAACGACGAATTTCAGTTTCAGTCAACTATTTCAAATTATATAGGATAAAAAGGAATATATTGCTTATAACAATGTTGTTCTAGTTCACTAACTACATTATTTGTTTAATATTATTAAAGTGCAAAGTAATATTGAGTAAATAAAATCAGAGGTTACAAGGTGTCTTCAGAAAAAATATAATTGTAGCTGTGGTATCTTTCTTTTACTTATTTAGTACACGATAATTTAGGAAATCCCAGGTAACGTTCCCTAAAGAACGTGCTCTTTCAGGTCAACCAGAAACACGTGATAAGACATTGAAACTACGCCGGTCAATTCAGGGTAGCGTTAAACACGCTGAAATAATTTAAGCACAGACGTCCGAAATACAGCGAGACTACGTTAATTCCCCACGTTTCGTAACCGTGCAGTTAATGCGCGTCCTTGATCTCAATAATAACATTTAAACAGTTTATGCAGCTCAAAAGAGGCGGCGCCATATTGGTAGCCCAACACGTGTATGACCGCGTTGTGCACCGGGACTGACGCACGTTAGCCTCATGCTGCATATAAGGGACTTACAACACTTAACATCCACATTCTTGGCCATAAAAACAGTAGCTGAACATATTATAGGGACGACTTGCTTAACATTTCTTTAATTTCTCCTTAATAGCACGGCGAGTCTATAATAAAGACAAAACAGTATAAAAAAACCATGATGGCACACTGGTACACTTAAAAAGCGTGTACTCTTACCATAAATGAAGGTCTGAGGGGCCATAGTTCCTTCCATACCGTCAATTTCAGATGTAAATGCTGTCAACTAAGTATGACTGAACCACGAGACCTTCCAACTACTTCTACCAAACTAAATTCACTAGTGACGAGCGGGCACCAGCTCTCCCGGCTTTTCAACCCCCAAAGGTAGCCTTTAAAAGAGTCACAGCGACACCGCACGGCAAGGAGGAGAAAAGCGTGCGCCCAAACATTGACCTCAAATGCCCCAAATACAGTAGGGCAGGGGTGACACTTAGGGCCAATGTGGCTGTAGGTTTTGATTCGAACATGACAAGAGCAGACTGGTCAATCAGACTCAGTTGGTCCTTTAAGGAGATGGCATAATTTATTTTTATGGCTTTTTTTGTGATCTGTAACAATTGGACCTGTTTTGCTGACCTGTTACAATGCAACTAACTCAAATGTTACAGAGTTTTACACAGGGCAAAGAGCTGATAACCCAAATAGAAAAAAACAACGTTGCATTTTAGTGTTAAGAAATACATTATTGTAAAATTTGTTTTTCAACAGATTTTCATAATTCATTAGAATGTGAGAAGAAAATGTTGTTATTTCAACTATATCTTTGCATTCACTGTCTTTAAATGGCTCCTTTCACCAAATACAAGATGTTGATATTGTCAACATAGCCTGCCCTCCTTCTGATGGCTGAAATTTAGAGTTCCTTTATTTTTCTGTGCAAGCAGCCATTTCCACGAGAAGAGCTTCATTTTACACATTGTTTCCATTTCAATGACAAAATCATTAAAGAAGTGAAAACATCCCTCACAATAACTGACAAAAGTAACAGATAAAATATTTAAATATGCATTTTTCTGTTGACAAAATACAACACAACTAGCTCAAAAACATTTAGAAACAGACCAACAGACAAGTGATTGCAAGCATACTATTGAATAAGAGACTCACAACACAGGGTAACCAACACATAGAAGACGTTCAACATTTCATACATCATAACATGAGCAGATAATTCTGATGGCAAACTTTTGCCTGTAGCAAGCAAAGATAATTATTACAGAAATAAATAATATATTCCATTGTCTACCAAACAAACAAGATTGTTGCTGGTCAGTAGCAGCTTGGTCCTGGAGTTGTATCATCTATCGGTTTTGCCTCCAGACAGAGTCGGGAATGGAATGTTCAATTCCAGGATTCTTCCATCATTGTATTGTGTGCAGCAAGATGCTCCAAAAAGACGAAACAGAATGGCAGTCCAGTCATTTCACTTTAGCTTGTGTTGGCTTTCCCTGGTGTCCAGAGCACACCGAGATGAGTTGGAAAGGGCAACAAGGACTGAATTGTATTGCACATGTTGATCCACATACTGTACACATCCTCAAACTGAGCCTTCTGCTCCGCCTACATGACATTTTCAAACAGCTGCATGGATCTCATCATGGTTTCATCCTGGGTAGAGAGCACACACATTATCATGGTAGAATAACATAATAATCAGACAACAGCAGTTGTTAAAGTAACAATTAATTGAGCGAGAGTGAGAACTATTGGAATGTTTTATATTGATGAGGTATCCGGCACTTTCTGCTAACCTGTTAACCCTGGATATTTTCATCAGGATTACATTACATTTTCAACATAAAACGTCATTTAGACTTTATTCTGTTAGTATCAGAATCTAAATGTCCTATTAAGACATTTATGATGAAAAAATTAAAGGTATATGACTGGAGCGATTAAAATGAATAAGTGAAAGAAAGGAAAGCCAGGTCCTGTATTGTGGCATTGAGATCCACACCACTGCACACAACAAAATGTGACCATGGCATTTAACCCATCACCAAAGTGATAAGTTAAATGTGCCTGGGGGAGCAGTGAGTGTGGACAATGCCATTCTCTGTACAACTCAGTGGTAGTTGGTTGGAAGTTGGTGAACCTAAGACTACTTCCTTATCCACTAAGCAACACCACCCCATTACCCATTATCCCACCCCCACTGGTTGGTAATGGATGAATGAATTTACACAACATACATTTCATTACTTTTTAAAGTAATGCATGTTACTGCTGTCAAATGCTATTTATATTATCCAAATCCAATTTCAAAGTGGAAGAATAAATAATTTAATATAAAGTGTCTTTTATGGATTGAAACCTATTGTATTTAAACTGTGATTGTTTTCAATTGATTATCTGGAAAACTTGCATTGTGAACAGCTCTGTGAGTACTTACGTTAAATGAGATAAACATTGAGTGGCAGCTTATAGTTTAACATCTACAAGATTATTATTATTATTTTTTACAGACAACTTTAATAATGATACAAGTTGAAATATATTCACCTCCTGACAGGCTCTTACAAACTCATCTAAAGTGACTACTCCATCTTTGTTTTTGTCCATTTTCTGAAAAAAAAAACAAAACAAAACATTAATCATGAATTAATTCAATGACAGCAATAAAACTATATTGTTATAATTGCACAAGTTGCCAGACCATAGCATATATGATTGTTAATAATATTTTAATTAAGTCATATGTGAAAAGTTGTTCCACACACTTTCTGTGTCAATATAAAGAAGAGTTCATATATTAAATTTCTGATCTATGATAATAGTTTTTAACTCAATGCAGTTTATTTCAAAAGTGTCTAAGCTCAGGATAGGTCTTGAATGATGGAAGACATTAAAATGAATACACTATCGAAATGCACTCATGTCAATCTTCTAAGTACATAAAAAGTATCACTTTTGTATTGACTGTGCTCAACCTGAAAGAAGATGTCCACATGCTGCAGCGGGACATCCCCCTTCAACGCTGGGTAGGTGAATTTTCCCATCATATCGTAAATGGCACTCACTATCTCAGTCATCTCCTGAAAGTCGGAGAGAAAGAAAGGAAGCAAGGACAGATAGAAAAAAAGGAGGAAAGATAGATAATAAAAGAAACAGAACTTTATTAACTTGGTACAAATCAGAGGTGATCCCCTGTCATTAAAAAAAAAAACAGCCACAGTGTAGCTGTTGCACTTTACTGGTCCCTGGACCATTAACCATTAAACATTAACCATAGACTAATGCAAACTGAAAAATATTAACGTTATATAATGGCCATATCATACAGAAATGCTATTTTCTGCGCCTCTCTGGCAACAGTGATGTTTAGACGTCCTATTTTAACAGCCATGGTGATGATGAGGTGTTTATGGGAGGCAACACTAAACATTGAGGTGCAACTTCTTCGCTTTAGCAACTAAGAAAGAAAGAAGGAATGAAAGTAAGCACAGATATGTGGACAGACAAACAGGCAGCCAGACAGATAGATAGATAAATAGATAGCTAGATAGATCAGTATTTATTATTTATTCAAAATTGACCACATTATCTCTATAGTAAGAAAGAGTATTGTTTTAAGTATTGTTGACACAACTAAAACAACTGTGAAAGTGCTGCCTCACCTCTCTGTTGATGTATCCATCTTTGTTAATGTCATAAAGGTGAAATGTCCACTCCAGCTTTTCTGTGAGAGTCCCACGCAGCAAGATAGACAATCCCAAGACAAAGTCCTTTTAACAAAAAAACAAAACAAAACGAGAAAGGTTCGAAGCCAGAAGTCAGAGAAAAGGCCGGAATCAAAGTATATATGAAAAAAATATTTTTACCTTAAACTTAATGGAGCCATTATTGGTTGTGTCAAATGCATTAAAAAGGTAATGTGCATATGTGCTTGCATCTGAAATACACAAAGATTGGTGAGACTGTCGTTTGCTTATGTAAAGGAATTATAAATGGGTAAATCTGATACATCTTACCTCCATGTGGAAAAAACTGTGAGTAAATGTGTTTAAATGTTTCTTCATTTACCACTCCACTTGGACATTCCTATGAAAGGTGAGACAAGTAAAATCATCATTTAGCTGTAGAGGTGATGGAGTGTTTTGAGATTTTCTCTCAAAAAGGAACTCATAAAGAAGTGCAATAGTGTGAGAGACTGCCCTCTTGTGAAAAACATGATAAGGAAAAAAAATCAATGGGGTTCAAGCTCATGGTTCCCATGTTTTATCTGGACTCTGACACCATTTTACCATCATTGTTTGGAACCCCCAAAACATTTTTTTAAGTGTTTGCATCTGTCATTTGACATGTGCCAATTCAGATGTATTTCTAATCTACAGTGTTTTTATAGGTATTGTATTTAAAATTAATTTATATTCAAGCAAGTGAAAAAAAATAAATCTATATTTATACAATCAAGTATAACTAAGTAATTGACCACAGTATATCTGATAATTTCTCACTTGAAGTTATGTACATGGTACAAACTGGTTAGGAATAGATTCAAGAAATACTAAAGATAACATCTTCACCTGTTTGAACCTATAAAATTTGAGTGTTTTTATTCTCAACTCAACTATATTGATTCTAAACATTTAACATTCAAGATACAAAATTGTATGTCTCTCCTATCTTTAATGATATTTGGAGTGCAATTGCACTTCCCTCAAATTAGTGTTTCTCAAAATTTTAAAATTAAGTTCACTCTCATACACAAATTTAATTAGTAATGAGAGCCTGGTAATATTCATTCATTCATTCATTCGTCTATCTTCATCCCCGATCTGTGGCCAAGTCTCAAGGAGCAGCACTCTCCACGACTGTCACCAAAATAACACTGCACCGTACTGTGAGCCTTCCTATGGGTGGTGAGCCCACTGGAAGGTATGTGGGTTGGGATGAACACCTCAGTGGCAACCTAGCAGTTGGTGGATTTAAACTTGAAGCCTTAACCGCTGGGCCACCACGGCCACACACTGATTACCAAAATTAACAAATAAAAAGCTGTTTTGCTGCCATCTAGTGACTAGAAGCAAGCAGAAATAATAACAGTGTACTGAAAGTCCCCGGCTGTGACTGTTCAGGAGAGTCTCCCCAATAAAAACTATAATCTATTTGGGCAAAGAGATCCTGAAATAAATAGGATGGATCTTAAGAATAAAAGTTTTACCTCTCTCTCCTTTTCTTCAAAATGTATTTAGGGATGCCAATGTGAATCAGTGTTTTCCATCTCACCCTGGTCTATGTATCTTCTACTCTGACTCCAACTACCTCCATGTCCTCTCTCACTGCATCTATCAATCTCCTTTTTGTCTCCTACGTGGGAGTTCCATCTCTAGGATCATTCTTCTACCAATGTATCCACTGTCCCTCCTCTAAACATGTCCAAACCATCTCAATCTGGCTTCTCTAGCAAACCTTCCTGTCTGTGTTGTCTCAATCTCAGCATTTTTATCTCTGCCTCCTGTCCTCTGCTTATTGGTATATTCTCTAATCAATTCATCATGGCTGGTCCCACAACCAGCCTGTAAACCTTTCCTGTGTGTGCTCACAAAGACACTGTGTCATGCTTTTGTTGTAATGTTTGGTGTAATAATTAGGTCAATTACATTTTTGAAACCTCGATAAAGGATCTGCAGTTCCTGTTTGGTGAAGTTGGTTTGAGCTTCTAGTTGCTCCAGGCCCTCTGGTCTGTGACACACCGTCGTCATCTCCAGTTCATCGTCTGCTTTATCTGCAGGGATTGTAAAAAGGATTAATTACATCCAATCATTACTGAACACATTTAATTTGTTCTTCTTTTGAAAAAAAAAAAAAAAAACAATTCACAGGAGGTTGGTGTCACGTGATGAGGTAAAGAGTTCTCCTTAATGTCATCACCCAATGATCACAGTAGTGTAAGCTGGATCTGCCACCTTTATATTAGCATGGTGAAAACAACTTATTGATGTGAAAGATGTACACATGCATGCAGTATTGACAAAATCAAAGAATACTCATCACTAGTGTCACAACTCAAATTAATGGCTACAAATCTGTTGCATCTTATGTCTTTCATACTAAACTGAAATTAACATCTGAGTGTCTATAAAATTGTATATATAACTTTTTCAACATATTTAATTTATTTTATGGCGTAAAGGAGACAATGCAACAGATTTTTTTTCCAGAAGTTTATGTTTTGACTTTACATTACAAGTGGATGCAGTCGTGGTGCGAAATTAATGAAATTAATGTACTGTAGCGTCAAGATTTGTGAACATAAAAAAGTTAAATTATTGTAATTGATGATACTCTGTCAATGTTAGTCATTAGCATTAGTTGCACTGGTGCTTCAATGACGCATGAAAAAACAAATTTGACATAATAATAATTCCAAATAAAAATGCTAAGATTTTAGGGTTTGTTAAGGCTTGTCAGGTTTAAAACTATCATCCTTAAAAAAAAAAAAATTAAGATTACACCTTAAACTGCACAAAAGTCTTCTGACATACACAGAAAAACTTAAGAAACTGACTTTATGATTTCAGATTTTTTTAACATCATTTTTTTTTTTTTGGAATAATAGCAACATATCTGTAAGACACACACACACACACACACACACACATATACTGTACATATATATTGATGGCACTGAAAACAAACTGGCTCCTTAATGCCTATAAGATGGTTACTTTACAGCCCTGCTTTTTTATCCGTTATCAGTTTTGTTTTTCAAAAATACAAGGGCGCATCTAAACAAATAGTAAACACAGTTGTTTTCTGAGCGAGCCAGATGCAACACTTCATTTGCTGGTTCCTCACTTTTATTTTTATCATTATGCACTGTAACAAATTCATCCCTCACCCTGGCGAGAGTGTTATTCGCACTCTCACATTATGCCTCTACAACCCAGTCTCCATGACAACGGGCTTCTCAAGCATAAGGCCAGGGCGGTTTGATATGTGAGCTGCGTGTTAATTCACATGCTCCGTAGCCAACACCATCATTTGCTGCCTTTTTTTTTAACTTTCAAGCTACCTCACACTCACACTACCAGCCAACCATCCGCCCACACACACAAACAAATGTACACCTACACACATACACACACACATACACACACCAACAACAACAACTGCAGGGCAGTGATTTTACGCTGTAGTTGTTTTCAAGGACATCTGACATCTGTGATACGCTGTAATCTCTCCATCATGGATCCAAGCACAGCTGTTACTTTGTTCACATCTGCATTAGCAGGAAAGAACTCACTTGTTGTTGTTGTTTACCTTTGACATCTTCTCTAACTCCCAATTTAAAACAGCCATTTTCAATATTTATACTCTTCCTAAGAAACATGACTTCAAAGAGCAATCTTAATAAAACAAGTTGATTGAAAAACATCACGGATTATTATTTTTGATCAATGTTTTTTATATATCTTTCCAGTTTATCCCTTAATAGTAGTAATACAATGTTCTGATATCTAGCAAATTTGTTCAATTTGGTTCAACCTGCACATGTGCAAAGCATAACGAACAATGAACAAATACACAAAAAATAAAATATTTCAACTGTTCCATGTGTTGTGTTTCTTTCTGTTTCTCTAAGCTAATATTCTTTCCTATTCCTATTACTCTTTATAGAGCCATCTCTTGTTGTCCATCTCTTTGGACCAATATGGACATACCTCTGGACGGTCTTCTTTGCTTGGTTTGCATCGTCAAAGTGCCCACAACTGCTCCCATGTTGTCTTAGTGGAAAACAGCCTGCTCAGCAACTATGGAGAGTTGGACTTCTCTATTCTTGACAGGGATTTGCCTCCCTGTTGTCCTGTCTTCATCTGCCTGCACAGTTTTCAGCCTCTGCCACCTGTTTTGTCTTCCTGCCGGCCTCTTATCTGTCACTGAAGATCGCCTCGTCTCTTTGCGCTGAATCTCTTTTTTTATCTCTTTCTCCTGGCGGCTCCTTCTTTCTAGTGCCACTCCCTCTCCTCTGTGCCTCACTCCACTCATCTGTCAGCCTTTTCCCCTCGCCTTTTCAGTTCTCTGCCTGCCCTCACGTTGTTACGGAGTGCTGCAGTGTTTAAGCCAATAACAAGTGGGTAGCAGATAGAAGGTGATTATTTATAGTGGACAATTGTGATGCTCTTTTTTTCCATGTTTTCTTTCCCAATTGATTTTACTGTCTTAATTACACGCTTGAACATGCAGAAATGTGCACACTGACTCTGACAAGTGTCTCTGATGAAGACATTGTTTACTCTCATCCTTCTCCTCCCCCCGCCTGTTGATGTATTCATGGTAAAGCCTTATTCTCTCAGAACTCAACTGTATGCATGAGGGAGAGGAATGTGTGGGGGTAAGCAGTGTTTTTTTTTTTTTTTTACCCTATCTCTGCTTCAGCTTCCAGAGTCAGTACGTATTAATCTTTTTAGAACGTCATCTCTGCCTAAGCAGTCTTTGTTGCTGTGATAAAATCACCAAAAGACCACAGAATATGTCATAGGGTGCAGATTAATGACTAGGTAAAACATTTTGTTGTTGTAATGTTCTACATGAGACTGAAAAAGTGTTTGTTAAAAAAAAAGAGAAAAGATTATTGCTCTTTTACTATTGTAGTACTTCAATTGAGCACTATTTCCAACTGGAAATACACAAGAACCTTCCATGCAGGAATTAAATAAACATAAATTCATTAATTATTCTGAAAATACCGATCTTTCATAAATACAACCCCAGGCTGGCTTTTCAGTTTATACCTGAATAAATCATAAAGAAAAATATAAATAATAGAGTGTTAATAATTCTTAACAAATAATTCATTGCATTTTAATCCACAATAAATATATATATAATAGAGATCCGTGTTACTTTGCTGAACCAGAATTCAAAACAGCATAAGTCTGGTGTGGAAGATGTGTCTCACTATGACAACTAGACAAACAATTGATATGATTTTTTTTTTTTCATTTAGTGTCCCCTTAACCAATACATTTTCATCACAAAATCTGCCTTGAAACAAAATCTAATGTCAGTCTGTTAGCAGTTATATATAATATTTAGCTTTTTTCAGTTTCATTTTCCCCTGGTCTAGGAGGCTGTTAATTTATTTATATTATTATCCTTTTTAATGACTAGTGTACTACACCAGTTTTCCCCAACCTTTTTGCGCCACAGATCGGTTAAATGACATTTTTTCACTCAAGTGTTTTTTCAAGGTGTAGTGGATAAATACGCCTCATCAATAAAACATCCGGCATAAAACTGGTATCTTATAATAATCAACATTTATCAACTATGTATGCAACCTAATTAGCATACATAGTTGATAATCACATAATCCTGTTTGTTTTTTAAAGCAGAACTTTTTATCTCCAAGTGGCAAAGCAGTTTTAAGGGCTTCACTGCCTCATTAAAGAGACACCAAGGAGGGCACAAGGAGGAGAACAGTTGTTGTTTGTTTAACATATTAGACCTAGCCTGAATACATAAAAACGAGGGAATCCGGTCATTTTTCAAAATAAAACACTGTTCAGCGTAACTGTCCACAAGCCAGTTGAGAACCAGTCAACTACAATGTTTTATGATACGGACCATAAACTGCTGAAACTTCTAAACATTAACACACTACATTGTTTGTTTCTTTTCTTGCTATAGTCTGACAAACACGGTTAAAGCAAATATTTGACATTCGTTTTGAAAGTACTATTAACTTTTGACAGTTCTACAGATCACTGTCAAGGCAATGCATGCTTAATATTTTAATGTAATATGCTAAAATATTTTCCTGTATTAATTAATTAATTGTTTTTAAGTCACAATACAAACTGGTGTGTTTATATTTTAGGTTGCCGATGTACTAATGCATAACGTATATCAGTGGCAAATGTTCCGATTACAGCAAATATCTTTGAACAGCAGGTGGCAGCATAGTGACTCTTTGTCTTTTAAATCACATTGAACGAACTACATTCAAAGCAACATAACGGGGACACACTACACAAGCTTAACTTAAAATAAAGAATATTAAATGATGAAGATGCGTCACACACTACTACTACTACTACTACTACAGAAAACAACAACAACAATAAAGAACAAGATAATTTAAATCTTGACTTTGGGTTTAAGGCCATAGAAAGAGGCTGTTAAAATCAAGAAAATCCAGAGTAAAGCAGTTACATAAAGGTGCAAGGCAGCATAAAAAATTTAAAGCTAAGACACACACAGTCAGCCCATTTTGTTGCTCATCCGTGGATTGTCATGAACCAGTCCAGGTTAAGAGACGCGCAACTCCTCTGAGAGGCAAAATTTAGGGTGTGGGATAATGGAGTTTCTGTAAATATTTGATCTTATTTTCGTGTATACGGCTAAGCTCTAAATTTAACACTCTAAAACGCGGGTTAATTGGAGGTGGTAAGTGAAACAAGAGAGTGTGACTAGGAATAACTCCGTATTCAATTGACCATGCTGTCGCCATCGTCTTCCCCATGAACTGGACATGACGACAGAAGGAAGCAGAAAATAAAGGACCGGAAAGACGACTGTTGACAGTTATTACCAATGAATGCCCTGGAAATTTATATTACCCATCTATTAGATCGTGCTGTATTTTTATCTGGTCTAACAACTGTAGCAAACAGAGGTTCAGGACAACGCGAATAAAACTAAACAAAACACAGAAATGTCGGCACAATTTTAAGACGTAAGTCTTTTACGTACATACAGTAAATGTCTTGAAGAGTTTTTTTTATTATTTTCGGGATAAATTATTAGTAATAATATTTTGGTGGGTTTATTTATTATTTAAATACTAAGAAATTAAACACAGGAGAACTTACATACCAATATACCAATAGCTGCAAGAAAAAACGCCGTTTCTTTCGAATAACAGGCAGGAAATAGAAAAAGATTTTCAATATAAGAGCCCAAAATTAAATATTGACTATTTCAATTGGCCCGTTACGTTAATGCTTTCATACTTAAATCGCACATAAAGTATATCATGTGAAAATTAGAAATAATGTAACCTGACCCTGTGACTCAGGAGTGTACAGTATAGGCTGCACACAAACAACACATTCAGGTATTATTTTTGTCCTTGGTTTTGGGTTTTGACTTCAACCCTCTCTTTCTCGAACATTACCTTCTCTAAACCAAATTTCGAAATTTAGAACATATAAACCAAAATACACATTGTTCTTTGGAAAGGCAAAGCAAGCGTGTTCCTATAAATTAACAGGAAGGGCTTTGCTTGGTAGCACATAAAGCTACATAACTTGTGTCACTTGTATGCATATTGCTAGTAAAGTATGTATTAAAAACTAAAATATAATCATCACCCAAATATGCTCAGGTTTTTGTGTTCAGGTGACCTAACTTGCTTGCGTGCATTAAACTAAATTTGCAAGCGTGTGCATATTCAGGTGTCTGTATAATGCTGATGTGCAGAAGCAGGAGTTTAGCAATTTCTGTGCTGATATGTAAGTTTGTGACTAAGTTTGTGACTGATCTATTTTTATTACAATTACACTTTACTGGACATTTGGACATCAATATGATTCATATGACGTAATGTACATAAAGAAGATGCTACCTTCTGTTAAATATCCACTCATCCTTACATTATATTTACCCTACAATTCTTTACTAAACTATAAAGACAGCTTTAGTGTTTTTTTTTACAATTCTTGTAATACAATTTATAACTGACATAGAAATAACTAACTTCAGGAAAAAAAGGGTTAGAAAATCTCTTTATCTTTTTCTTTAAATATAGTGGTCAGTCAGCTATATTAGCCTATTAAGGGAAGAGAGATCAGTATTTTTTGTGCATTAAATACTAAGGAAAGTAGTGTTTAGTATTTTTGAACCATACTACATTGTACACCACAGTCTCACAAGACTGTCTGGTTGACCAGCCATAGTCCTTGACTTGCATAGTAGCACATGATGATTGTAATTGTACTTTTATTTATAGGTTCCAGGTGTTGCAGCATATTGTGGATTCAGCTTATCCCTTTTTTCCCCTATGTTTCATTTTTTTTGTTCAAGACAAACAAACACCTGCCTTTGGAGGTTAGATTTAAAAATATAATAAGTATGATGCAGCATCTGCTAAGCTGTGTTAATGCTGCACGGTATTGTTAGGTCATCCAGCTCTGATTAGTCCGAGTATGACCATTTAGGAAGTAAAGCTCCTTGTCATTGTGACCCATTCCGCTGCACACAATAAAATTACACCTCTGAATTTAATCCATCACCAAAGTGAACACCGGGCAGCTTTGCCATGGGAACATGAGTGTGGATGGTGCTATGCTCACTGCACCTCAGTAATAACCTGTGAGCTCAATCAAATTCAAATTTTATTTAAATAGCCCTCACTGGACTTAGAGAGTTGATAACATCCTCTGTCCTTAGACCATCAGCCTGGGTAAGGAAAAACTTCCGGGAAAAAGACCCCTGTTGCAGGGAAAAAAGAAAAAGCAAGAAACCTTAGGGAGAACCGCAGATGAGAAATCCACTCCCTGGATGGACAGTAGATGTTGCAAGTACATAAACACACAAAAAATGAAAATAAAGACTTAAGATACCGTATATAAAGTGTTCAAATGCCAGTGTCCAGCTGGATCACTGGGCTTGTCATTGTGATGCACATAGAGCTCTGGGATTTGAACCTGGAACTTTCCAGACCTAAGTACTAAGTTTACTACAAAACTATACTACTATATTGGCGTTCTTTATTTATATTGGACCACACTATGCTACATTATACTATGTTTAACTGGACATTAAGTTTTTTGGAAAACTTTCACATCTCATTCTAGAGGCTTATTCAGTTCTACAGAGGCCAAATCGTGATTTGTTTTTGTCTGCTTAATGTCATATTCAGTATATATGTTTAATGAAATAATACATAGAGGAAGCAGAATGAGAACACATTCAAATTCTGTGCAGAAAGAGGTTTAAGTTTTTGTGGTGACATACATGGGACATTCAAAAAATAAAACGTATAATAAAAAGGCATATAGCTGGGTTCAAAAGACATATGATTAAACAATAATTATAATTATTATTATTTTTATATTCTGTATCATGACTGTTTTTATTTATTTGAAAAATTATCTATTATTTAGAAGTATTAATTTGGCTGAAGTAGAAAGAAAAAGGGGCAGAGGTGGCCTCTTGGTTAAGGAACCAGACTCGGGTCTGGATGGTTCCAGGGTTTGAATCCACCAGCTGCCAGGTTACCACTGAGGTCCACTGAACAGGGCATTTTGGTGATGGGTTTAATACAGGGGTACGTTAAGCTGTGTGCAGTGATGTGGATCACAGTGACACAATGACAAGGAGTTTGCTTTTCTTGCCTCCATCAAGAATGTAATCTATCCATTCAATATTTAGCATTTGAATCATTCATGTGATTTTTTTCATCCCTCTGATTTACACAAAAGAATAATATAGTTAAACATCAGTGATGGAAAACAATGTGAAGTATCAAGCTTTGCGTCTTGAAATATAATATTGTAGAAAGAACAGTACCTTTTGTAAGAGTTCCCGAAAACAATCTCTGCAAGGACTGGATGAATTTGAGCATCCTCTGTCTAAAGCAGCTGGTACAGCCGGCCATGCTGAGGTCGGAGCAGGTCGAGGCAGTGAAGATGTGCAAGTCTAAGATGTCCCCTGCAGTGTGCACTCATGCACAAAGTAAAGTTCTGCAATCAGAAGAAACAGCTAGATGCGGAACAGAACAGGCGCAAATAGAAAAGGAAAGATTCAGTAGGTAGGGTCCAACCAAAAGTAAGAAATCCAAATTTAGAAATTAGTTTTTTTTTCCTCAAAGAATGAGATAAATCAAAACACAAAAAAACCTAGGGTTCCTGTTATTACAGGGTGTGGGTCGTACAATTTAACGTCTCCTCCTACCTTATGCTGTCTCCTGCCTCAGTCTTTTCCAAAAACTCACAAAACTAGCAAGATATATATTTTTTCTTTAGACACGTTTCTCATCTGGGCTGGGTTATGTTACTGAGCATAGAGGTGTTCTGCTCTGTGGTTCTCTTGCAGCACCAGCATCCACCACTCTCTGTCTTGGTACCCTCCTCCTGTCTGGGCTCGGGCTCCTCCTTCTGTAGTTTTTACATGCTCCAATTACTGTTGCGACGACACATCAACAATGTCCCACAATGTCTATTCCAACCTATGTGCCTTGTTAGTGAGTGGACAATCCAATTTTGCTTCTTTTTAATCTCCATATTTTAACTTTCCACCTTTTTTGCTTTGGTACGACTCAAAGTAAATAAACATTTTGTGATGAAAATAAATACATAGACATGTGTTACAGTTGTACATTTACTCATCAATTAACCTTATTTTGCTATTCCTTTTTTTTAAAATGACTCAATTTAGAAAAAATTCTCTCATATTTCTCTACAGGCATAACATTTATAGTCATATAGTCTGGCTTTCCAGTTTCTTATTTATGCCTGTGTTTTTTTTCCAATTGATTCAGTGATTCTTAATTATTAGTCTTCCTCCGTCTAGGCAGGCAGAACCCCCCCCAACCCTCTCCTCCACCCACTCCACCCCTAAACACTGAAATACTATACTATTACTAGATAAGAAGTACTGCATTTTGACTTAATTTTGTTGCCATGACATTTAAAGAAATTTAATCTGATTTTGATTTTCCTACTTCTATATTCCACTGTTTGAGTTGCTGCCACCTAGCGACCGGAGTCTCGTTTATAGATTACCTAAAGCAGAGGTGTCAAACTGGTTCCACAAAGGGCTGCTCTTGCTACAGGTTTTGGTACAAACCTATCGAGGGCGCACTGGTTGACCAATCAGTTGTCTGGAGACTGATCAGTTGATTGAAAGAGCCAGGTCATGCGTGCTGCTGAAACAGAACCTGCCGCCACAGTATTCCCCTGTGTGGAAGCAGTTGACACCACTGATCTCAAAGGAGACACTGACAAGAATGAAAGTTAAGAAAAAAAAAAGGTTCTTAAACTTACTTGTTTTTGACTCGCTAGAAAGACATAACCTAGGTTTGTGATTTGTTACCCTAGGGCAGCGGTCGGCAACCCGCGGCTCCAGAGCCACATGCAGCTCTTTAGCACAACCCTAGTGGCTTCCTGGAGCTTTTTTTTCAAAAACGTATAAAAATAAGAAAAGGACTGAAAGTGCATCAAAATGGACCAAAAATGTGTTTTTTTAAACACTCAAAATAAAAAATGACACCAAAAATCTGTATATCTATTGCTTGTATTTCTATAATTTAATGTAACAAAACATAAAACATTAATATTGTATTGGAAGTTAAACTTGAAGCACCAAATATTGTACAACAGTGTGGTCACGTGGTGTATCACTCTCTCCAGGATGTGCTGCAGGGAAAATAAACATTTATTCATTATTGCTTGTGCTCAAAGTGCTTAGTTATTTTAATAATAAGTTATATAGCTAATATACCGAGAGCCTATGTTGCCTTCATATTAGGTTTATATAAGGATTTAATTTCTTCTCTGCTCCAGACAGGTAGGGTTTCTGTTTTGTTTTTTTAGGCCAATATGGCTCTTTGAACATTTTGGGTTGCCAACCTCTGCCTTAGGGTTATGCTGACCATCATTTTGAATCCCTGATTCTCTTCTGCCCTATTAAAGACTCCAGTATCCCCTGGCTGCGTTGTGCTTTTCCTGTTCCCTCTGTCCAAGTCTGTCCCCACATATATGCTACGTACACTCATAAAATATATACCAGACAATAGCTGACTGTTGCGTTTTGGTCACAGCCTTAAGTAAGCAATCATAAAACACCTACACAAACTGTACATGCTTTTTGTAACCAAAATTCAGCACTTGAACCAACAGGACCAACAGTGGTGAATATCACACACAGATCATTTGCCACTGGCTTCCTATAAGTTCTTTAAGTTTGGCTGTATGTGTTGCTTCTTACATTATTTTTATGTGTCAAACATGTTGAAAAAAGGTTTTCAGTAGCAGAAAAGGGTTTTATTCTCTGACCGTATATTCCAAATGGTATCAAACAAAGTCTTAAATGCAAAAAATTAACAGTAGTAATTAACACAAGGATCCATAAGCATCAGCTTTATTAACTTTATTCAAACTTGTTTATATACAAAATTAAAGCTGTGTGACAGCTGTAGCTTTACCTGTAGCAGCAGTCTGATCCAGCCAGACTCTGGCAGGTCTGCTCATGTAGAGGTATTCATAAGGGATGGACATAAGTTATCCATATCTGTTTGCATGCTCTCTGGCTTATTGTTTTTTTGTTTTAGTTTTTACTTTGCATGTGTTGTTTGCTTTGTGGGAGAGTCAGTGTTGAGACCAGGTAACTGATAAGAAGATGACGATGAATGAATAAATGAATGATTGATTGAATGGATATTTTCTGACCATAAACTTGTTTTGTTGTGGTATTATATTGTTCTGTCTGTGGAAACTGGACGAAATTTTGGAGTTTGGCATCCATTTGTAAGACTGTCTCTGTCTCATGTTGGACATGTTATGAGAAAAGAAGTGGAAAAAAGCAAGTAGAGGATAATTCAAAATTATTAGCTTAACATTTCAACGAAGAGGACCAATGGCGACTGGTTCTCAACAAAACTATTTCTGACACTGCTTAGGTATGAACAGTGTCCAACACTGCGTATGTGGATAGACATAAAATAATTATAAATGCATCATAAATAAATAAATGTTTCTGCAGTTCCTAGGTTTCATCACTTTCAACCAATGTGACCTATACACATACACATGACAAAGATGATGTGACACTGTACACAATTGTCTGTAACATCAGTTCAAGAACAGCAGAATGGGTTAAAATCCTCTTAAACATGTTCAAGTTATTTAAGGAATTGAGAAGAAATGTTGGTCTTTGACTCTGTATAATATATATACACAATATTTACATATCACAGGACCTTGTCGTACAATTATTTACTTACAATGTTACTTAAGGGAACTGGAAAACAAACAATTAGTGAATATTTAGCCATCCCACAATGGAAATCATTCATTCATTTCTTAGTCTTCCATTCCTGTCCGAGCTATGGCTTACAGGGTTTTATCCTTTTTATAGCGAATGCTAAAAAAAAAACAGGTCACATTTCTCAGGCTTACCTTTATGTACAAAACAAGTACTATTTATTTTAAACCTTTTTTCTTAACTGTAATTTAACATTAACTTAAGTGAACTACACATTCACACTGTTTTGCTGTGAGTTTAACATTAATCCTGATGGCTTTGGAAACGTGACGGGGTAAACTAAGTGATCCTGAAAAGAAAAGTTTGATAGTTTGTTATTGTAGTGCAGGAAGATCAACAGTCCAGTGAAATCAACAACCTGATTTCACCTAGGTTCATCTGATACACTGTCGCCAGAGAGTTTAAGGTTCTGCTCCTCAGATTTCTTCTTTATTTTATCTGTATTGTTCTCTGACTGGTGCGATATTTCTTGTTTTGTCAAGGAGGTTGATCTTTTCTGCAAGGACACACATGTAAATGACAGTTTCTTCTGATAGTTGAACTTGTAACGAAGGAGATTTCCGTAGGCTCTGCGGAAGTCTCTGTTGAGAGCTGGATACAGGATAGGATTAAGGGCTGAATTAAAGTAGCCCAGCCACAGCACCACTGAGTGGACTGTGTTTGGAGGGTTGTTTTTTTCTTTTATACCAATGCAGGTAAAAAAAGTGAAGTAGGGAAACCAGCAAATGATGAACGCCCCTAGTACTGCCGCTAGAGTCACTGTGGCTTTGTGCTCACGCGTTATGGCAGCGGTCCATGAGATGCGGGGGTACGAGGGAGTGGTCGCACGAATTCGCCTCACCTGAAGGTGGAGACAAGGAATAAAATCATTCATTTGTCTAAATAAATATATATTTAAAAAAACATCCAGCCTATCTATAGGGTAGAATAATATATCATATTTCAGAAAAATAAGTGCCCTCTAGTGGTTGTCAGTGTAAAAATAATCAACATGTAATATTTTAAAATTGGTATGGGATGCAAATGCTAGTTGCTATAAATCCAGAGGGCCATAAAGTGCCCCATCTCTGCATCCTTAAATTTATTCTTTGGCCCTTAACCTGTCTCCTACCCGGAGGCTCTAGGATAATTTTTCAGCCAATGTATCCACTGTCCCTCCCCTGAACATGTCCAAACCATCTTAATCTGGATTTTCTGTCCGCTTTTCTTGTCCCTCCTAAGGAGAACCTCAGCATATTTAACTTTGCAGCCTCCAATTATGCCTCCTGTCTTCTGTCTATTGCTAGTGTCTCTAATCTGTACGTCATGGAGGAATTCACATAAGTTATTCCGTTTAAATCAGTCAAAAATCCAAATTGTTTGTCAGCTTGTGGACCATGTATGTCTGATAATTTATACAGGTTATGTATAGGCATGACAGCTACATGGGAATCTATAAAAAGAAAATTTTGTTTTTTACCCAGGTACTAACTGATGGCAAAGCATTTTGTTACAACATATTTTGGTGAAATTAGGCTTTGCAGAGAAACAGCTATAAGATTTATATAAATTAATAAAATAAATTAAATATGGTTTGGCAGGCTGGATTAAAAAGTCAAATGGGTTGCATATGGCCATAGCTTGGGGCCTGCTCAAGCCTGGGGTTGGATGAAGACACTGTAACCTAATTTTTTAAACCCAAATTGCAAGGCGCTTTGGAGAAAAACCTCTGATAAATGTAATGTAATGATGGGCAGACAAAAATTGAGGTTGAGGATTGTCAAGCAGAGCATTCTTGTGGAGTAGATGACTCAGTAAAGATAGATAGATGAGGAATAGAGCTTTTGCAAAATTATGGAAATGTAGGAAATTCTTGGTCATAACTCTTCTTTGTTTTCTGATGCAAATGAGTCAATAACTTTATCATGTTCTGGTCCTAGTGGACAGCTTAAATCTTTTGTGAAACCATTAAAATAGATGTTAGAATTCTCTTGAACTTATGCCACAAGGCCTTTCTTTTGTCACTTTTGCTTTGGCCCAGGGGCAATGTCTCTGTCATTGGTGTGAAACTCCACGGTTCACCTCCTGGACAAATCCGAATCCCAGTTAAGGCGGTTCTACTGTGGGCTCACCACCCACAGAAAGTATCTTGTTGTACAATGTGATTAGGAAGGCAGTTGTGGAATCTACTGTCCTTGCCACAGGTACCTGGTAAGCGGGTGAAAATGGATTATTATAAAATATGGATATAAAAAAATATATGTTTTTGCGTCTAGTATTTAAAAGTATGCTACTTTTACTCAAGTAATTTTAAATTTAGTATTATTTTAGTACATTTTTTGAAGGGTACCTACATTTGTACTTGAGTAGAGTTAATCGCGGAAAAGATACTTTTACTTTATAACATTTTAAGAACTTTTTTCTGTCTCTAAATCTTACAAATACAAAAATTGCCAAAAATCACATATATATGCACAAAAGAAGTACAGTTACATGTCTGCAAGATAGTTCAAGTTGCATGCCTTATTTGTTGAGCACAGTGATGGTAAAATGGTAATAAGCACTAACCTGTTCCTTCGCCACTCTGAATATACACAGATACATCCCAGACATTAGCAGGAGAGGCAGGTAAAAAGTTCCAAAGACGTAAAAAAGAACATAGTTGTTGTTCCACTCAAACTGACAGTAGCGCCCATCTGTATCCTCATCCCATATGCCCCACTCCAAATGCTGGACCTTGTAGTCGACAGTGTTCCAGCCCAGATGGATGGGCACAAAAGATACAGTAAGAGACAGAGACCAGATGGAAACAAGGGCGACAGTCACCCTTACAGGAGTGACCCTCCTGGAGTACCTGAGCGGTGCTGAAATGGCCAGGTATCGATCCACACTGATTGCCATCAGGGTCAGGATGGAGGAGGCACACAGCAAGACATCAAGCGAAATATAAATATTACACAGAGTTCCTCCGAAGGGCCACTTGCCACCCCGCAGCTCAACAGATGCAGACAGGGGGAGTACCAACAGGCCCAGCAGGAGGTCTGTTACTGCCAGGGATATCACGAAGCAATTAGCAACACGCCACAGGCGACGGCTGAACCCTACAGCCAGACACACCAGCACGTTCCCACCAATGGTCAAAAAAATAAATGACAGCAGAGCAATCCAGCGAAGAGCCGTGGAGATCATGGTGGACTCCTCCCTCGGACAACAATGTCAAGAGAACAGTGACACAGTTTGAGTCCCAGGTGAAGATTTAGGCAGTGCACCACAGATGAAATTTTCAGAAGTGAGTGGAGGCTGAGTTGGAATCACTCATCAGACTTTTTGGGATTCATCCCTGTATGGCTGTCTCTGAAGATGTTTGTGTTCCCTGGGGTAATAGACGGAAAAAAAAAACTGTCAATCAGTTATTCACATTGAAACTTTTTATTCCTATGTTAATGTTTGACCAGAGCTGACAGTTAATAGTCAGTTTATAGCAATGCAAGAATCAGCAAAGTGGACAAAAGCTGCTTTAGACTCCATGCAAGAGAGTAAGTAAATATATGTGGACAACCTTAGATTTGTCCATGAGTCGTTATCTAACATAGTTTTATATGACCTAAACAAAGATTCATGACTTACTTAATGTCCGGGTAAAGTGGATGTTGTGGCATTGTATGTACTACTATGGCTACTGTATGTAGCCATGAGACATTTGCATCCTTCCTCTCATATTAGGAAGGATGCAAACTCCAAATATCCCGTGAGCTGCATAGTGAGACCTAATCAGACCTAACATAGAAATAGTTCTTTGCAGATGGACACCCTTTGGAATTTCAGCATTACATGCTATGCAAATCGCTTTGTCCATCTTTCTTGAAAATGTTGGCATGACCTTCTTATGGCTGGAAACCAAAACCGCATCCTTGGCCATTTAGGACATCAATTTTTGGTCGGCAAACTTTCGATGCTCCTTCAATTTTTATATATTTAGTACTCTGAAAAAACAATATAAAAAAACTAGTCTATAAAAGCATCTTGTCCCAAATCCAATGGTGAGCTGATAGTTAAGGTCGATAGTTAAGCTGATAGTTAAGTTTACTTGTATTTGGAAGTTCTCAGGTTTGAATCCATCAGGGCAGTGGCCTAGTGGTTAAGGAAGCGGACTTGCAAGGTCCCTGGTTCGAATCTCATTACCGCCAAGTTACCACTGAGATGCTCTGATCACAGTATCGTCCCTTCACACTGCTCCCCGGGCGCTCATTAGTTGCTCACTTTGATGATGGGTTAAATGCAGAGGCCAAATTTCGTTGTGCGCTTGTGGTGTGAATCACAACATCACAATGACAATAACCACGTCCTACTGAGGTTACTGAGCATGTCACTGTCTCCACACACCACTCTTGCGGTGCTCACCTGTAGCTACACCCATGCTTATGAAAGTGATGTTTGAAGGGGCTCGAGTCTGAGACTCGGACGCAAGTCGTACTTAAGTCGCACAAACAAAGACTTGTGACTAGACTCGAGACTTGACTCGGACTCCGGTGTTATGACTCAGGAGTCGTGAATAAAGTCCATAATCAGGGAACTATCTATTTTATCAATTCACTTATTTCACTTTTACAGATACGTTTCCCAGCGCTAAGGTGTATCGCATGCGTGCTGCCTCAAGTTTAGGTTTCATATCACAGTGATCATGGCAGCGGTAAGCTAGACTGGAGCGATTCCTTTTGTCATTATATTTGCTTAAAAAGACTTTGCGCAGACATCCAGTGAGTGGACGGCTACTTGTAAGGAGTGTGGCGCTAGGATAAATGATGCTGGATTAACAACGCCGAACTTTCTAAGGCACCTCAGAACACACAAGGATAGGTCAGTGGGCAAAGGGAAACTGGGCTTGTGTGGGAAGATAACGTAGCGTTAGCAAACTAATTCAGCCACAGTTATAGTCTGTTGGCTAGTTTTATAGTTTCCCTCCCCTGACATTAATGTTTTATTTTATACTTCAGGCCACTACGTTAGCGGCAAGTAGAAGCCTTCGTGTATGGAGCCTAACGTTAATTCTATGCATGAATGGCTGTTTTAATTTAGACCAGACATGGGGACTCGAGTCTGAGACTCGGACTTGAGTTGCACTTAAGTCGCACAAACAAAGACTCGAGACTTGACTTGGACTTGGACTTGGAAAAAGTGACTTGTGAATATCTCTGACAGACACTAAGGTTTTTCTGCTTTCCCATATTGAGTGAACAAAGCCCCTTGTTGTACCAGTGTCATAAACTGGTACATGCTCTTCAGCTGTCGGAGGTGATATTTATTTAATTTACCTAACAACAGCTTTTAATTTCCTTGCAACACAAGGCTTATCTCATAAGCTATTAAAAACAGATGGTGAGTTCTTTAATCAAAGGTCTATAGCCAAAGTACTGACAGTCCTCTGTTGAACTGTATGGGTGTGAACTTTGAATAAAAGGAAACCAACAAGATGTCAAGAAAAAAAAATACAAGACACTTTATTCAATAACATCCTAATATTGATTAATCTTCATCCTCTGATTGGGTCTCAGGAGACCCAACTGTCTCCCAGTTCACATTGCTCCATACTGTGAGCCTTCCTTTGGGTGGTGGAAGGTATATGGTTTCAGATGGTGCTATGCTCAGAGCAGCTCAGTGGAAACCTGGCAACTGGTGGATTACAACCTGAAACGTTTTGTTAGAATTACAATTTAATACATTTCAAAATAGATAATACTACAGAGTATTTGGATTTTCTTTTTAATGCAACCTTTGTGAGGTTTGGGTTCCTGCTGTTTGCTGTGTGTGGGTTAAAGGGTAATCAGTGTGATCAGAGTCCCCAGTGTCTTTGTAATTAATCTCACTCACCTAGTGCCCTTAGTATATATACCATTCTCAGTGACGTGCGATGAGGGACAGGGTGAGATGGAAATTGTTGACTCACTGTGGCAACCCCTGAAAAAGGGACAAGCCGAAAGGAGAAGAAAATGTCTGGTGAGGCAGTGATGTCATCACAGTCATATTTACAAAGATATGAATCCGACAGAGCAGCTTATTACACATTTTTTTCGTCACATTTAACGTGTTTTGTTTCAAATTTCATATCAACATTCTCAACAGACACAAACTGTAGTTGAACCTATAAATAAAGTCCATTGGTTACTCATTTTGAAAAAAAAGAATCAATAACATATCTCTAAAAGTCTTCCTTATCTTCAGTTTTAAAAGTCTAGTTGTCTCAGTGGAGGAGAAAGTGGTGCCTGATCACTCCTGTTCCAACTGTATGTTTACAGTCTATTCAGTGACGAATGACCACTCTACGAATGCTGTAGGCGCTGACAGCGTGAGCACTAGCACTACCTTGTTGATCTATATTTTCCAACAAGATCTACTTTTAGTTTTAGAGTTCTCCCGCCATGACATGAGGCCAGAAGATTGTTGCCTTTCAAGTTAGCTCTGATTTGTGATTTTTTTTTTGGACAAGAACAACTCAACAGTTGTTGATAATTAGAGATAAACATTCTGCATCATATTCACCAGCTGAAATAATCACATTTAATTTAAACAGGGAAAGTTTTGGGACAGTTTAATAGCGTCTCGCAGAAGGAGGAAAAAAAATGGTCTCTGCATACTATGCCAGCAGAGCATAGTGATGCAAAATCCACTGCACTGAATTTCCAGCAATTTTGAGATTTTTATATTTTATTTTTCAGTTATATAAATATAACTGATCACAAAATGATCTATCTCTCATTAGACATTTCCTTGAAATGTAAAAAAAAATGTTAAATGAAAACCTTTTTTTTTCTTAAATAAATAGAAAGTGTAGATACATTTTTATCTCTATCTGTGGCTTTGGTATTGAGAGTGTGTAAACTCAGTCTATATATGAAAATACTGGTGTCGGATAACAACCACATTTTAGCTGTAACACTACATCCAAAACAAGCGTGTATTAAAGCTGATTGACCTGCCTAATCTAATCTAATGCTCTTAGAAAGTATACGTGTTCCTGTGTTTTTGAACTGAATACCTTCGCTATGTGAATAAATCCTGTGCTATGCATTTTAAATTATGCAACTTTCATTTGCCTGAACAGTGGGCTCCATTTCAGTCATGCCCTCTGGCCATATAAAAAGGTTTTTTTTTTTTTAACTGTCCCTACTCAGGGATGAATCCTTCTTGTTTCCATGGCAACATTGTTTGTTCGGAGTTGAGGTGGAGCTGTCTCCTGCCTGCCTGGTGTTTGCATTCTATGTCACAATAAAAGAACGACGTCCCTGAACATGAAAACATATAGCGCAGAGTTATTAAATGTGCAACTCAAAGCAACATAGTGAATTTTCAGTGTTATTGTATTTTCCTTCTGTTGTCTCTGCACCTTGGAAAACCTCAGCTATACACAACCCACAACATTTGTGCTTGAGGGCTACTGTTTGAGTGACCAGGTTTAAATATCAACTTACAGTATAATAAAAAGGGAATATATGTAATGCTTTATGTGTTAAGTATATATTGGGAAATTCATTAAGTTAATGCATCTACCTAATCAGGTGTAATTGCCATAGTAATGCAAACTACTACACACTTTAGACTTACATCTATATTTAAATTATTCTTTTATTCTTTTTTTGCTCATGATCTTCCATCACTCCAGTTGTAATCTACTTGTAGATCTGGATCTATTTTAAGAAACCATGGCTTAACATAATAATTTATTGATCAAACAAAGAAAAAGTGTATTCCAGTGACGTAGCAGGGACAGTACCAGATAATCTTCTTTTGAGGTGGTGTTTGTTTTGAAAATGTGAGGAAAATTCATGCAACATGTAGGGTTTTTAATGACGCCCGCGTCCTCCATATCTTAGTTGAACTGCCTGATATGCCTGTCCACTTTGAGTATCGCACAGATACATCAGTACACAACAATCATGGATGACAAATTAAGGAGTTCCCCTGATAATGGGGAGGACAATGTGTATTTAGGGAGTCATGAGTCAATGGTGATAAGGCATATCAGAGCGGCAGTGCATCAATCCTGGATGGGCAGCATAGAGAACCAGCAATTGAGGTCATTTAATGTCGTGAGAAAACAGAGGCCATGCTTTAAGCTTGATTCATTTTCTAGGTCACAAAGATAATTGTCAAAGTTTATGATTGGCGTTCAAATGTACTTTTTTTTTGCATCATTTATTATTTTGCTAAAGGGAGAGACGCAAAAACACAAAATAATAAATCTTATTTATGGGTTGTATTTGAAGATTACAGGTGCTCTAAATCCCAACCAAGGGTGTTTTCCAACCTAATAACTGGTGACCAATATTTTGTGTCCCTAACCAATTATTACTCAAGTCAGTAGATATAATTCCTACATCATTGACCATTATTTAATGACAAAAATATTATTAAAAAAAAAAATTAGTTTGAACTATTAGGAAACATGATGTGAGACACTCTGAAATGATATCGTAGTGTGAGTGTGAATGAACTATTATTCTGAAATGTTGATTATTTGTTGAAAACTAAGAAGATATGTCTGGAATATCTTTGAAATTAGTAAAAAATTGAACTGAAGAATATTTTTTTCTGTCTCACTTCAACCCAGTATCTAATAACTTATGGATTAGCAGTGGTTCCTGGTTCTGGGCTTATGAGTCCCAGCTTTAGTAAACATTAAACAGTAAACCAGGGAGTGTAGCACATCAAACCAGAGGTGATAAGAAGGGAACGAAGACTAGTGGTAAAAAATGTCATGTTAATTTGAAATGTTGTTATTGCAAGTTAAATAGTTTTAGAAGCAGAAAAAAATATTAATTAATTCAATCATTCATCTCCTTCCTCTTATCCAGGTCACAGGGGCAGCAGTCTCCACCACTGCCACCCAAATTACACTGCACCATACTGTGAGGCTTCCTGTGGGTGGTGAGCCCACTACATGTTATGCTGTCAGGTCACTATGGTCAGAGCACCTCAATGGTAACCTGGCAGCTGGTGGATTTGAACCTGAAACCTTACTGTGTCTGTGATATTATAATCATATTATATATTTTCAAACTAACTTTCACTTTTTTTTTCCATTGACATTTATGCAATTATACACTACAATATAAAGCTTTGCGGAACCCTAGTTTGCCAAAACAGAATTTAGTATATAATCATTCTAATGGAAATGTTAGCTTCAGACTAGATTTTATAAATTGCCGCCAAGTACATGTTCATGAGTTTGCACAGATTCATTTTCTATTTTCTTTTGTTCTAAAACCATAATCCAATACAATAATATCCAAGTGTACTGATTTCCATTTCCATTTTTTATAGTAAAATTGATGTTGGTTTAATATTTATCAAATCATGTTTAATGAAATAATACAACACAGGCACACACGACAGAATTATGTAGGATCTTATAATATTTATATAAATATATAAAAAGAATATAAATATATACATATGTATATACATAAAAATAAGGAAGATATTATAGAGAGTTTACGATAAACTTGGTTTGTTTGAGATTTCAATTTCTGAAGTTTGTTATGAAAAGTGTGAACATGGCAAATCTACAAGGCAAAACATGTTTTTTTCCTGTCAATTTTTCAATAAATATTGACATTGGCTTGTGACTTCATCCTAGTTTTTATCTCACAAAGCTTTCAGTCCCTGTGGAAGATTTTGTCCCACCGTGAAATAGATTTTCACCCTGTGGGATAGACGGGTAGAGAATGAGAGAAAGAGACAGAGAGACCATATGCTTGTCACTTTTTGCTGAGGTGCAATAATGACTTATATGGAGTTCTTTTTTTTTGAAATACTTATTTAACCTGCAGTGGTGTTGTTTCCCAGTTTTCAATATCATTCACTTGTCACTCACTCTTATGGAGGATATTTTTTACTGAGCAGGATCATCAATGATTTTCAGCCCACCCAACGGAGCGCTAAATGTATCAGGGACCCAGATGGTGCACAGCCTGGGTTAGCTACTGTGGATCAATCAATGCATCTATTTCTGACACGTGCTGTATGTGTGTACTTCATATTCCAATACCTACATTCATATTTTCGGTGACAATACTCAATAAAATAACGTAACTAAATAAAACTTCAGAAATATCAAGACCCCATGCAGTGCCACTCTGGAACCTTTATGAGTCACCAATCCCTATGTTTGAAAAGCAATATCTCTATAGGTTATCTATCTAGATAGATTCCTTCAATTTAAGTGGTTGCTTTCCTTTTACTCATATATATATTTATAATATATTAAAATCTTTTTTTCTAAATATTTACTGCCTTAAATTTGAGTTGCCTTGTAGAACATGTTGCTCCACAGACTAACTAAAAGCGTGCTCACTACAGTCCTGTGAATGTACAACCTCAGAGAGTGAGACATGCATGAGTTTCCAAGCAACACCTTGTCTCTGTATGAACGTCTTGGACTTATTTCTAGTTTAAAAGTTACCCCACAACAAAAGCACACTTGGGTAAAAAAAAATGTCTGCTTACCTTGTGTGTTTGGTAAGCTCCCAGACGTATTCCAAAGTCGGAAAATGGCAAATCTCCCTGAGACAGAACTCTCTATATGCTTTCAGTTAACCATGCCCCCTGCTCTTGCTCTCTTTCTTACCGTCCCTCTCCCTCCCTTTTTCTTCTGCTCCTTCTGCTTATTCTCTCTCTTCTATTTTCCTCATTCTGCAAGTGTAGTCAAACAGGCTGCTCACTTCCTCTAGTGGACCATAAGTGAACCTGCAGCATCCATATTTAAAGGACTAGGTTGAATAATATTTCACTTCCACATGCTCATGATGCTAGGATTGTATTTATTATAACCCCTGTTGTTTAAGTTATTTCAAACTTGTGATTGCCATGGACCAATCGTTGCCCATAGAACAAAATTTGGTGGCAATCACTTTCATATGAAAGTTAAATGTTAGCACAGCCCACAGGATTTGTAGAGAGTTGTCACTGCAAGTCGACAATGCCAAAAATGGTCATGTTGGACGCTCTCAGCGATGAACACTGGTCTGGATAAATGTCCATTGCAGTTTTATCCAACTTCGTTTTTTTCATTTATGGAGACCAGTGCTGATCCACCACTGAACTGATAATGCACTGATGATGCTGTTCATCAGAAAATGAATTTACTTTAATAATCTTAACTCCACAGACTGATTTACTGTGATGTATTACAGCATTACATTGTGTGCTTCACCAGTAAATATAGAATAAGTTTGTATATATATTTTTTGCTCATCACATTTTTTGTGGGAAATATTATAAAATACCTTTTGAATTAACCGTTGATAGCTGATACAACCCATTGGCAGTGGAGTTTGAGACCCCTGCTTTAGGTGAATAACCTCTGATAAAATGTGTTATCATGTTAATGCACTGATAAAATCCCATCTACAGGATTTGCTTTTATTATTTGACTACATGACTGTGGTCCCTACTGGACTCGTGACAAATTCATACCAAATTCTCTGGAATGTCTCATTTAAATTGGCTTGCAAAATCATATCTAAAATAAACGTGCACTTAAGTTATTATAAAGCATCTGTCTCTTAGAATCCACACGTACTGATGGATGTTTATTCCTGTTTAAAGTGAACTTCTACTTTTGTTGTCATAGAAATTCTTTGAGCACGAAGAGTTTGAAAAATGATGATATCCTCAGTCCAACAGGGAGCCATAAAGCTGAGTGTTTTGAAAGAGGGGAATGACAGTGATGAGAGACAATCTTCCTTAAATAGTATTGGCCAATGTCCCATAAACATCCTTAGCAAAAAAAAACAGTGTTTAGAAACATGAAGTCAAAACTATCATTGACAATATCTTCATGAAGTTGGTTTGTTTTCTGTCATTGCAGTAAGTATTAATAATTTAATATTGGATTTATTTACTCTTGTTTTTATGTTGTTGCAATATTCAGAGGGGATTACAGTATCAAACTTGGGGCTCCACTGGGAGTCACACACAGGAATCTCTGGGTCCAAGAAAAGCATGCTACACCATGGAATCATTATGTGGAGGAAAAGCTAAGAGCCACAAGTAATGAAGGTGTGCTTTAACGGTATTACAAAAAAAAATACTAATACTTCATACTTAATTATCAGGACCTTGTACAAGCCCTAGCAGGACAAAGAATCTGCTCCAAAGACAAGGGCTAGGGAAATAGAAACAACTTTGTCATAACTTTATCACAAAATGATTCATGTCTGGAAAAATATCAGTAGCCAGCAATGAAAAACAAAAGCCATAAACAGAGTATTTTTTTTTTGACAAAAATCAGTAGCCAGCAATGAAAATAATTCATTATGTACAGTAAAAAACGTTAGTCTGCTTCCTTGACACTCATCAAACAACTCTCTTCTACCATCTACTGGATATTTTTGTGTACTACAGGCAGTCAATTTAGTAGCATTTCCATAAAAGACCTTGCTATAACAAATAATAACATGTACACACACATACACACACACACACACACACACATATACAGAATCACAGTATTGTAGTCATGGAGACTGCAACCCCTGACATGCGGTAATGGATAAAGAGAGGAGGAAGATGAATAATAAATGAATTAATATATTCTATATGTACCCATTTAGTATATTTTATAGTGTCTTACTACTTTTACATTTTATTCAAATGATATCACATCACATATTTTGTAATGCAATGGAAATCTTATTTAGTCCCTTATTTAGAAGTTGGTACATCAAAAGAAATGTTGCGAAAAGTTGAAATTAAAATAGTTTTCCTACACAGTACAACAGAGTTTATCCACAAACCCGAGATCCTCCCAAGGATTATGACTATGCCATGACTCTAGGCAATGGACAGTCTTTTGGTGGCCAGCCTGGCTTCTGTCTTAAGTCTCAAGATTCTGCTGTGGGGTTGTTGATGTGCAGCAACAAAGGGGTGAAAGCTGTAGGGCAGTCATATTTGGATAGGACTGAGCCAAACCAGAGTTTCATGCTTATCTTTGCATACCATAAAAAGATAAAAAGGAAAAAAAAAGGCAAAAAGTAAACACAAAATTTCCTTTCAAGCTTTTTTCTACCTTTACAGGCATGAGGTTGGGAAGTGTGTTCAGAGCAGTATGTTTTCTTGCTTTTACAGTGCTACAAAACCAAAAGAAAATACTTTGGATTGATGTATATTTTTTTTTACCCAAAATAAATTTACTTATTAAATTCACTGTGCGCACAAAGATTAGGTCTATTGAAGTTGTTTTTCTCATGCAAAGCCTTCTCTCCTGGCTTAAACATCCTCAGAAAAAACACATTTTTTCATAAATATCTTGAAATAAAATTGCATTAAATGCTAAGAAATGAAAGAAAATGTGGGTGTGTTTTTATTCATAATAGGGGGGAATCGGACTTGAAATAAAGAACAATTTACATGATTGGGACTGCACTCATCTAATCTCCATGTAAACCCAAGTATTTATCACCTTAATCACCTTTGTCAAACCTAGCGCCGCACACGTTTGCACTTTGACTACTCGTATGCAAATGTGACGGTTATTTTTTTTTTTAAATATTGCTACGCTAGGAATCGAAGCACAGAACTGCAGTGAGGATGAAACAAATAGTCAACCACTTGGCCACCAGCACAGGTAAATGTCAAAATTACTAACGATAATTGATTTTAAATGCTCTGGAAATTAAGTATTGCTTATATAGCCTATATTAAGAGTGATATAATGTATATGTGTGGATTCTGAAATCCTGGTGTCACTGACGTTATGAGGCATATTAATTTGACGTCACAAAACTATGACATCACTGAAGGCCTATGGCTGAAATGCATGGCCCGCCACTGTTCATTTGTGTTGATTTATTCCAAAAGCATAGACCACTAACTTTAATGAAATTGAGAGCTACTTCAGGGACACTCAGTGATACATTATTAGTAGGGGTGTCAATCTTTGACTCACCTAACGATCAGATTCATATCTCGATTCACAGGCTACGATCCGTTTCAAGAACAATTCATAAAATATTAAACGAGCGATCCAGTTCAATCCGATCCGATTCAGTTCGATTCAATAAAAATTTGCATCTCCACTTTCAACTTCACTATACAGTTGCAGGTCTTTTTTAGTTTTAGGTTTATTTTATTTTAAAGGGGAAAATGCAATTTCACAAACATATGATTACTTATGGTTAAATCAAGAAAGAATTAGCCAAAGGCTTGTTTTAGTAGCTTTCTGTAGCCCCCTTTCTGTATAGCAGTTTTCCTTAGTCTGTCATGGTCTGCTCTCTTTTCCACCTGCCCCTCCTCCTATTCACCTGCCTGCTAGCCACTCCCACTCTGTTCACTCTGCTCCCCTCAGCTGCACCTCATCTGTAATCAGGGCTGCCTCTGCTCTCCACTTCCACATTGCCAGATTGTTATTCGCATTTATGCCTGACTTTCCAGCGTTTTTGGACTGCCTTCTAGTTCTCGACCCTCCCTGTTCCTGACCATCCCGTCTCGTCTCCTCCCCGGTGAACTTGCCAGCCTTCTGTTCCTGACTACGAGTTTGTATTGTTCCTCCTGGTTACGACTTCCCAATCTCTCTGTTCCCGACTCGTTATTTTCCCTTCTGATCTGCTGGAAAAGAACTACCTGCAACCCGTTGGTTTTCTCCGTTTGGACAATAAACTATTTTTCAATCTACCTGCCAGAGTTTTGTGCTGCATTTGGGTCCTAAACACACCCTTTACATAGTCCCCTGGCCATGATGTAATAAGGTAAGACGCACATAATACATATTCACTATAGAAAATACATATGAAAACACTTTTTATACAATTAAGACATTTTTGCAGCTTCATTTGGCATCTCCTTTCGAATTACACAATTTGTCAATATGGCCTTTAAAGAAGAGCTGTGAATCTAATAACCCAAGATATTTATACTGATTGATTTGCATCTTATCTCCATTAACAATTATATCAGGATCAGGTGACTCTCTACTTATTTTAGTGAAATACATGCCTACAGTTTTAGAATTCCTCCTGCAACCAGATTGTCACACAGGACATTGTTTTGTAATATAATGAGCAATAGATTTCGTTATTGCCATTGACTTTTGCTGAATTGCAATTGGAAAAAACTTCTGTATTATATCCTGTCCACTCTTCTGACCTCCTGCCGTTTCTGCCGTTCTAGCGTCATCTTCACCCATCAGTCCCACTATGCCGTCTCTATGGTTGACTGCTAAGGTTTGTTGGACCTCCAGAGTATTCCAATGTCGCTCTACAGAGTCGGTAAATCGCGTTGCTTTTGTTTCTTTCCATCCTTCTTGAAAAAATAAAAATAAATAAATGCTGGGAATACCATCTGTTTTGTTTGCCTTGTTAAAAACAGTAATACCCACTACCCGAACTCCAATCAAATCAGCCGACTTCAGTTTACACAACCCAAGTGACACAACCTGCATAGACATATATGAGTAGATATATATATACAGTATGTGTACGCCATTATAATGAGAGGAAGTGTTTTACTGCAATTTAACCGATCAGAGATATATTGACTGGTACACTTGGATTGTGTAGGTTACAGATCTATAACCCATCCAAAACGTTTAATCTTCACACCCCTAATTATTAGCAATTTTAGAAGTGCAAATTCAGTTGACTTGACTTCTGAACTTTTAGTACATTTTAAATGTCCCATTTTGGTTTCTTACATAAAAGACAATTTTGTGGATTTCACACGTAGGCCTTCAATCCATCCCTCAATTATTTTATGACCTCAAAACTTACACAGAAGCCACAGCTGTGACACACATAAATCACCAATAATGAAAAGTGGAATAATATTTAAGACTATAAATTGTTGTGCTCTTGGCATAAGTTCTAATTTGCTTCCTGATTGGAAGTGAAAGAAGCACTGGACACGAATGTGTTAGTGGAGGCCCAGTGGTTAAGGAATTGTACCTGGGTCCAAAGAGTTTCCGGTGTGAATCCACCAGCACTGTTCCTACCCACTGCTCCCTGCAGGGGGACTCAAAGCTGCTCACTTTTCACTTTGATGGGTTAAATGCAGAGGTGCATTTCTTTTCCAATCAGTCATCCAGAAGACATGACTGCTGTGGTGTCGAAAAACTGTGCCACACATTTACTCAGACATTCTTTTTTTACAAGGGATATCTGATATATCGGTACACCAATAAATATCGGGCCGATATCAGCATAATTTTATCGGGATCGTTTTTTCAACCGATGTTCATAATCCAATGCCGCAAAGCCGCTGTCTCAAAAAATACGCTTTGACTTCCTCATGGGGTAGTGAGTCAACAATACTTTGACACTTTGACCGGCACGTGATTAATGATGTCATTTAAAGGGACAACAACAATGAGCAATGCTACAGTAAATCTCTGTGGAGTTTTTTTGTGTATAGAAAACTGTAATTCTTAATGACTGCAAGGAGCTGGTCATGTGAGGCTGGGGGTAAGATTTTAACACTTCACGTCACACATCAGTTTTTATGCAGCGAAGTAAATGAAACAACAACAATGGACTCAGTGAAACAAAAACAACACAACAGCAGCAGCAGCAAAGACTCAGAGTTAAATACAATAAAGAACAGACAAGAGCAAAAAAATCAGACAAACTCCACGGAGTTCATCGTCCTGGAGAAACAGCCGTTCTCTCCCGTTCAACACACAGTTTTCCTACTTTTTTTTTACGTGTGGAGTTTCTGTAGCCTGGCTATGTCATGACTTATTCGTATTTGAAATAAGTATTTCTCGGACATTTGCCAGTGAAATGCCTTTTGGAGCCGTCTCTCATGTCATCAAAGAGAAAAGTCATTTACATTGTGACGATGCTGAAATGTTTTTTCTCTCATTAAAGAGAGAAAAAACTCTCAGCTTATACTGCAGCTGTTTCTATCTGTGCCCATTTATATTGCCTATTGTTGTGAGGCTGAATGAGCCCGGTTTATAATGTTAATCAATGTTTTTAGAAAGTTCTTCTGTCCAACACTAGACATTTACTTGTTTACATCAAATGCTGCACAAAGAATCATAGGACTGTTTCAGACAAAATGGAAAAAAATAAATGTGTCATTTTTCTATAACTTATATTGAATTAGTGCGTTTATGTTGTACACAGTTATTTACAGAATACCTTTAGTCTGGTATCACACTAATTCAGGGGAAATTAGCTGCCTATATTGATATCGGTTCATATCAGTATCAGGAATGAAGTGTTTGGGCAATATCGGTATCGGTAGATGTTATATTGGACATCCCTATTTTAGACCCAAGTCCGCTTCCTTAACCACTAAGCCAAATTACAAGGACTGTTAGAAATCCAAGTTGCAGTGTTTATTGGAACTTATAACCCAGAAGTATTGTTTGCAGTTTGGGACTAACAGTAGGGAATAGAGTTTAATCCCGAGAACCGGAATTCAAACTATTTCCTGGGAATTGGGAAATGTGAAGACAGGACACGGGAAAAATTGGGAGGAAAATAGTGACATGCGTCTATTTGTTGTCACATAATAATGCGGATGGCAAAAGGACTTGCGGATCGTCTTTTTTGATATTTAAATGAGGCCTATACACAGGGTACCAGGGAAATAGCCCGTCTTTCCCGGGATTTGATTTTTGTTATTTTCGGGAAAAATATTAAACCCTAGTGGGGAACATTTTCCTGTTGCTTGCTAGCTTTGGTGTTTCCCAACCTGTCTTTATGGTTGCCAGCTTTTCATGAAAAGTCAGTTTTGAAAAGGACAAATTATTATATCTTGAAAACAACAATATCTTTGCTTGTGCAGCTTGCTACAGATGTAGTCAACAGCTCTAGCTAGAAAACTTTCTGACTAATCTATGTGAATGCCTTCTAGAAGGCCTTTGTGTTATAACTCAAGATATGATCAATTTAACTTTCTGTTAATAAAACTGTTGCTTTAATAATGATTTTACCCCTATTTTATGCTCAACTGCCCACAGAACTCATTGTTAATGCTTCCAGGCAGATATCTTTAACCCTGGCAACAAATGATAGGTGAAATGTGATTGGTTAAATACTGAAATATTAAAATACATGTTTGGGAGCAGCACAAGAGGTAAGCAATGAAATGAAGCAGGGAGACCATTTGAAATTTTTTAATATGTATCAATGGACAAAATATGATACATCAATATGAAATGCAGATATTTTAGACCAACAGAGAGGACCTAGATGGCCCAGAAGGTCCATCAGTTTTTATAACATTTGCATAGAAATGTTTAAAAATGCTTTAAAAATTAAAATTAATTGTTTTTATTTCCTTTGTACTTTTAGTTTACTTAGACTATCCCTACTTTTCCCGAGTTATTAAAAAATGCTGCCTTTCCACTAGTTATATGGTCCACTGTTACATTGTCCACAGCAGCTTCTATGCCCTCTAAAATATCCTGCCCTACTTTATGGAGCCTTATTACCTCATCTTTCTCCTTCTGTGGCATGTGTGTGCGTCTTGCTAACGTCATGATAACCATTTTGAACAGCTGGGTTATTTAAAGACCTCACCTGCCGGTTGGTGCATGTTAAGTGCTCTCCAAAAGTTCTCCCTGCAACAGGAATCACCAAAAGGAAAGTGGTGCTGTTCAAAACAACAGTGCTGTTGTTATTGTCACCCTATATAGGCATGGGCAAACTATGGCCCGGGGACCAGATGTGGCCTGTTAACCTTTTAATGCAGCTCGCCAACCTTGTCCAAATTAAATTATTTATTCATATTATCTTTACACTTCTTCCTTTTCCCCTGCAATAATGCATTTCCCCAGTAGATGACATCAAAAAGGGTATCAGAAATCTAGAAAATTAGGTTTTATACATGACTTTTAAATGCCATTAATCTAAGTTCAAATTAACAATCCATCTTATTGCTCTGGACTCTGTCCTTGTGTCCAATTTTAGGACCATTTTTGGCCCGCAAGTCAAAACGTTTGCCCATGCCTGGACAGACCTTTGGAGCTGGACAGTAAAGTAAAACGGCATAGCAATTATATATCTGTCAAACTTTACACTTTTTTAGCTGGTTTAAAAGCGACAACGGACGACAAAGTTCTTTTTGTTCTTTAAAATTATGGAATCCTGTTGCAGGCCGGATTGTATGGTATTTTGGGCTGGATTAAGCCCACAGACTACCAGTTCAGAATCGCTTGTGTGGTGTGGTTGAGTAATTACAATCTTAATTATTACTGTTATTTATTTTCACCATGTCATTATTACTACTGAGTTAAATGTATATTTGATTATATAATATCTATCTTATCATACAAGCATACCCAGATATGTATTTTTTGGATATATATCCACGTATCTTCACACACATGCACCTACATAAACATACACATGTATACACGTATACAGAGATGTATACATATGTAAACATATATACATACACAGACATGGACATATAAAGGCTCATAAAGCATGTCCATACAATTTGTTGGTTATCTGTATACACATACATGCAAATACACACACATACACACATATATGCATAACCACATATATCTATATACTCACACACATATATTAATATACATATATATGCATACACATAACGTGCATACATACATACATCAGTCAAATATACTTAGAATATAGAATATGCTATAAGAAGTGTATATAAACATATATATGTATATATATATACATATATACAGTATTTACTATAATACGTGACAGGATATAAAGTATGTATATATAGTATAAATGTATGTATAACATTTGCATATTAATCCCTCTCTACAAGGTGTTTTTATTTTAATAGACTGTGACATTACTTTGTATTGTAGAATAATCAGTAAGTAAATAAGAATTGTTCTAAATAACTATATATATTAAAAAAAAGATAACTATTCCCATTTCCTACTGCAACCTTAGACAGCATTATTCAGGATTTTTTATCCCAGTAAGTTGTAAGCACTAAGATTGTGTTTGAGTTCCACACCGGTTTGGAAAGGACATCGAACAGATAACCTGAGGCGTCTTTCCATTTCTAGAAGTCTTTGCTGATGCTTACTTTTTCTTTTTTCTGTTATAGAGGGCAGTGTAGAAGAACAGGTTCAAGAAGTGCCTGCTCAAACACAAGGTCAGCAGTTTTTTGACGACTCATTGCTGCCTTCAGCAGCAAGTCCAGATATAGTGCTTAGACACAAATAAGACAGCAGCCAACGGCAACTCAATCATGCAAATACATATTGGTAACATTCATTCCTGCCAGGAAACATTCTGTTCCCTTTTTTTTTCATTGTGGATTTTACCTTAGTGTTTTAGGCAGTCACTGTGAAGAAACACGGTGATACAGCTATAAGATGGACAAAATATGTTATTTAAAACTTTTTTGTATCATAGTTATTAACCTAAATTACATTGAAATATATGTCTCAGAATTTCTGACTTAAATATGGGTATACTAAGTCAATGTTCTAGAAATATTTATTTTCTTTAGCAGGATGCTCATTTTTAACATTTTTTTTATAATTTGTACAGTTAGCTTAGTTTTCTCTTTCGTGTCGTGGTAGGATGAATTAATAACTTTTCATTATGTACATATTTATATGTGTATGTATAAAAACACAATTTTTAAAATATAACCATACATATTAAAGGTAAATACTGAAAGATATGGCTGTGATGCGATACAGAAGGTAAATATAGATCAATTGTCTCTTTCAATCTTCTCCAGTAGATGGCAGCAATGCAAAATCAAACTCTAGTTCAAGCACATGGAACACAGGCTCATGTTGACTTTCTGCCAACCAACAAGCTGAAACCAAAAATTCTCAAGTATAACAACTAAAAATGTAAGAAAATTAAAGATGTTTTATTTGAGTATACATGTTTCTTTTAACAGCTATTTAGAAAGGAAATCCTTCGATACAAACTTATTCATCAGACTTTTACTGAATCACTTTGATTCTTGATTTTGTCTACAAAACAACTTGCATAACTCTCCAAACCCCAAAAAAAAAGAAAGAAAAAAAAGAAAAAGTGTTTTGCCCGAAGAATTTGTGGCATTTCCTTCTGTTACTGATTCAAACTATTGCCACACAATGCTGCTCCTTCTTCGCAAACACATCAGACAAACAGCTCTGGAGTCTAGGAAGCATACGCACATATTCATTGCTGTTAGATATTTAAGAAAACTTTATTTGTGACTTATAAACAAAACACAATACCAGATTAAATAAAGTAAATTATTCACTATTATTACAGTAACAATGATAAGCAGGTGTACAAAAAAGTTATTAACAGGTCTGCACTGTCAGAGTTCACTGGTATGTTTCATTGACTGCTACACCCAGCAACTACAGAACATTCACTATACACAAGCAAAGAATACATAGATTTTTTTTTTTTTTTTTTTTCATGTTTTATTCATTTTGGGTATTTTTTCCCTTCTTTTTCTGCTGTTTTCTACTGGGCAAAGAATAGATATGGCAGACAGATAAATAGATTTTATTTCACAACGGTGGTTTGGTTGTTTATGTTTCATTGACTGCTACACCCAGCAACTACAGAACATTCACTATACACAAGCAAAGAATACATTGATTTTTTTTTTTTTTTTTTTTCATGTTTTATTCATTTTGGGTATTTTTTCCCTTCTTTTTCTGCTGTTTTCTACTGGGCAAAGAATAGATATGGCAGACAGATAAATAGATTTTATTTCACAACGGTGGTTTGGTTGTTTATCATCTCATAGCTTAACACAAGTTGAAGGATATATTTTTACAATGAAAATGTACTGAGGTTAAAAAAACAAAACAAAACAAAGGCATTTCTGAGCATAACACAATGGCATCATGTGTATCTGGGTGGGACTGAGTATGAGCAGGGTAAAAATGTGGTTCTTTCTAGGTTTTCCAGGCTATTTGTAGTTGACTGAATGTACTGAAATGTATGCAGAAATTGTTTGTTGTGTTTCAATGTGTGCGTTGTCTTTGTAAATTTTCCGATACTCATTTCTGATTAGAAAATAACACATGTATATATGTATATATATATATATATATCTAGTATCTGTTTCCTTGTTTTTAACATGCAAACAGCCAATGGGTGATCTGAACACACGGAAGTACACCTGCAGGATGGAGGACGGAGGGCAGATATTTAGGAAGGGCACCTGCAATCCTGTAATGACTCATAGAGGGATTTTTCAGAGAAAAAAAAAAAACACAGAGGTTTTCATCACATTGACAGTGCTCCTAAATCCAGTACAATTTCTCAGCACTGGCCCACATCACCTAAATCCAGCGTGATGAGGCCACAAGACATACATCTTTGAAACAGCACACCTGAATCCCTATTTAAGTTTTGACAATCCAAAATCGATTTACTTATACATATTTTAATTTTCCAATTTTTTAATGTCTTCATTCAAAATTGAATGAAACTCCAATGGATGGTTCTGTTATTTGCAGCTAAAGGCAAAACTTTTTAGACTTGTTTGAACAGTTTACCTGTTACCTTTTGGGCTGTATGGTTGATATTGTGTTTACCTGCGTTTGATTTTTTTCTGTTTTTGTTCCTTTCAGCAATCTGCAGCTTTACTGTATTGAAAACCGATTTTTGAACCACAAGCGTAAAAATTTATATTGATTAAAATCTGTGAATTTACAGAATCGTGCACCCATAATATCTGTTAAGTAAAAATACTGCCCAGTTCAGGTTCAGTTCTTGGCATCTGTTTAAGTTCTATTAATTATATGTACTGATAAGTTGGTGTTATTTACTGCTGTTCCTTCCGAGAACAGTGCGGTATTTTTGGTTTCAACCTCCCCAGTTGTCATTAGGAGCTGTGAAGCAACAGAAACATCCATACAGCTGCTATCTATGTTAAGAATTCCTTGTTCTGCCTCACACTACGCAGCTTTGACACCTAGCTTTCAGATCATCCTCATACAACGGTGACCAATCAGGACAGACCATTCTGGCTGAAGCACTGTCAATGTTGACTGTTAGTAATGGGTGCACCTGTGTGTCTGTGTCTATGTTTGTACTCCGAGTATAAATATGCAATTACACAACATTTTGCTTTGTCACAACTGCACAGTTCACTGAAGGAGAGTGACTTTAGTGGATGACGTTCAACCATGTTGATTGGTACAAATGGGTGGGACAGAGAGAGAGAGAGAGAGAAACAGAGAGAGAGAGAGAGAGAGAAGGAAACAGGCAGCAAGTAGGCGAATTCTACAAGCGCTAAAGCTGAGGAGGCAGTGGTGGAGGGCTCAAAGAAGAACTATTTAACATTCAGCGACAGAAGTAGATGGAATCAGGCTTTAACGGAAATGAAGCAATAGTAGCAAAGTTCTTGTTCCTTACTTATATGTTACACTCCCAGTTCAAGGACGTCACCAACCATCAGCTATGGATTTCCAGACAGGGATGTTGTCTTCACTGCTGTACTGTATGTCTGCTTGCAAAGACAATGACTCATGTTGTCTACTTCCTGGTATGCGTATGTGTTCTTTATCCAAGAGGCAGAGGAAAGGGTTTGGTTTTGTTGTTTTGAAAAAAATGTGCATCAGACTTGGTGTGGTGATGTATGTGGGGATTAAGAACCCTTGGACCTGTGCCATATTCCAATACGGAAGTCAGGCGGCGGTTGCATCAGCTGCAGGTTGGTTCCCTAGTTATGTCAAGTGTTGCCACCTAATCCTGATCCACGCATTTTTCTAAAATATAAGCAGCAGCGCCACGGAAAAAATCTCTTCAACATAACCTCAAGTAACATCTAAGTAGCAAGCGATAAAGCAGGTGCAAATGATACATAGTCACACGGTTTGTACTCACTAACAGTAAAGCATGATTATTTTTCTGCACGCAGCGTTTTCCTTTAAACAAATTCCATGCCATTTTGCTCCTTAAAGGACTACAAAGGTGTTTTGACAGTTTATGTCCAATTTCCAAACATCGCAGACATGAAATTGTCTATTTAATAATGTTTTTTTTTTGCTAATTTTCTTCACTGGCTCACTCGGCCTCCTATCTGTTCCATGAGATGTATCGTATTTCCAAACTAAAAGCCACACTTTTTTTTCATCCTTTTGCTGGCTTTGGTTATATTTCAAGTGCGACTCATATCCTAAAATGTTTGTAAGATTTCACATTTCTTATTTCCATAGTAACCACCAAAAGAAGACACCCTATGGGCTTGTGTAAATGCTGTTACTGCACCATTTCAAATTTACAGTTTGTTATTTTCACAGTGACAGCCACTAGAGGGCTCCTTAGCTGGACGTGCGTCTTACACGTAGGAATGTGGATATATTTCTTCATTGTGCATTTTTTTTTTGGCTGATGCCACTTATACTCCAAACTGCTTTTGCTATATTCATGGTTGGCATGTCTACTGTGGCATAATTCTATGTATCCTGTCAAAAAGGAATTGTTGTTGTATTGTACTGTGAGACTAAAGACTAGGAAACGTCTACTGCTTGAGAGATTGGAAGCACACATATATTTCTGATGGTGCTTTGGCAATGAAGTAGCAATAATAGAATTGGCAATTTTGACCATTATACAACGTAAAATTGACACAAACATGCAAAACCCATTACTGTCCTTTAAGTGTAAAACTCTGTTTAGACTGATAATTGTAATTTAATTAAGAAATCAAAGCAATATTCCTCAGTTAGATGGAGTTCTCGCTCCTATCATCTCAATTCCCAACGTTTTAGCTACAGCTGTAAAATTCTCCCACCTTTTTCTATCCATGGCACAAATGACCTGATAACTGCAAAAAAAAGCAGCATCTCTGAAACTGCTGCTTCTTATTTTAACCTGGGAACAAACTTGCGTGTAGTTGGTGCAACCCAGTCCAGGTCCTCAGCTTCGGCAATGTGCTATTTTACACTGAAACAGAGCTCCTAATACGAGGGCCCCCCTGTTCATTTTGGCCCCTTTGTTGTTGTAGAGGTCCCTATCTAATAGTTCACAAATTGTACATTAGTACTTGTTCTTTTCTTTCTTTCTTTCTGACTTTTTTTTTTTTTTTTTACAAAAGACCTCCATAATACTAAAGACAAATGCTTTTGCCCCATTTTTTTCTTTTTTGGATTTTTTTTATTTTAAAGATTGGCTTCTACTTCAACTCCAACTACGCATGTCAAAATGTGAGGGTGTGCATAAAGACAGAGGAGCCGGCACTCAAGCTGGCAACCTCAGCTGACAATAGTCAGATACAGATCACACACCTTTTCAGGTGTCTTTGATTATTTCATTATACAAAGCAGAAATCACAACAGGGTTAAATCCAATAGATTCCTTTCTGTGCAGTTGGATTGGCTGAACCTTTGCATGAGGTTGGGCTATAATACCTTTTGTTTTCGTAAATGTTGGCCAACAGTTTGGGCCAAATAGGCAGAGGAGGATATTTTGTGTGTCGTGGGACTCGGTCAAATATAAATAGTCTATTCAAATATGCCGCGGGTAGGCCATCTTGGTTTTAGGCTAAGCATTTAGATCGGGCTCTGAAATTAGGATGATAATTTGTTGGTAGCTCTGTTTTCACATCACCATCACCTTCTCTCCTAGTCGTCACCTCCGTCATCCTTTCCTTTATCTTTCTTATCCTTCTTATCCTTCTTCTTTTTCTTCTTCTTCTTGGCCTCCTCCTTTTTGCCAAAACTAATGAATTCACCTTTATCATCTACAGGGCCTGGGTCATGGCGGATGGAAATGATGGCTGGGGAACCAGGAATGATGAAGGCTTCTGGGGGGATCTCTCCAGGCTTCAGTGGCTGTGGGGGGCCATAACTTTGTCCAGCACCGTATCTGAAGTGCCAGCTGTTGCTGTTGACTCCAGCGCCCACAGGGGGTGAAAGCTCTCCACCACCCTCTCCGTCTACAAAGAAGAAGAATCATCGTGAAGACATATTGAATGTGGATAATCACAGCAATTATACAATCATGACGCTCCTTCAGAATCTATAGAAAACAATTTGTTCAAACTGTTCAGATTGTGATGAAATTGTTGCTACTTTACAGCCAAGTTTAAACCACATGACCTTTCAGTATTGGGCAACAGCTCATGCAAGGGCACATCCCACCCTTCAGTGTTGCAACACTCCATTACGCATGCTGTCCTGTAAACAGAACAGTCTGGAGCCACGGTGTTTAGAGAGGGATATTTCATGTAACAAACTGAATGCCTGGCGGCCAAATGTGGTCCATCCAGTCATTTTGTGTGGTCTGTCGGAGCTTAAAAAGCATTCAATAATGTCTATACAGCTTAGTTCTCAACCTGATAAACTAAAAAGTCTGTTATTTATTATACAGCAATGTAACTTCCAGAGATAAGTTTTGGAAAAAAAAAAAATTGTAATCCCTTTAGTTATGATACAAGAAAAATCATGTTTGCTTGACGTTCAATGTGATCTGATCTACCTTGGTTTTCCAAGTATTTTAACTTACAAGTATTAAACACCATCTGACTTGCTATGAGCATAAGAGAGCCTTTAAAATGATGGAACACGCAATCATAGAAGAAAAGCATGGTGATAGTGAGAAAGCTGAGGAGAGAAGATATTTTCAGGACAAGAGTTCAGCCAAGATCACGGTAAGAAAAAGGGGGAGGGTACCGTAGCCGGAGATTCTGTTTTTGTACAGTATTTCACAACGTGTTTGGCACATAAATGTTAAAAACTCTCTGCAGCAAAAGGATTTTTAAAATTGTAATAAATGGAGATACAGCAGGAAGGGCAGAGAGGAAAAGAGACAGACAGAGACAGAGTGAATGAGAGATGTGAAGAAAGATGGGGGTGGGTGGGTTTCTGAACAGACATTGCTCTCAGGCCTTCACCAGTTCCTGCTGCGTTGACCTACTTTTAGTCTGGATTTTATTTAGATCAAAAACATCTTAGAAAAGAGCTTTTCTTGAAAAATAAAAAATCTAAATTGCTGGAAAAAAGACCTCCATAACACAGAAAAGTACAGTATTGAAAAAGATGTAGTCAATGTAAGCTGCAACAGCTGCACAGTACAGTGTTAGACAACATGAAATGCAGAGAAGGGTGTGTGATGTCACCAATGTACAATGTGCCAATAATAAAAATCACTGCAGTGCTACAGTAAATTACAGTAAAAACACACTCTGCAGGTCATATATTACTGAGCTATGACTCACCTTGTATACTGTATACTACAAAATTTCTTTATTTAGAAAAAAAAATAATCTCATCTTCTAAGAAGGTTTAAGGTTTAAGGTCTCATCGTTTAAGGGGCATCTCTACTTAATCTGGGTTTTACAGTAGAGTCAGTATTTGGTATTTATTCATTCTAAAGGACACGCTAATCACTGTTTTCGATCTAAAGATACAGTGAGCAAGTGAGGTAAAGATAAAGTGCTGCAAAGAGGTTCCTGTTGATGTGACTGCAGCAAAGTGAACGATGCATTTCAATTATTTAAAGCTGTCTGATCACAGTTACCTGATGCACCAACGGGATCCCTTCCTTGTAGCTAAATACATTAAAAATCCCATGAAATTATTGAATTCAAAAACAGGTTAAATACTGTTCTAAGCCCAAAATAACCAACTCAAATAAACAAACGGAACCCACATACCAGGTGTAATTATAATTATTCTGTATTCTGTGGTGTGAAAACACCGGTATTTATAGTGAGCATTAGAATATTGATCAATTAAAATTGTCAATATAAGTAAGTAAGTGGCAGTGGTTAAAGAAGCGGACTTGGGTCCGCAAGGTCCCCGGTTCGAATCCACCAGCTGCCATGTTGCCACCGAGGTGCTCTGAGCATAGCACCACCCACAGGAAGGCTCACAATATGGTGCAATGTGATTTGGCGTTAACTGCCCCTGGCGCCACCCCTGCGACCCGGCAACTGACAAGCAGAAGATTATGAATGAATTGTCGATATATTACCGTACTTAAGGTATTGCTAATCAATATTTCAATATGTTATGGGTGGAAATTATTTTTCTATTTTCATTTAGCTTATTTGCTTTTGCCACTAATGAAATAATTTTTTTACGTCAAATTATTATCAAATATATATAAAATTATATATTTATTACAGTAACAGTAATTGTGTATAGCCATTATTCTTTATAGAAGATGGATAACAAAAACAAAGTAAAACATCTGGAGCAAAAGGTTCATCAAGTGTCATCAGGTTTTTGCTCTTTTTCTCTTTTTTTTCGTTATGTAGTTTCGCCCACCTTGTTTTCTACATGGACCTTAACATGTGTACCTACCAGAAGGACAGCAGACTGCGGCTTCTTGGGAGGACCACTCTAATCCTCAATAGTCTGTTGCATTTATTTACTGTACGATAAATCAAGGTTTTGCAAAAGTGGTGTGTAATAAACATTTTTTTTTTATGGCAAGAGCCAACACATTTACATAACTCCATTAAACATTTTCATCCATCCATTGCTTTTGGAGCTGGAGCCAATCACATTAAAAACATGCAGCACCAAGAGATTGCATTATGGTAAGATGTATTTTATGTGTTGGATAGTATCCCAACAATTTTTAAAATATATTTGTAACTTTTCTAAAGTACTTCAGAGACATATTATACTAAATTGGTTTAAAAATTCAGACTTTTTTATATTTACCGAAATTTCAGTCTTTGACTCTCTCCAAGAAAATAATGCTACTAAGCCCTGCTCCATATCCTGAGAATCACTGACTCAAAGTTAATTTAAGTTTGTTTTGGTGGTAAAATTAAGCTGAGTAACAACAGCAGTGATGCAACAGATATGACATAACACCCTATTATCAAACCATCTGATATAGTCAGTGAGGAAATTCAAGTGAAAAAAACCCCACAAATTTAACAATTCAATTATTTTGGGAAAATAGGGAAAAAAAAAACATCTAATAGGTTTTTAATCATGCATTATAATACATTCTACTCTTCCAGGTGACAGTTTACTATCTTACCATATATTTAATATTTTGTATCACATTGCAAAAAGAGCCATGCCCTTATATGTATATATATATATATATTTTATTGTCCTGTACTGGTGCTGCCTCTGACACAGGGGATTATCTGTACCTCAGCAACAGCTTCAAAATGATTAACAGCAAATATGTGACAGGAAAGGAAAATAGGTTTGCTGCTTAAAAAAAAAAAACCCAGTCCTCTGCATGTCTCTGGGAGGGAGGAGGGGTTGTCATGGCACCTGATGAGATTCTGTGGGTGTTTAAAGCTCCTTAAATGTAACCCAATGTCCTAAATTTAAAATAGAAGTTACTATGCCGTTTTTCCCTTTGAGATATAGAAATCCATTTAAAACAAATCCCACTGGTGGTTCGTAGTACTGGCACAAATTGTTACAGTGATGACAAGCAGCACATCACAGTGCATGTCTTCTGCACCAACATTTTGTGTATTATTTCTGGTAAAGCGAAACATGGCTGAAATTTTCTTTTAATTCTTCTGTCTTTTGTTATGTCCTTTCCCTCCACAGATCACCATCCTTTCCTATAAGCTTCCATACAGAGAAATGACAGGTTGCCATGGAAACTACCTTCGCCCACTCCCTGCTGATGGTGGGTGCGGCTGCTGCAGCAATCTCAGTTAAACAGTGTTGCCAGGCAACAGGTCACATGGTGTTCCCTAGCAACAACACTACTGCAGGAACCTGCCAATCCTCTTAAGCTCCCCTTCCTCCATCCCCCTGCACTTTAATTTTTTTCACCCCCATCCCTCCCTCCCAAAATGTCTCGTCTGTTCTTCATCTCTGAAAATGTTATAATGTAACTGGATATCTGCTTTTTGGTACATCAGGAGCTTCTATTTTCTGATAAAAGCTACTTTTCCCTCAGGCTGCAGACTGACATTTTGCAATCTGCACAATGGGCCACTAACACAGCACAAAAACTGGGGAGATGCACTGAATGCATTAAAAAAAAAGGTTAAAAACCCTGTAAACCACAGGTACCCAAACCCTGGTCCAGGGACCATTGCTGGTCCACAGGCAGCGAAGGAAAGGAATAGGAACTTCTTGTAATTGTGATACACACAAAAAAAATGTGACCTATGTGTTTCACCAAAGTGGGCATAGGGCAGTGTGTGGGGATGGTGTTAGTGGTAATTGGATTTGAACCTGACACCCCTCGCGGACACAAGTCTGGTTACTAAACCACTAAGCTACCACTGTTACCACATTTTTTTATTACTAATTAACTTGATCCAAACTATAGTTCGGACAGACTATGATATTAACAGAAGAAAAATCTAAAGTATGTTGTATTTTTAAAATGCAATTTTACGGTAACGACTGATACAGTCCGTGGTACCACAAAGGGTTGCAAACTGCTGCTTTAAATCATAAGGAATCTATTTTTACCTTTCACCAGAAAGCACAAACTAACTTGCAGCTTACTGTATACTTCTGGAAAGTGTATGTTCTTCTCATATTCAAAAAGAAGCAGGCTCCCTTTTGTTCCACAAAATCTCTGCAGCAAACTGACACCAGCCATGATTTGACTCAACCTGTGTCTCAAACAAAGCTCGCTTCAACGGGGAGAGTAAAGAAACCTGCTCTTCCTGAAGACAATCTGTCACTGACTCATATGTTGATTGACTCTGATGTTCTGCACATCACCTCCAAGTCGCTACCTACGTCCTAATTCCTGCAGCTAGACAGGAAATCAATCTGTAGCAGCTTCTTTGAGGCGCAGGAGGATATCACAGCCAAGAGCATATGGATGGCTCACTGTCGGCATTATTTTTACAGACATTTCACTGAGTTTTTTGGATTAGATGTGTTTAATATAAAAACATTTCCATTTCTATCACCCTTCTTTATGCTTGTAGCTATTTTTGCGCAAGGGTTTAGTTGTGTCTCTGTGTTGGCGGGCTTTACTGTGCCATTTCATGAAGATAACAGTTTTAATTGAGATCATGTCGCTGTCACATTAATTATTTTGCCCACTTGTCTAGACAAAAATAAAAGCTGGAGATACTAGTGCTGCTAGTGGAAAGGTTCTGTAATTTGGTAATTCACTGAAACCAATGTTTAACAGGGAGATATGATTATTCCATAATAAATAAATAAATTTAATAAATCAACGTTCTGTTGGAACAGAGACAGGGCTTACAGTGTTTAACAGTGCTTGAGAGTATTATTAATGTTTAACATGGTGAGCATCAGGAATCTCTCTCTCATAAAACAGTTGAATATTAGGACATTAAGATATTTAAGATATTTTTGTAACAAAGAGTCCATCTGTTCAAAAAAATATTTCAGTGCATTTTAAAACTGGCATTCATAACTCGAATGAACTGCAGAAAAGTTCATAAAGAATTCCATTGAAGTACAGGCCTGTTTTGAAACTATAGGAAAGTGACATAGTGGTCAAGATAGAAAAAAAAATGCTTCGGGGCTTTACACCAGGACAATGGAAACACTCATTCAGCTGATCACAAAAAAGGAACGCCATGTTCTCAGCAGTTGTATAAGACCTTTGTGCAGCAGTTGTGTACAATATTTTTACACATTAACTGCATACTTTATGACCTTTACAGTTATCAACAAAAGTTGATGGGATTTCTTATTGTAAATACTTTTAAAAAACCTCTTACAATTTCTAGTGAAACATTTTTTTCCTATAAGTCTAAGGAGCAAGCAAAGCAGGATGAAACATTTATGGAAAACTTCATGACTGCCACCCAAATACGATTGCATGGCTCTGTACGTTTTCTGCAGGCGGTAAACCCACTGGATCACCCTAACCAGATTTTGAACTTGCCCAGGAAGTGAACCCTGGGGTTTTAAATCACAAAGACACTGCCTCTGGACCAAAGTGGAGGTCTGCTATAAGATCAGTCAGCTGATATAACCAAATTAATGCAACATCGCTAGGAATTGTTATTGTTTTTTCACCCAATGACAGTGCCTGAGTTATGCCCAGATGATGAGACCTTAAAAATAGTTTTAAATTGAAAGTGAATTATTGTTGTTTTCTCACAGTACATCATTGAATGCAATGGAACCCATTGCAGCTGCATATTACAAGATGTTGATAAAAATAACTGACAGTTATCAGTTATTATGGGGCATCCTTGGCGTAATAGTTTCCAAATGTCTCTTGTTTAATCTCTTATATTAGATTGGAGACATAAAGATAAGTTTGACAGTGTCACCACAGAGATATAGAAGTTGGTTCACTTTAATCTGTTTGAGCTTCATGCCCCTGCTGTCAATGAATCACTTGGAATATTTTTTGTATCTTATACTGCGTCTATCACCATCTCTGACCACTCCTCTTAATAATCTTGATTATAAATTACCAAATTCCCCCCCAAAAAATTCTATTTACAAAAAACTCCAAAAAACTAACTTGCAATTAATATCAGAGCAAATCAGCAACATGTTATTATACCTGCAGCACTGGAAACAGTTGGCCAGTTCTGAACCAGCATCCCTGGAGCTCCCTGCATCACAGAAGCCTCCTCCATTCGGACAGAACTGAAAGCAGAGACACAAGCTTAACACAGAGAAATAGATACATTGCATGCAGTAGATACTTTAAGATCTACAGTTAAATGTACAATAATAAGATCGTTAAAACGCAGTGATTTTCAATCTTGGGTTTACCCAAAAAAATCTAGCATTAATGTTATCAAGTAAATATGTATTTCAAATAATAGTTTAAAATTATGATTTTGCCAAAAAAAATGCTACACAAACATGTAAAACAAGTGGTCTGTCTCATTTTACAAATATCTGTTACATTTTTTCCTCACTCCATGTTTAGGATTATTTTGTATAACATCATTTTACAAATTAATTCATAGTATGAAACATTTTGTTACTGGTTTATGTTCTCTTGAATGCAAAGGGGTAAAATATGGACTGTTACTTATAATTGATTATGTTATGATGGTACTGGTCCTGTCGTTTTGGCATCTAACTAAGTTATATGTGGCCCATGAATGTAAATGTGTTGGACACAGGTCCAGATTTAGTGGTTTGATAATTAATGGATGAATACATGTTTTTATGTTTAATTTCATTTTAATGTGATCACAGGCTTTTTTGTTCTCACCGAAATGTGTTTCAATCTCTAAAACTTCAGAGATTCAGTCAAAAAACAAGTCACCAAATTGCCTCAAAAAGCAACAAAATGCAATTATATGTATGCATATTAATTATATTATAATAAATATATTATTATATGCTGACAAGAGTTTCTTTGAATTGACAGTTCACAGTACATAGAACCTCGGCCTCAAGAATAACAGAACCCAACATTTATTTAAGGTTAAATGCTTTATTTAATAATAATAATACTTTTTATTATTATTGTTAATATTATTATTAGTACTAATAATAATAACATTTCATACAATCATACAGCTGAGCGTAGACACACAGACAGACAGAAATATATACAGATAGATAGATAGATAGATAGATAGATAGATAGATAGATGGATAGAAAACTTTCAGTATTCTGAACTATATGAATGAGACTGGTGGCCTACGTTGTGAGCTGTCTACTGAAAAATGTGGGTCACCGATGCTGGTGCTGTACATGCAACAGTGCAGCGTGTAAAATCACATCCCAGGTTTGACAGCTCACACTACACTTCAACCATCTCCGTGTCCATATCCATTATGGGCTCTGCCCTTTAAGGGGTGGCAGTAACAAATTACGGTGAAGATTTCTGTTAAACCATGTCATGTTTTTATGCTTTGATAACATGATGAATGCCACGATACCCTTCTCCTCATGCCTCCGCCACTCAATTAAAATCAACTTATGTGGAACAGAAGACGGTTATGCTGAGTAATAAACGTCTTAAGCATGGAAAAGAGATTGTGTACTGTGACTGAACTACTGCATTTACAAAAATAAAGCCATATCTTAAAACTTTTTGGAGGATTTTGAGTGCTGCACACCCTTGAGTGCTTTATACATGTCTAATACAGTGATTTATCCATGGACCACCAGCTGCCCCCACTTTTACTTACAGTAACATCCTGTCAAACAGATATTAAGAAAAGCTGTAAATTTAAATAAAAATGTTGCAATCATTCAATATATGCTTGCCAGCTGTTTTACTTGTACATGTTATTTAATTGTAAGCAATGCAATATGTTTAAGATGAATATTTTATAAGAATCTTTTAATTGTATGATTGAACTTTATTATGCTGTATATCAACATAGCCCAGTTCCACAAGTGGATTGTCACTAATCTTTTATACATCTTTTGATAAGTATCATTAATAATTTATTTATTATTATTATTATTTATTTATTATTTAATTTTACTCATTTAATTTTAAGACCAAAGTATGAAAACCCATAGGAGGAATAATACGTAGAAACACACATGAATCTCATTGGATAAACGTGGGCATAGCCTCAAAAATGTATTGATCCATGAAGGACCATTTGTCCTTCATGGATCCTGCCTGAAGTCAGTAACTCAGGGGAGCAGTGCCCTGAATGTAGATGGCCTATGTTCTACTGCAGAGGTGAAGGGCTGCACTGCCGGTAACAGCAGCTGCACATGGCCGTCTCCCGAAGGAGTTTGGGATATGACGGATGCCACGGAGGCACCAGCAGTAATTCTCATCTATTTTGCATTATTTATTGAAAGGGAGAGTTTGAGTGTTGTGTGAGCAGTGTGTATCGACTGGGATATTGACAGAAGGAGCAGTTATCCTGTGCCATCAATAAGATGGAGAGAAAGCCATGAAAATATTTTCACACCAGGTGACACAAAATTTTATAATGTGAACCCTTAAAAAATAAAATTAATATGGGTTTTATTTTAATATTGCAAAAACGTTTTTGATTCCAGCATTTAATTTAATTAGTATAAAAATTGTTTTTTCAGGTTGGTTTTTTTTTTTTTTTTTTTGTGGCCAACTTGGTGTGCAGCTGCACATGGCCGTCTCCCGAAGGAGTTTGGGATATGACGGATGCCACGGAGGCACCAGCAGTAATTCTCATCTATTTTGCATTATTTATTGAAAGGGAGAGTTTGAGTGTTGTGTGAGCAGTGTGTATTGACTGGGATATTGACAGAAGGAGCAGTTATCCTGGGCCATCAGTAAGATGGAGAGAAAGCCATGAAAATATTTTCACACCAGGTGACACAAAATTTTATAATGTGAACCCTTAAAAAATAAAATTAATATGGGTTTTTTTTTTAATATTGCAAATACGTTTTTGATTGCAGCATTTAATTCAATTAGTATTGCAAAAAGTATTGTATAAAAATAGTTTTTTACGTTTTTTTTTTGTTTTTTTTGGTGGCCAACTTGGTGTCTGTAAGGATTCAGGTTCCAATCCACCACCTGCCAGGTTGCCACTGAGCTACTCTGAGCCAACCGTCCTGACCCACCATGAAGCTGCGTGATTTGGGTGGCAGCCATAAATACAGTGACCCCTGAGACCCAGTAACGAATAAAACGATAAAAATAAATTAATCAATATTTTTATTCAATTAATTAATAACTAAATAATTGCCAGGCTGCAGGGGCAGCAGTCTCCATGACTGCCACCCAAATCACATATTTAGAGAACTGGAGACTGCCACCTGCTCTGGTGGCGGTATCTATTGGTATTGATAAAATATTTCAGTTTGTATCATTTTGTTTCTTATTTTGTTGTAGTGGTACATGTTAAATCATTATTTTGTTGTACTGGTGCCTTTTAAAACATTTACTTAATTTAATGTTCTTCATTGCATATGTGAAACTAAATTTGAATTTACTATGGCAACTCTCTATTTCACAAAAAAAAAAAAAAAAAAAGGCCCCTGCTGACAACAATCTGTTCAATGAGGAATTCAAGCTGGTTTCCAATACAAGGTGTTGGGCCAATTAGTATTGGTGTGTCAGAATGTCAGTGTCTCATGTCTCCATGCTTTGAAGACAAGGTGTAAACGATGCAAGAAGAATCTGGGAGAGAGTGTTACGTCAACAGCATGATCATAACTTACAAAGAGGTAAAGATGGAAAGTGCTTACCTCTGCACTCCTGCCCTCAAAGATGCAGAATATCTCCAGTCAGCATTTGGGGCTTTTGGCTGCAGGGAAAGGGAGAGAGAGGGGGAGAGAAAGAGAAGTGGAGGGGAGTAGAGAGGAGAGAGAGAGAGAGAGAGAGAGTGGGTTTAATTTCGCACTCATACAGTGCAGATCCAGGTTGGGCCATGGTCTCATCAATTAATCATGATACATAACCATGATCTGTATGTAGAAGCACTGCAGTGGTGTCCCCTATAACAGGAAGCAACGGTAGACGCATGCACGCTGAGATCATCCACGCAAGGACTTTAAAAAGAGCATTCAGTGAAAGCCAGATTGATGAGGTTCAGAAAGGTGCAGACTTTGTACACGGCTCAAGTAGATCTGTTGGCTCTCCTTAAACTGACTTTGACCGACCTACAACCTAGAAGAAATTTCATTTCTCCATTGCTGGAAATGAATTCAAATAGGGTGTGTCATTTGTCTTACAGTGACAACCATAAGGTTATCTCATGAAAAAAAAAAAAAAATCTTGGGGAGTAACAATGCTATCTGTAACAACCTGTATTTCTGTATTACCTGTGTTATTTTATTTTAACAACTGTATGTATTTATTTAAGGATTAATAATGGATTAATAATGTACTTATACAAAATCCATTAAATAGAAATGGGTGTTAGACACAAACAAAGCTTCCAAAATAACAACAGTACACGCTGTTCCCTTGTCAAGTTCACTGGGTTCATCATTCTGCTTGTAGGATCAATATGTGTGAGTGGATATAATTTGAATTTCTTTGGAACACTTAGGTACCCAGATTGTTGAATTTACTTCTAAAAGACACATTTCTTACTGTATAACATTGCATTTTGTAAATAGACCTAAAACCAAATAATGAAGGTGATGCTTTGAGTAACCTGCAGTTTTATTCAGACAATATAAATCGACTGGTAAACTGTTGCAGTGACTGTTTATCAGTCAGTTACTTGTTTAATTTAACAACTGTCATTATTTAACAGTGGTTTATATGCATTCATATTTATCCAACTATTTTTTTGCTGATTAAATTTGTCGTAATTGTTTGTTTTTTTTTAAATAGGATATAGTATTGACAAATGCGGAAGTCATTGGAAGAATGAGACATAGATTTTTCCATTATCTCAAATTGATGATGTCCTTGTGAGACAGAATGATTAATTCCATAAGTAGCAGAGAGTACTTAATTTTTCTAAGATGCATTACGATAAAGTGAGAAATGAAAAGATTCTGTGAAAACCAGTGATATAAACAGAAATTCTAACAGGGGTGTACTCCAGATGAATAAACTCACACTGTGATGTGGCTCTAGGGTGAAGAGAGTGTGTGCAGAGTGAGGGAGTCAAGTACTTTCTATCTACTCAGCTGTAATGTTGTGATCAATGGTATTTTGGAAGCAGTCAGAGATACACATTCTTTGTAGAACACAGAAATACAAGTAGAGTGTGAACTGTGTGAATGTGATAAAGCCTGAATTGAAATATAAATTGTAAAATTTCAGGAGGCCAAGGAGTCTCGATAGCATTCAGAGTGATGCTAACATGATGTGAGGGTTGAGCTTAACTGGTAGGACTGACTGCACAGTGCATGACATAGTTACTTAAGTGTAGTTATTTTTCACCACTTTAGTATGGAATCAAAAAGTTTTAGTCTGTGACAATGAGCTAACATGGCAAACACAGAGACAAAGATGAGGAGGAAAAGAACTCACCTCTGGGCAGATTTGCAATGAGGCATCAGGCATACTCAGCCTACGCACAAATCCACTCCCACTGGTGAAGAATCGGTCAGCGCCGCTGCCCCAGGTGCCACTGATGGGACGTCCCGTGTTGTAGAACATGAAAGTGTCACTGCCAGAGGTTGCTGTCAGGCAGGTCTTGTAGCAGTAAGTCTTTGTAAGGGAGCCGTTCCCCCGCACTTCGATGTAATGAGGCTCAACTTTAAGGTCTCTCCGAAGCACTACATTGTTGTTAGGTTGTCCCCCGGCTGCACCGCTGCCTCCCCCACCTGCACTCACACTGCTACTCCCACCATCTGGTGGTGGCTTCTGTGACACACAGCAAGGAGAGCAGGACCCTGGCTGGGTGCAGTAGGCATGGCAGCGGACAATGGCAAGTACCACTACGGTGACAAGGAAAACAAATGTTGTAGCACTTAAAGCTACAATCAGGTAGAGGGTCACGTTGGAGAGCATCAGTGTGCTGTGAGGTCGGATGATCCTCTTTGGGTCAGGGGCTACTTTTGGGGGCACCTCCATGACAGCCACATTAATGGTAGCGGTAGATGACAGAGGTGGCTCCCCATGGTCTTTGATGAGAACAGTCAGAGCAAAGGAAGTGGAGTTATCCTCCAAAATCCTTCGAGTGGTTCTGATTTCACCAGTGTGTTCATGCACCTTGAACAAGTCCAGGTCAGTGGCTGTTTCTAACATGTACACCAACCAGGCATTTGGACCAGTGTCTGCATCGTACGCTACCACTTTGGTCACCAGAGCACCAGGCTCTGCGTTCTTCTGCACTGTTTCCAAGGACCGGGTCCCATTACCTGGAGGATTGACTATCAGTGGTGCATGGTCATTTTGGTCCATTATGTAAATGTAGACAGTTGCAACACGGCTGAGTGGAGGAATGCCCCCATCCTGGGCTTTAACCTGGAAGTGGAACTCTCTCAGTGACTCATAGTCAAAGGATCTCAGGGCATAGGCCTCACCTGTGTCGGCCTTCACAGACACGTAGGAGGTGACGGGGATGCCATGGTTGTTGTCATTAAGGACAGTGTAGGTGATGCGCGCATTCTCCTTAATGTCTGCATCTTGAGCCTTCACAGTACACAAAGGTGCTCCGTGGGCATTGTTCTCTGCCACGTACACTGTGTACGAAGTCTGCTCAAATCGTGGCGGGTTGTCATTAACATCAGCTACGTCCACCTGTATGGTCTTCTGAGAAGAAAGGGGAGGATTTCCTCCGTCTGTGGCACTCAGAGTGACATTGTAGGCATCAGTGGTTTCACGGTCCAGGAAGGCAGAGGTAACCAGAGTGTAGTAATTTCTGAAGGACTTGATCTTGAAAGGAAGGCCGGCTGGTATCTCTAGGCTTACCTGCTTGTTTGCACCAGAGTCCCTATCAGTAACGCTGATGAGGGCAACAACAGTGTCTGCACGAGCATCCTCCCTCACAGGGCTTGACAAGGAGGACAAGACAATCTGGGGAACATTGTCATTCACGTCTACCACTTCCACCACTACCTTGCAGTGGGCTGCCACAGCCCCCGGTCCTTTGTCCATGGCCTGAATGTACATTTCATAGGAGTTGGTCTCTTCATAATCAACATTGCTCCTCACACGTATTTCTCCTGTGTTTGTGTCCATGCTGAACATCTGTCTCACCCTCTCTGGGGTGTAGCTGCTGAAGGAGTAATAAACCTCTCCATTTGTGCCCTCGTCCAGATCAGTGGCGTTCAATTTGATCACCAGAGTGTCTTTGGGTGAATTTTCCAGCAGTTTCACCTTGTACACTGAACTGTCAAAGAGCGGAACATTGTCATTTGAGTCCAGGACGCGGACATTGATTTTTGCAGAGCCTGTTTTCTCAGGTGTCCCCCCATCCACAGCGCTTAAAATTAACTGGTGGTAAGGTGTTTGTTCACGATCAAGAGGCTTTTTGAGAACAAGCTCAATGTGCTTTGTATTTATAGAAGGTTTGTTCGATACCAGGGCAAAATGATCATTTGTGCTGAGCTGATACATACGAACTGAATTTGACCCGATGTCTGGGTCCTGGGCGTGTTCAATTGGGTAACGAGACCCCGGCAGAGCAGACTCTGTGATTTCCAGTTGATACTCGTCGCTTGGGAACTGTGGCGCATTATCATTGGCATCAACAATCTCCACCTCGACATGATGAACCTCAGTAGGATTTTCGACCATCACCTCCAGGTTAATCAGACAGGGGGTGGAGATATCACACAGTGTTTCTCTGTCGATTCTTTCATTGACGAGCAATTTCCCATTTTTGGGATTGACAATCACATAGCGTCTGCCACTGCTGGAGGTTATCTTAATTTTTCGGGTGGAGAGCTTCCTAATATCCAGTCCCAGGTCATGCGCAACATCACCAACGAGTGCCCCATTTTCTAGTTCTTCGGGAATAGAGTATCGCAATTGTCCAAACGAAAGGCCACAAAATAAGAAAAATATCACAAAATAAAAAGGCACATTATTCCCTCTCCACATGCATATCTCCGCCACAGCCATTGCAAGCTGAGAGGATCCGCAGACGGATTAAACGCACCCTTCCGTCTTTTTAGCTTGCAGTACCTTGCGTCCCAGCTCCTCATTAAGGTGGACTAATTCGTCTCCCGGTGAATGAAAGACACGCGGAGCATCCATAGTGATTCAGGGCTGTGATGGGTTCTCTCCAGTGCATCCATGTTTCCTTTGTCCGCGGTGTGTTGTGTATGAATGTGTGTGTGTCTGTTTCTTTCTTTTTTTTTTTTTCGTCTCCGATACGCGCAGCTGACGGGTGTGTATCCCTGCTGCAGGAGCTGTGAAGTTCGGAAAGAAAGAGGGCACTTTCACTAAAACCGGAAATGATTTGTTTTCTTTCAAAATAAAAGCCACGGATGAAGCTGAAGCTGATTCAGTGACACAGCTCAAGTTACTGTTTAAAAGTATGATTGAAATTACACCATTTCTACACCAAGAATCATTCTAAAGGTTCAGCTACCTGAGTCTTTAACCATTGATTTAGCCTAATTTGCGGTTATTTTCATTAGAAAATATCAATAATTCACACAAGATTATACACTGTGCATGTATACAATAAATTATAATTATATGAACGTAGTTGGAGTCAGAGTATAAGATACAGATAACTGAGGGAGATGTAAAATATTTGTTTGCTGCGCCTAACCCCTAAATAAAGGGAAAAAGAGGTATACAGTAAATTAGAACTCAATCTAAATGCTTGAGTCGTCAGGGTAACTTGACAATTATAACATTGACCCCATGGACAGTATTTACATACCAGTATACAGTAAAAACGGTGGGAACTTTTTTAAGTTCATTTTTTTTTCAATTAAACTGAAATTATTTGCTATTCATCCGCCACGTCATAACACAAGAACAAAGAATGTCATACACGTTTGTTTATTTTGAAGCAACTGACCGGAAGTTATTTTAATGCAAACCAGCTGACTTGATCTTGAAGGACAGTCTCCCACCCTGGCGCACTGAGGCTCCTGCTCTCCCTCCTCTCTCCTTGCCGCGGCGCAGTTGCCCTCCTCTCCTCTTACCGCTCCCACCTCCCCGCCCACCTCCTCTAACACCCTGCCTTCTGCGACGTCGGTGTACGGTCTGGAAGATAATAAACGACCATCATCATCATCACACGAAAGACCCACCCCCGGGAAGAACTGGGTGAGGACACAATGTGCCCTTGAAAAACCAGTGCGTGCGGCTTATGGAATAGCTGGAAAGTCAGAGGAGATGAGAAATCATGATATTTGGCTCTTAGAAAAAAAAATCACGGTTCCGATGCTGATGCTTATACTCCTAGAAAACAATCAGTCAACATCCGAACATCAACATCAAACATGTCACCTTCTCGCGCCTTTGTCTCCATATAGGGATCATATGGATGCTACAGTATAAGTGGTACAGCGCCCCCTCCCACTTCACTGCGCCCCAAAAGGAAATCTTTCGCTCTGAGAATGTAACGCTCTTGCCTCCCCGTGGATCACTGTCGGCGTCAGACCTCAGACTTCCATGTCACATCATCATAATAAGGGTGTCCGTGGCTGAGGCGGGCAGATGTGCCATTTCCTCTCTGTGTAATATATATCCCGAGGAGAAACCTTATATAGTTGGTGTAGATGACTGTGGTCACGGAAACCAGACGTGGTATTCTGCATGTACTGGCTGCAGCCGTAAGACAAATAATACTGCAGTGGTATGATGTTTACAACACTTGGCGGACAATGTATCTTTTTACCTTAGGACTATGGTAATAATCCTAAGCAGATAAAAAAAAAAGTTGGTTGATGAGTTATGTTTGAGTTTAGGGGACAAACTTGTGCTGTTTTGACCTGCCAATATGATTAACTGCTGTGTTCCAGATGCTGTACTAATGAAAAATGTCCTTCATATCAAAACCCATTTAAGGATCAATTCAGTGACGTCAGCCCTGTCACACTGTGCTGAATCAGTACTGATCAGTTGACCTGAAAAAATTATGCATTTTACTTTAGACTCTTACCTACAGTCAAAGCCACAATTACAGTGTTTGAGATTATTTACTTCCACGCCATCAACACAAAATAAATAAATACAGTACAGGTTATATACAGCAAGACTCTTTTGACAATAACTGTATGTGTAAAAAGTGTATGATCTAATACTGCAGTTCTGCTTTCCAGGTAAGAACGGTCTATGTCATCATTTATCAAACTCAAGGCCTGTGGGCCAAATGCGGCCCACCAAGTAGTCAGTTGGTAAGTTTCTTAGTCTACTAAATTCCTTTTTTTTATCACACAAAATATTACACATATTAGTAATAAATAAATATTTTATTGCAGAAACAGGAGGCAGAGCTGGAGGTGGCAGAATTAAAGATGCTGAGATTCTCTTTTGGAGAGACAAGGATGGACAGGATCAGGAATGAGGGATTGATTGGAGGGACAACACAGGCAGGAAAGTTTAGAGAGAGAGCTAGAGAAGCCAGCTAGAGATGTTTTGGAAGTGTATTTTGGAAGATATTGGTAGAAAAATGACCCTGGAGCTGGAGTTACCAGGAAGGAGACAAGGAGGAGATTGATGGATGCAGTGACATGGACATGGACCTGGAGGTAGTCGGAGTCAGAGTGGAGGACAGTAGAAGAAAAAGAAGATATGTAGTTGTAGATTAATCCCAAAACGTTTGTCATAGAATTAGAAGAATTATGATATGTCTTGAACATATTGCAGATGAGATTACTTCATCATCAACACCGATAGTGATGACATTCTAATATAAAACGTGATTGTATCCAAACGATCAACATATTGTTTTATATTATATCAATATATATATAATTTTAAATTGTTGATCTGCAGTGGTTTCACGCATTGATAAACACATAAAAAATAACTTATAATAAAGTATATATTCATGTATATGAAGTTTCTGATTAAGTCCTTTGAGGGTTGATGCAAAATGTATTGTTAACACTGGGTAATTATATTAACAGCACTGTACACAACCAGCCTATGGTAATCTAATGATTTCTAATCTAATGAAAAAAACGTATATTGGTGAACGTGAATATTTACCTGTAATACATGTAATATGCAATACATTCTGTGTCTTTTAACATTCCGAGTCTTCTTCTTCCATTACTGCCATCTGGTGGTCATACAGATATTTACTATCTCTGCAACTGTTGATTCCTACACTGAAAGACACAGATCTTTATTCTAGATCTTTCTCAATATGGTTTTATATTCTTGTTACCTAGTGAAAGTGACTGAGTAAAAGGTTCTGAGATTCTCCTTAGGAGAGACAAGGATGGACAGGATCAAAAATGAGGTCATTAGTGGGACATAGCAGAAGGGGAAGATTTGGAGTTAGAGAAGAAGCTAGATTCAGATGGTCCTCTGGACATGTTCAGAGGAGGGACAGTGAATACATTGGTAAAAGTATGATCCTAGAGATGGAGCTACCAGGTAGGAGACAAAGGGAAGATTGATGGATGCAGTAAGAGAGGACATTGAGGCAGTTGGAGTCCGAGGACAGAGAACAAGGGGCGGGGGTGGAAAATGTTTTGCTGTGGGAACCACTAAAAGAGGAACAAAAAATTAGTGCAGCGTTGTACCATGTAAACATCTCATGGGCAAAAAAGACTATGGGCTCTAATGTGTTGTATTATTTTTTTGCCCATCTTTGTTGGATTTCTGGGCATTGACAAGGTCAAAATAAAGCTTTAGGAAAAAGGACTAGACTAAGAGATGATTTTGTACCATTGGAAGTTTTTTTTCATGTCATCACACACAGACAGGACACGGACACAATTTCATTTTTTATTCCAACTATGATCAGGCGGAACATTTTTAAATGAGCAACATCAAAGTCTGACATTTATCTAGACTTGAAAATGAAGCAAGGCCATTCTCTCCCATACTGTCTTTGATTCATTAAGTTGGATAACGATGAATGCAACTCTGGAAGCAAACTAGTATTTAATCTAAACTGGCAGATAAAGAAAACTGGATTTGCACAAATGAGAAGTAACACTTTGACAATACCGAGCACAAGAACCGCCTGTGCCTTTTGATCACAGTGAATACAGAATATATCAAAAATGTCTAACGGTATAAAAAACACAAAGTATAAAGCTGTTTAATTTACAGTAATAACACTTGCTTTATAATCAAAAGGCCGAGTGCCATTTTTATGGTGGTGTTGTCTCGGGGGGGGGTGGAGTTAATTGGAATTTGTAACACGGGAGGAAACACACATTTTTTTCATCCGTCAACAGTCATGAATGCAGTGTCTCTCACAATGCAGAAGGCACGCAAGGAGATAATTCTATGTGTACTCAGTTAATACTGTTAGAGTCAAATATTTTCTGCAAATGACTGTGTATACACTGTGTACTCTGGAGCAAAATATCCCTTAATAACCGGCATCTGACAGACAGACTACTGTGCAGCGCACTTTACGTGTGAGAGGATGAGAGAGGTTGGATTTCCCTGACTCATGAGTAAGGAGATACATCTGGGATACTTCTCTGTTTTGGTGCATCTTTCAAAGTGCTATCATCTGATCGGTTTCTAATGCACTCCTACATAATAAGCACTGTTGTTTGATGTGCTGTGTCAGTACTTGAAAACTGCAACTCTTTAGACTATTACAAAAATGTTTTTTTTTAATTATTTAACAATCTCTTGACCCCAAGAACTTTTATTTATTATTATTAAATTAGCACCCTCCACTTGGTGGTCCAGGCTGTACACTTTGCAATGAGATTGCACTAACGTTGAGGTAAAAAAAAACAAAAAAAAAAAAACAAAAAAACTTTTGTTTTACCTGCACACTATTAAAACAACACTGTTTGCACTAAACTACAAACACGGCACACAGAACGCTCTGGAAAAAGCTCACAAAAGCAGCATTTAAAAGAAATATATCTATAAAACATCAATATTATTAATATTAAATAAATCATTCTGGTCTGGTAGTTATTCTACTGTCCCAAAGTTAAAATCCTATAGGCATCTTTCTTTTTTAAGATAATATATAATTTATTATATCTTTTGATTTAATTATATAATTTGATGAGTAACGTGGATTAGGATTATTGATAAAACCTCGTCTTTCCCAAAACTGATAAAAAGTTCAGAATTGTAAATATCATATCCAACTGTAAGGGTGATGAATAAACAATGTTTTTGCCCAATTTTTTGCACATATAGAAATAGTTTATTAAGACTAACCTGAGGATTCTGAGATGACAGGCCATAGATGCTTGGGTTTGGATTTAATCTATCAAATAATACAGTATTTACTACAATTTATATTAAAACATTAAAAAAATTAAATTTATTATTTACTTTTAACTTCTCTAGTCTTCTAACGTCAAATTACAGCATAACAATTTTAACAGAATTTTTACCAAAATAATACAAACAAATTGACAGTTGTAAATATGTCACTGTTCCTGTCTGGTGTCACGTCAAAAGACCTACAGAAGGAGGTATTTCTCTCATCTGTGTCAAATCTGTTAAATCTCTTTAGATTTTCTTATAAGACTTTTTTTTGTTGTTTTAAGACAATAATAACCATAAGTACAACAAATAATTATAACAATAATATTATTAATAAACCTTAACCGTATTCTTTTTTTTTCTTTATAGCTTACAGTTACAAATTGACAATTAGAGCCTGAAGAAACAGCAAGACATAATAAAGTAAAAATATTTTGTAAAAATAAAAAAAGAAGCAGCATAAAAAACACCCAGTGCAAATAATGTCATAACCAACTATTGTTCGGTAATAAATGGGTTTATGGTATGGTTTAAAAGTATGTTTCCACCTTGTTCATGGGTGTATCAATAATTAGACATGTACTTATTGACTACTCTGATGAATATAGCACTTGCTGTAACCCTGGAGAAGGCAAGGTGTCCACCTACGGTAGCAGCTCTGCCACATGCGTGATCACATTCTATTCACAGACTGCAGTAAAACCAAAACCTTGCAACAAAAAATGGGAGACTGATGATTCTCCCCGCGAATTAGAAACAGATTTTAACCACCTAACAATAGAACCAACCAACAGATCAGCGTCTACGAGGTTGCTTTACTGTTTTACTTATTCCTATTATTACATCTTTCTTGAAAACACTGTTCGATACTGCACACTTGATTTATGAAGAAGAATGGTGATGAACACCACTTAGCAGTTTAACCATGTAAATACTTTGTACAGTAGTTCTCAAAGAGTGGGTCCGGCCTCCTCTAAGTGGCACAATTGGGGATCTCAGGGATGGTTGTGGATGAGAGGTTGGAATATGGTACACAGGGCAATTGTATGCCACTGAGGTAATGCTTGAATGACAAACCTCCAGTCACTATGTGGCAGCAAGAGAGGAGGATTGTATGGGTGAGAAAAAAACATAGTAGCAGGTTTTCAAAAGTATTTAAATTCTGTTAAAATTATTGAGAACCATTGCTTTCTCAATTATTGTAAAGACAAATAATAGATTTTGTTTCTTTTCAATTTTAATTAAAGCAGGCGTGAATCAAGAACTTGCAGTGTCTCCTTATATATAACCAAATATAGGCTTTTTTTTAAAAACGTCTTGAATTTAACGAAATACTTATATATAAAAATATGAAACGATTCAAGTATGTTCTGTTATGTGGTTAAAATCTGGTTGTGACTAAAAGTCATTGTCTTTGTTTCGATTATTTATTGACATTAAACTTACCCTTATATATAATGTACCACTGTCTTGAAGACTAATAATAGTACAAAACTTTTTTTTTTTTTTTTTTGAAGAGCATGAGATACAGTATGAGGCCACATTTTAGTCCTGATGTTTTGCCACCACTTCAACATCCAAAAATATTTCAAAATTGTGTTAAGGATCATGCAGGTTCATGCTAGAAAAGAGGAAAACGTTGCGAGGCGTTTAATGGTCAATTTGGGGGTGAGAGGAACTTGCGAAAAGAAAGAAAAAGTTTTAGAGGAGTTGGAGCAGAGCAAGTTGGGAGAGGAAAGTTATGTTACTTCTTCTTGTGAGTCATAGAGAGGAGTTATTTCCAGAGACTGTGGTGCGGGGATGATTCCATCATGGCAGTTCTCTTCTGGGTTCCTGTTAACGTACAGAGCATAAAAATAACCACAGCTAAAATCGTAGCACAATATAAAGGTCTTTTGAGAGAAGCTACTGGTGCAACACAGGAATCTGACTTCCTCTCGACATTTTTAAACATTAAACTGTCAATCTCACAATATACATATATATATATAAATATATATATATATATGCATAAATAATATTGTGAGACATCGCCCACTGATCTGTATCTAACCAATGATGTTAGTTTCTTGCAGGTGGTACATTTTTTTTTTGTAATCTGCAACATCCCTCCTCTGCCAAACTGATCTCTGCCAGATGTGCACACAGCAAGTCTGGCACTGAAACAGCCTGTTTTACACTAATCACAGGTTGAACTAAATAATGGTTTCTTCACATGCTCTACAGACCATTTACACTTTTTAGGCTCACAAAAGCTTAATTTCAGAACAACCTCCCCCCCAGTCAGGCATAAAACATGTGTCAATCCTATTAAATATGAGGATTAAGTAATATAATTTTCACAATATATTTTCAGATATGCATATATTGTACTGTCCTAAATAAAAAGGGCTGAGAAAAGTCTACATTAGGGTGTCAAGCTTTTTTAGTCACTGCCACCTACAACCTAATTAGAAGTCAAGTGGGCCAGATCATTAAAAGCAATAGATAATGCAGTCCATGTATTTCCTTTTTGTTTGCACAAGTATATTATTGTCATTATTCAATCCACCAGATGCATCTTGGGCCATCCCGATCTACCTAAATAAAATGGAAAAACATCATACCTCCAGTGGTAGGATGGAGGTAGTCCCGTCACTTTGAGTACTGAAAAGTAGAAAAACAAGACATTATTATATGTGGAAATTGTGTTTTGAACACCAACATTTTCAGTGCATCTCATATTCACAGAATCCCCAGGTCTATGACTTAGAGCTGTTGAAATTCTGCTTCATGTGTGGCTGCTGGAGGAGATTTTGCAGCGTGCTTCAGCTTATCGCTGAATACGGCATCAGGCTTTGTCCTTGAATGCAGCCTCTCTACGTCTGGATCTCTTTGAAGTACCAGCCACCATTTATGTATTTCAAATACATGACCTACATACTGAGCCAACAGACTAATGCATTCATTTGTGGCTTGGTTTTCACTTTTGTTTTTGTGGAGGTTGGTTAACCAAAGACCTCCTACACATCATTTTTGGATATGTCTAATTTTATGTTGTTTACTAATTTTAAGTTAAATATTGAGGTTTCTAATATCAGTACAAACATTTATTATGAATTCAACAGATCATATTTTAATCCAAATTATTTGAATTAAACAAATGCTTTTTAGAATTATATTAAAGATTCATTAACCTTAATTTTTTATCTATTACCTGGTCTCTGGGGCAGCAGCCTCCACCACTGCCACTGGAAGTTATGTGGGTTAGGGCGATGCTTTGACAAAATGTCATTAATTATATTTTTATTTACTCTAAACTCAGTTAGTAATCCATCTATTTCCACCTACCTATCCATTACGGGGGCAGGAGTCTCAATGACTGCCACCCAAATCATATTGCAACACACTGCACCTTCCTGCAGCTTGTGAGTTTACTGGAATCTTTCAATTCAATCTATACTTTATTGATCCCATAAGAGGGAAACTTAGGAAAATAAAGAGCAAGTACAGTCTATGGAGGTGCAGTGGTAGGATGAGCCTAATGCAACACAATATTTTTCTCCAAGAAAACTCTTTCTACTGATGCCAAAGCTACACAGTGTGTCCAAAATAAGGTTTACACACACTGAAAAATGTTTTGTTATTTTTCCTTGTCATCTATTAATCAAATATAGTAAAGACACAATTCAAATCCAATAATTAGACCTCAATTGTTGTTTTAACATTCAACACAGCTAATACTAATGCAATGTTTTAATATTGGCTGCCTCTTCTGACTCTCCTCTTCTATTTTTAGTTATGAAGTGAAGCAGAGAACACATTGTTATTTATGAAGACCGCTGCTTCTGACAACAGGTGTTCTTTGTTGCATACCTTAGAAGAAGTATAAAGCATGTGAATAAAAGTTATTAAAATATAATATTATAATATAATATTTTGTAAGATAAGAAAGAGAAAACTGTAAGGAGTAAATAAAAAAACATGGTTCACATTCTATATAATAAATCTATCTATCTATCTATCTATCTATCTATCTATCTAAATATATTATTGATTTAAAAGAGTTGCAATATATATATATATATACATATATATATATATATATATATATATATATATATATGTATGTATGGGTTTTTTTTTACATATTGTTTTCGACTTACCTCCAGGGTGGATGCTCTGGAGTCAGTAGTCTCACTCGGCCCTATGCTCCTGGGTATACTCGAGACAAAATACCCCGCTCCTTTAGGGATTATTGGCTGTCTTACGACCACCTTGCCTTTTCTGGTCTCTGCGAGAAATAAACTGTACCAGTAGGCATCACTGGAGATGAGGGTGGAATCTGCAATTGTAGAACTTCGTTGGCTGATCACGCTGTTTCTGCTGATCACACTGTTCCTATTAGCTGGGGGAATCTTAAGGGCCTTCGGCTTTGGTTTTTGACACTTCAGCACTATAATAACCAGGATTGTTATTAGCAGGAGAAAGGATACTGCTCCTAAACCAATCACTAAAAAAAGGTTAAGGTCAGTGAAGACGTCATAATCAAGGGGCAACTCTGTAGTCTCTGTAGAGAAGGACATTACATTTTCCACCGTTGTTATCTTTATTGTGACAGTAGCAGACAGCGAGGGTTGACCGTTGTCCTTTGCAACCACAACTAGCCGCTGTTGTCTTGGGTCTCTGTAGCTGAACATTCTTGTGGTTCTGATTTCGCCGTTGTACTGATCGAGGCTGAAAAGGGATGCATCGCTGATTTGCAGGAGTTGGTACGTGACCCGAGAATTCTGCTCAGAATCAGCATCAATAGCGATGACTTTTGTCACCAAGTGTCCTTTCTCTGTCGATCTCGGTATCACCTCCTCCACTACGGACCCCTGGGCTCGCCACGGTGAAACAATAAGAGGAGTGTTGTCATTTTGATCCAGGATGATGATATGGACTGTAACGTTGCTGCTCAGTGGAGGCACACCAGAATCTCTTGCCTCGATATGGAAGAGGAATTCCCTCTCCCGCTCATAGTCAAAGGTTTTCAATGCATAAAGGTCACCGTTTTCAGGGTTGGTGGAGAAGAGCATTGACATAGATGTGTTAACTATCTCCTTCTCCATGATGAAGTACACCAAGTATTGATTCTCATTTAGGTCTGGGTCATGTGCACTTAATGATGTCAGTAAGGCCCCTGGCACATTATTCTCCATGACGTGGATTGTGTAAAACGACTGAGGAAAAGTGGGCGCGTTGTCATTAATGTCCAAGATCTCTAATGTGATCGTCTCATTCTCTGATAACGCTGGCAACCCCTTGTCTGTCACCCTGAAAACGATTTCATATTTGCCTCTTATCTCTCTGTCCAGCGGCTTTGACACCAGTAGCTCAAAGTAATCCTCTGAAGATTTGTTCAAAACAAAGGGTAAGGTCTCCTGCTGATTTAGGGTCAGTACTACTTCGCCATTTTTTCCAGAGTCCCTGTCACTCACGCTGACTACTGCCACTAGGGTACCCACAGGGACATCCTCACTCAGTGCACTTTTCAGAGACTTGATAGTCACCTCTGGGTAGTTATCGTTCAAATCTTTTACAGTCACCATCACCTTGCACTGTCCTGACAGTGGATTGGCTCCTCCATCCTGGGCTTGAATGTACATCTCGAAACTCTGACTCTCCTCATAATCGATCACGCCCTTTACCTTGATCTCACCTGTGTTCGGGTCTAAGGAGAAGAGCTCCTGGGTCTTTTCCGAGGTGTACAGTGTGTAAGAGTAGGTTAGCTGTGCGTTAATGCCTTCATCCAAGTCCAAAGCATTGAGCGTCATGACTACTGTCCCTGCAGCTGTGTTCTCTAGAACACTGACTTCATATACAGGCTGACTGAACTGAGGAGCATTGTCATTGATGTCCAGTACATTAATGGTGATACTAGCTGTTCCTGAGCGAGGAGGCACACCTCCATCCACAGCAGTTAAGATCAGGTTATGAACTGCCTGCTCCTCCCGGTCCAGCTGACCATTGAGGACCAGATCAACGTACTTGGAGCCATCGCTACCCGTTTGTATATCAATGATGAAGTACTTGCTCGTACTGAGATAGTAGGTCTTAATGGAATTGGCTCCCACATCTGCATCCACGGCGTTGGTCAATGAAAACCTCTCGCCGGTAGGGGTCGCCTCAGAAATGTCCAAGGGCATCGTTTTTCGGCGAAACACCGGAGCGTTGTCGTTGATGTCCATGATCTCCAATTCGATGTTAAAAATGCGAATGGGGTTCTCGAGGATGACGTCCATTTTCAGGAAACACGAGGCGGTTTTGGTCGTGCATATGCTCTCCCTGTCCATCCTCTCGCGGATCACCAGCTCCCCTGTCTCTTTGTTAATGTCGAGATAATTTTTGCTGCCGATGACATCGAGCTTTGCTCTGCGCTGCACCAGAGTGCGAACATCCAGGCTCAAATCCGTGGCCAAATTTGCAACAAAAGAACCCTCCTCCATCTCCTCCGGAACCGAGTACCGGGTGATGGACAGCGAGAAACCCCATAGTGCAGTGAATGTAAAAACAGCCACAGAAAACCGGGGAAAAGCCATTGCGAGGGTGATTTCAGAACGGTGAACGGTTAATTAAAGAGTTCTTACGGTTTGGTCGTCTCCGTCAAAGCGGGTTCCTGTGTCATTCTTGCCTGCACGAGTTGTAGCTGCAGCACCCGGAGCTCAGACCAGCGCTGCTGAAGGAGCCTGACGCGCTCAAGCTCTGCAGGGCCGTACGCAATGTCGGTGTGGTCTGTTTGTGGGGGGCGTGGAGTAGGGGGCTATCAGTTATCACTCGAGAGGATTATTTTTTTTTCATGATATGATTTAATTGCTAAAGAAATATTATAAGAATTGAAATACTACGGTCATTAGATAAACTAACTTTATTGATAAGGTCGAGAACATTTTTGCTGATCCCCGATTAATCCCTTACTAAAGATGGATTACTAGAAGCTAGCTTTCCTGCTCTGTGTCTTTTTCAGCAAAAACATTACAGTTTCCACTTCTGGTTGTAACTAGTGGACCTTGTGTAAGAAGTGTGTTTTTATCTGTGCACGTAAATGGGTTTTGTTCTAAAGGCAACATTAAAGCATTAGGTCTAATGGAGAACATGCTGTTGGCATCATGTAGTGAGAACAAATAACAAATTTTGCTTCAAAACTATATTGCTAGCTTTGATTCTAACCTTCTCGTAGACTTAGCCAGCCAGATAGTCAGCCAGAAATCTTACGTGATTAGAAGTTTACAACTATTCACAACTTCAACTTCAACTTTTATTTGTTTATAGCGCCAGATCATAACAACTGTTATCTCAAGGCACTTTACAAACAAGCATGCATAAAAACAAGAATAGAAAATAATATTTAGAGATAGCCCCTGGCCCTTATAGACCCTCACACCAACTGAGGAACAAAAACCCAAACTCCCAAAAACCCAGAAAGGGAAAAAAGGAAGAAACCTCAGGGTGATGGACAGTGGAGGGGATCCTGACCCAGGACGGACAGGCGGGCTAACTAAACATTAGCAAGTAAAAACTAAAATTTCTTTTAAGTCTATAAATAAAAGAAGGGCACTTTTATGTCCATTCATGGTCCAGTCAAGTTCATATGCTCCATAAGGCAAAGTCCAGGGTCCAGATCAGACAGTAGGGTCCTAGGGGAGTTGGGCCAGAGATGTGCAGGCAGAGTCCTGTGTCAGTCCCAGGACAATGGGACTGTATGGAAAGAATAAAGACTCTGGGGACGCAAGGTCCCCGGCAAGAGGTGTTAAGTCTACCACAAATAATAGGTAGTAGAATAGAAAAATTGAATAAGGAATAGAAGGGTGAAAGAGATAGAGGGCAACAATGGGGCCCACATGGGGTCTATGGCTGGACCCGTATCCCACCATGGGCACAGTCAAAAAGATAACCCTTAAGTCTACTTTTGAAAGTAGAGACTGTATCTGCCTCCCGGACTAGAACTGGCAGCTGGTTCCAAAGTAGAGGGGCCTGATAACAGAAGGCTTTGGCTCCAAATCTAGATTTGGAGATTCGTGGAACCATAAGAAGACCAGCTCCTAGAGAACGAAGAGTTCTAGTGAGCTGGTAGGGTTGTATCAACTCCACTATATAGGAGGATGCCAGCCCATGGAGAGCTGGGGAGATATGATCTCTCTGCTTAGTTTTAGTCAGAACACGAGCTGCTGTGTCTTGGATAAGCTACAGAATTCTCACAGAACCGGCTGAGCATCCGGCTAATAAAGAATTACAATAGTCCAGTCTAGAAGTAACAAAGTCATGGACCAGCTTCTCAGCTGCATCTTGGGGAAGTATCTGCCTCACTTTCCTAATGTTACGAAGATGAAAGTAGGCAGTCTTAGACACATTTTTAATGTGTGATTTGAAAGAAAGCTAAAGGC